>LR738714.1:861407466-861436951 GCA_902687465.1 Secale cereale | reverse complement strand
CAAGCACCCCCGTCGCCGCAAGCTCCGCCGCCACCGCACGCCACTGCCGCCACCGCAAGCCACCGCCGCCGCCGCCGCTGCTGCCCACCACCACCACCGCAGCCCCGCAGCCCCGCCGCCCCGCCGTCGCCAACGCCACCGCCCGCCGCCGTCGACGAGGTAGCCGCCCCGCCGGCCGGTTTTCTGTAGAAGACCGTCGGTTTTTCTTTTAGAACCCTAGTTCCTTTTTTTTTAGATCGGTTTTCTGTTTTTTCGGTTTAGCTAATTAGTAAACGTTCACCCGTTCGTTCGTTCTAACGAACGAGATCGTTGTTTAGTCTCAGCTGACGAACGTCCGTTCGTTAAGCTGTTTTAGTTTTCTTTTCGTAGTTTAGTTTCTGATCGCGATCTCTGATCCGATCTTCGTTTTAGTTTATCTTTTCGCTCGTTTATCGGAATCAGGTGATTCAAGCGCCTAGAGTTTCATCTCGAAATTCTCTTTCCGTTTAACCTAGTCACTCAAGCGTTTGCCTCTGCTAAATTTGGACTTAGGTCCAGATTGGTTCGGTAGTTGTTTCTCTTTTGCCGTTTGTCTTTCGTTGCTTTTCTTTTGCCGTTTCTTTTGCAAACCGGAGTTCTTAAGTTGAACTTTCTGGTTAGACCTCTTATTTGAGTTTTACCCGTGCATTAGTTAAGTATTTATTGTGTGCTTGTTTTTTTGCGATAGAGTACCCGGAGTGCGCCGCTTGCTACTTTGAATCTCTACGTTTTGCGGATCATCAGCAAGGCAAGTAACACTTTGATCATACTTTCCAATACCCAGTTTTCATTGCATTAGTCAAACCCTCACACAATGCATGAGTATGATCAATTAACTTGTGGGACTGGGAAGTAGATTGAGGTAGTACCTATTACCTGCATTACATTCAAACCTTTGGGACTTACTTCTACGTTTGCTGTTAGGCCATGCTATGCTCATAGACGTGGATTGGGTGAGTGTATCCATGACAGATGTGAATTTGTTAATTAAAGGTTCAACTTAAGGTGGCAACTTTAACACACATCTGGGTGGATTGAGGCACCTGGGTATTCCAGCGATTGCCTGTTTTTTTTTTGGACCGCCACCCAGGCTCAAAGGGATCATGAGATTATTCATACTAGAAACTTCTGTGTGCAGCCACATGCCAATATGGGCTCTGGCATAGTTGAGTAAGTTGTGGGAAACCTTTCCATGATGGGCTAGCCGATGTAGAGGGACTGTAGGTGTACCAGCCTATCTATCTGGTTAAGGGGACCTCTTCGGAAAGACTGTGTCTCGGTCATCCGTTTCTCAAACACCATGCAGTGCGAGAAACCAAACGGAGGCGATCGAGTCTTGTGGGGAAAAGTGCACAAACCTCTGTAGAGTGTACAAACTGATCATGATTAGCCGTGTCCCCGGTTATGGACGTCTTGAGTATCTAGTACCTGGATATCATGTGAATCTCATCATGTTACTTTAATTAATTTTGTTGGGTTTAATGATGACTTTTAATTGGGGTTGAGAGGATGTCTATCTTCTCAACGATGCTTCAACTACCATGATAGTTAATTAAAATATATTCCTTTGTAGTAGGGAAAAATTGGCTTTACGCAAAAACTGTAACCATAGAGCTTTCCACCAGCCATATTGCATATAGTATAGCTTTACTTTTGTTGCTCTCTTTGTGTTACTTTGCCAGCATATTCCATGTGCTGACCCGTTTTCGGGCTGCAACGTTCATGTTGCAGACTTTTCAGACGACGAGTAAGGTGCCTTATAGGTCGTGGTTCTATACTCAGTGATGCCGTTGGAGTTGATGGACTCACTTGTCTTCCAAGCCTTCCGTTGTTATCGTGTTAGATGGCCTTAAGCCATTTTTATTGTAATAAGTTCATCGTTGGAACTATCGATGTAATAAGTGTGTGATTGCTACTCTGTTATAAATCCTTCAAGTACTGTGCGTGTCAGCATTACTGATCCAGGGATGACACTGATGCACAGAGATCATACTGTTTGAGGTCTGGTCGCTACAAGATGGTATCAGAGCACACGCTGACTGTAGGACACGACCACTAAGCTAAAACCCTAGAGCACTATTCACTCTTCTCTTTTTCTGACTCCTCATCTTTTCTACTCTTTTAGGATGGTGGATGCAAGGAATAAGTTCACGCAACCGGATGAAGATACACCATTTGGACGACACCTGAAGGAAGTCACCAGATATCTAAACATTGGACTACCAAGTTTCACCGGAACCTACAACGCCACTTTACCTGAAGAAAAGCGATGGATGATTCAAGCTCAAGTTCCAGGAAGAACGTTCAAGCCCGTCACCGCCCCCATAGAATTTTCCTTTAATGCACCTACATGGAGCTTAGGCAGAAGCATGGCAGCCCACATCGCTATGGGAAGGATTGGAGAAGTCTACAAGCAGGAGCTAAAAGACACCATCTACCAGATTTGTGGACGCCGAGATGAGAATTGGGATATGATCAGCACCCGGAAGGATAGATCCATTGCAGCCTTCATCCAAGAGTTGAACCATCACATTCGTCGCCAAGAGCACCAGATGTGTGCAGGGATGATAGATTTGAAGAAAGCACTAAACAGAAACTTGGAGTTAGAAGAAGAACTCAAGTCTACACGCGACGGATACGAGGAGGGGATGCTAATACTTGTGGAGAAGAATGATGATTTGACACGAAAGTTAGGGATACTCATGGGAGAAGAAGAAGAGGAAGAAGAACCCAAGGAGATTCCACCTGAAGACTACATCATCATTGACGACATGGACTCAGACCCTGATGATAGTGATGATGAGGACTATGAAGATGAAGCTGGAGCGGATATCATGGAATCCTCTGTCGATCAAAATTTCTAGAAGACCTTCCTATGACTAGTAGTTTTCCCATTTAGTAGACTTAGAACACTTTTGTAACGATTAGATCCGTGTAAGCCCTTGTTTGAAATTGATATTGGTGTGATAATATGTGTGTTTGCCTCATGTGCATTGGGTAGTGATTTCCCTTAGACCTCTTTTCTATTCTAATCTCTTCCCTCTACACCCATCAGATGCCTCCAAGACGTGAGCCCGGATTTGAGTTTCCCCCTTAGCTCACTCAGTTGATCCAACAGCAGAACACCCTGATGCAACTTCTTGTCCAGAACACTCAGAACAACCAGAACAACAACAACAACCCTCCACCACCACCACCCGTGGATAACCTGACCCGTATCTTAAGGTTACAACCACCGGTGTTTGCTAGCAGCATTGAACCAATAGTCGCTGACGACTAGCTGCGCAAGATTGGAAGGGATTTGACCACTGCTAACTGCTCAGATGCTGAGAAGGTGCGTTTTGCCGCACATCAGTTTTCTGGACCAGCCGCAGCATGGTGGGAGAATTACACAGCCACTTTTCCCATAGCCAATGTGACTTGGGATCAGTTTCAGCAAGCTTTTCATACCGCTCATGTGTTAACTGGAGCTATGAGTATGAAGAAGCAGGAGTTTCGCAACTTGCGCCAAGGCAACCGTACTGTGGCTCAGTACGTGGATGAGTTCAGTACCCTGTCTCGTTATGCCCCAGATGATGTGGCCACAGATGCCGCTAAGCAGGAGAGATTCATGGAAGGGCTGAATGATGAGATGAGTGTACAGTTGATGGTGTCAACTTTCAATAACTATCAGGAGCTGGTTGATCGCGCTCTAATGATTGAAAGGAAGCACCAACAGATTGAAAGTCGCAAGAGGAAGTATGGACAAGGAAAGTATAATTCTGGAGCTCAGCAGAAACCACGTTTTACCCCTAAAACAGTAGGACAATTCCAACATACCCATGGAGGAGGTAGTGCACACAATCATAATGGCATCAAGAATGGAAATGGAAATGGAGCAAGTAGTAACCAGAGCCGCCCTACCCCATCCACACCCACCAAGAAGGATTTCAGCCATGTCACTTGTTACAAGTGCGGGAAGAATGGACATTATGCCAATGAATGCCCAGAAGCTAAGAATGGGAACGGCAATGGAAGCGTCGCGAAGAAGCCCAACCCATTCAACAAAGGACAACTGAACCACGTGACCGTGGAGGAGGTAGAAGAGCAACCAGATGTTGTTGTCGGTAAGTTTTTGGTTAAGACATTTACCGCAATAGTTCTTTTCGATACTGGTGCATCGCATTCATACATTTCAAGGGGATTCGTAAATAGACATAGGATGTACACCCGAGTTCTTAAGACCCCCATGTTAGTAAGTTCACCAGGAGTAGAGTATATGGCACACCAAGGATGTTTTCAGACACCGTTGACCATAGGACGCCACACTTTCCCCTCTGACCTAATAGGCCTGGAGTCACAAGGATTGGAGGTGATATTAGGTATGGATTGGCTATCGAAGTATGGAGGTAACATTGACTGTGCCAGTAAGTCTATTTTGCTCACCACCTCGGAGGGAAAAAGGATTAAGTATGTATCTAGGCATTCGCCTATAAGGACTCAAGTACATTCTCTCACGGGAGTTGTTCAGGAGGAAGTTCCAGTAGTGAAGGATTATCCGGATGTGTTCCCAGAGGAGTTACCTAGCATGCCACCGGATAGAGATATAGAGTTTTTGATTGAGCTTTTGCCAGGCACCGGGCCAATTTCTAAGAGACCATATAGGATGCCCGCAAAGGATTTGGAGGAGATTAAGAAACAGATTAAGGAGTTACTGGATAAAGGATTCATACGCCCAAGTTCTTCGCCTTGGGGTTCGCCAGTACTTCTAGTGGAGAAGAAGGACGGATCGTAAAGAATGGTTGTTGATTACCGAGGGCTGAATGAATTAACGATCAAGAACAAGTACCCCCTGCCGATGATAAATGATCTGTTCGATAGATTGCATGGAGCTAAGGTATTTTCCAAGATCGATCTGCGATCAGGGTACCATCAATTGAAGATTCGAGAGCAGGATATACCTAAGACGGCCTTTACCACTAGGTATGGGTTGTACGAGTATACCGTTATGTCTTTTGGTCTGACTAACACAGCAGCATACTTTATGAACCTGATGAACAAAGTGTTTATGGAGTATTTGGATAAGATCGTCGTGGTGTTCATAGATGATATATTGATCTTCTCAAAGGATTAAGAGGAGCATGCAGAGCATTTGCGTTTGGTATTGGAGAAGCTCAGAGAACATCAGTTGTATGCCAAGTTTAGCATATGCGAGTTTTGGTTGAAGGAAGTGGGATTTCTCGGACACGTTATATCTGGAGAAGGAATAGTAGTAGATCCCGCCAAGGTGGACACTGTGACAAACTGGGAATCACCGACGACAGTTGGAGAGATCCGGAGTTTTCTTGGACTGGTAGGATACTACCGGAGATTTATTGAGAATTTCTCGAGGATTGCAAAACCAATGACAGAGTTGTTAAAGAAGGACACCAAGTTCAGTTGGACAGAAGAATGTGAGGCCAGTTTCCAGGAATTAAAGAAACGGTTGGTCTCATCACCTGTGTTGATTCTGCCAGATCAACATAAGGACTATGAGGTGTACTGCGACGCTTCACGTCGAGGACTTGGAGCAGTTCTTATGCAGGAAGGAAGAGTTGTTTCGTATGCTTCACGACAACTGAAACCTCATGAGTTGAACTACGCCACTCATGATTTGGAGTTAGTTGCCGTAGTGCATGCATTGAAGACGTGGAGACATTTTCTCATCGGAAACCATTGTGAAGTATATACGGATCACAAGAGTTTGAAGCATATATTCACTCAGAAGGAGTTGAATCTCAGGCTAAGGAGATGGCTGGAACTCATTAAGGATTACGACATGAGATTGCATTATCATCCCGGAAAGGCTAACGTAGTAGCCGATGCGCTAAGCCGTAAGAGCCATGTCAATACCCTAATGACGGAGGAATTTCCAAATGAGTTAGCCGAGGACTTACGAGAACTACGTTTGGAGATAGTTCCGAGAGGCTACGTAGCAACACTAGAGATCCAGTCTACCCTGATGGATAAAATCAGAGAAGCTCAGAAGACTGACGAGGAGGTTGCCTCTATAAAGGAGAGGATGAGCGAAGGAAAAGCTAAAGGATTTCGTGAGGATGAACACGACACCTTATGGTTTGAGGACCGCATTTATGTGCCTAATGACCCGGGGATCAGGAAGTTGATTCTACAGGAGGCCCATGACTCACCATACTCGATTCACCCAGGAAATACTAAGATGTATTTGGATTTGAAGGATATTTTCTGGTGGAACAGTATGAAGAAAGACGTTGCAGAGTATGTAGCAGTTTGTGATGTATGTCAAAGAGTGAAGGCAGAACATCAGAAGCCAGCAGGATTATTACAACCATTGCCAATACCCGAATGGAAGTGGGATAAACTAGGTATGGATTTCATTACGGGATTACCCAGAACTCGTTCGGGCTATGACTCGATTTGGGTCGTAGTCGATCGTTTGACAAAGGTAGCTCATTTCATCCCCGTAAAGACTACTTATACCAGTGCAAAGTTGGCAAAGATATACATGACCAGGATCGTATGTCTGCATGGAGTTCCGAGGAGCATCGTATCAGACAGAGGAACCCAGTTTACCTCAAAGTTCTGGAATCAGTTACATGAAACTTTGGGTACCAGGCTAGAGTTTAGCATAGCTTTCCATCCGCAGACAGATGGACAGACTAAAAGAGTCAATCAGATTTTGGAAGATATGCTGAGAGCCTGTGCACTAGATTATGGATCTAGTTGGGACGACAATTTGCCATATGCCGAATTTTCTTACAACAACAGTTATCAATCCAGTTTGAAGATGGCCCCTTTCGAAGCGTTATACGGAAGGAGATGTAGGACTCCGTTGTCGTGGGACGAAGTTGGAGATCGCAAGTTGTTCGGGCCAGATTTGATCAAGGAATCGGAATAGAAGGTGAAGTTGATTCGCGATAGGCTCAAGATAGCTTAGTCCAGGCAGAAGAGCTACGCGGATTCAAAACGCAAGGAGATCGTTTACGAAGTCGGAGACAGAGTTTACCTTCGAGTATCTCCACTTCGAGGAGTTAAGAGCTTTGGAGTTAAGGGAAAATTAGCGCCCCGTTTTGTAGGACCATATAAGATTATGGAACGTATGGAAGAAGTAGCCTACAAGTTGGAACTGCCCGAAGAATTGTCAGGAGTTCACGACGTATTCCACGTTTCCCAGTTGAAGAAATGCCATGCAGAAATGGCCGAGATACCACTGAGGGATACTGTGCCATTGGAAGCTATTCAGTTGGACAGCGACTTGACCTATGAAGAGAAACCAGTCAAGATTCTTGAGTATGCCAGTCGAGTCACCCGCAGCAAGGTTATCAAATTTTGCAAGGTTCAGTGGAGTCACCACAACGAGGATGAAGCCACCTGGAACGAGAGGAAGACCTGCAGAAGGACCACCCTCACCTATTTTCTAGCCAACCCGAATCTCGAGGGCGAGATTCATCTTAAGGGGGGTAGGTTTGTAACATCCCAAATTTTCAATTTGGAATGTTATACATTAGATCATCATGCATATCATATTTTCTTGCTTTTGGTGATCCAAGAAAATCCTAAGCAACTCAAGGACCCTCGGAGAGAGTTGGGGATTTCAGCATTTTCATATTTGAGGTTTCTCAATTTTTGAAAATAGGATCATTTGATTTTATTTATTTTATCTTCAGTTATTTCTATCATAAAAATATGAGAGAGGGAGTAAAATGACTCTCCCAAAATTAAAGAAATACGGAAGATTTAATAAAAAAGATCAAATAAGTTTTATTTGGAGTTTTATTTGAATTAGGAAAAATTGCACGTTTTCAAAAATTGCATTTTGGTGCCAAGAAAATGTTCATCTTGTTC
Organism: Secale cereale; assembly: GCA_902687465.1. Classification (NCBI taxonomy): domain Eukaryota; kingdom Viridiplantae; phylum Streptophyta; class Magnoliopsida; order Poales; family Poaceae; genus Secale; species Secale cereale. The sequence goes on along the minus strand of LR738714.1, from coordinate 861,429,091 downwards.
TAAATATTCCATTTAGACGGTGAAAATTTGTTTTGGCAATTTTAGATTTTTATTTCTTTTTCTAGAGTTTTTCTTTCTTCGTAGCGCCGACGTAATTAGAAAAAAAAGAGGACCCGACCCGACTGGGCCGAAGCCCAGCCGAACCAGGCCCAGCGCCCCGCCGCACCGCTTTCCCCGCCAGCGCCGCTCGCCGTGGCCGAGCCGGACTGCCGCCGCCGCCGACTATGCTTGCCCCCTCCCCCAAGCCTCCAAGCCCCTCCCCACTATATATACTCCCCCCCTGCCCCTTGTCGCACCCCGCCCGCCGCAAGCCACCGCCGCCGCCGCGAGCTTCGCCGCCGCCGCGAGCTTCGCCGCCGCCGCAAGCACCGCCGCCGCCGCTGCTGCCCACCACCACCACCGCAGCCCCGCCGCCCCGCCGTCGCCAACGCCACCGCCCGCCGCCGTCGACGAGGTAGCCGCACCGCCGGCCGGTTTTCTGTAGAAGATCGTCGGTTTTTCTTTTAGAACCCTAGTTCATTTTTTTAGATCGGTTTTCTATTTATTTTTTGGTTAAGTTAATTAGTAAACGTTCACCAGTTCATTCGTTCTAACGAACGAGTTCGTTGTTTAGTCTCAGCTGACGAACGTCCGTTCGTTAAGCTGTTTTAGTTTTCTTTTCGTAGTTTAGTTTCTGATCGCGATCTCTGATCCGATCTTCGTTTTAGTTTATCTTTTCGCTCGTTTATCGGAATCAGGTGATTCAAGCGCCTGGAGTTTCATATCGAAATTCTCTTTCCGTTTAACCTAGTCACTCAAGCGTTTGCCTCTGCTAAATTTGGACTTAGGTCCAGATTGGTTCAGTAGTTGTTTCTCTTTCGCCGTTTGTCTTTCGTTGCTATTCTTTTGTCGTTTCTTTTGCAAACCGGAGTTCTTAAGTTGAACTTTCTGGTTAGACCTCTTATTTGAATTTTACCCGTGCATTAGTTAAGTACTTATTGTGTGCTTGTTTGTTTGCGATAGAGTACCCGGAGTGCGCCGCTTGCTACTTTGAATCTCTAGGTTTTGCGGATCATCAGCAAGGCAAGTAACACTTTGATCATACTTTCCAATACCCAGTTTTCATTGCATTAGTCAAACCCTCACACAATGCATGAGTAGGATCAATTAACTTGTGGGACTGGGAAGTAGATTGAGGTAGTACCTATTACCTGCATTACATTCAAACCTTTGGGAGTTACTTCTACGTTTGCTGTTAGGCCATGCTATGTTCGTAGACGTGGATTGGGTGAGTGTATCCATGACTGATGTGAGTTTGTTAATTAAAGGTTCAACTTAAGGTGGAAACTTTAGCACACATCTGGGTGGATTGAGGCACCTGGGTATTCCAGCGATTGCCTGTTTTTCTTTTGGACCGCCACCCAGGCTCAAAGGGATCATGAGATTATTCATACTAGAAACTTCCGTGTGCAGCCACATGCCAATATGGGCTCTGGCATAGTTGAGTAAGTTGTGGGAAACCTTTCCATGATGGGCTAGCAGATGTAGAGGGATTGTAGGTGTACCGGCCTATCTATCTGGTTAAGGGGACCTCTTCGGAAAGACTGTGTCTCGGTCATCCGTTTCTCAAACACCATGCAGTGCGAGAAACCAAACGGAGGCGATCGAGTCTTGTGGGGAAAAGTACACAAACCTCTGCAGAGTGTACAAACTGATCATGATTAGCCGTGTCCCCGGTTATGGACGTCTTGAGTATCTAGTACCTGGATATCATGTGAATCTCATCATGTTACTTTAATTAATTTTGTTGGGTTTAATGATGACTTTTAATTGGGGTTGAGAGGATGTCTATCTTCTCAACGATGCTTCAACTACCATGATAGTTTATTAAAATATATTCCTTTGTAGTAGGGAAAAATTTGCTTTACGCAAAAACTGTAACCATAGAGCTTTCCACCAGCCATATTGCATATAGTATAGCTTTACTTTTATAGCTCTCTTTGTGTTACTTTGCCAGCATATTCCATGTGCTGACCCGTTTCCGAGCTGCAACGTTCATGTTGCAGACTTTTCAGACGACGAGTAAGGTGCCTTATAGGTCGTGGTTCTATACTCAGTGATGCCGTTGGAGTTGAAGGACTCACTTGTCTTCCAAGCCTTCCGCTGTTATCGTGTTAGATGGCCTTAAGCCATTTTTATTGTAATAAGTTCATCGTTGGAACTATCGATGTAATAAGTGTGTGATTGCTACTCTGTTATAAATCCTTCAAGTACTGTGCGTGTCAGCATTACTGATCCAGGGATGATACTGATGCACATAGATCAGACTGTTTGAGGTCTGGTCGCTACAATTACTCCAACATACCATAGCCGCCGCCACCTCGTCAATGCTGCTAGAAAACAAAAAACTAAGAAAACTAAAAATAAAAAGAATGGGTCCCCACTCCTGTTGCTGCCGCCAAGGCCACCAAACAAGAAAGAGGAGTGACCAAAACGACGGTCTGTAGGACTCTTGGGGCCGGCAGTAGCTAGGGTTGGCCACAAGAGCCCCTCGGTGTCGTTGTGGGAATGCTGGTTTTTTTTATCTTTGTGAGAATATCGGTAGACAACCTTGTGCCAGATTGTGAGAACTCTGAAGGAGAAGCACCTATATTTACTCTCATCAGTAGGGCAGGGAAAGGCAATAGTTTTTTTTAGGCAAACTCGCAAAGCTTTTTATTAACCCGTCACAGCGTTTACACGGACGAAACTAAGCTCTCCAGGGTGGCCTAACCAAACATGGCGACCGGTCCCTAGAGTTAAGGCATGCTTTGCAAGCTTGTGGGCCTCGACATTCGAGGTTCTAAATTCATGAGAGAAAATACAAGAATTGAAATCTCTGGACAACTGATTAATCTCCAACACCACGCCTCCATATCCAGATGAGGTACCCTTCCCAATTGCCTCCACCACAGCTTTGCAATCCGATGCAATCGACACCTTTTGGATGTATAGATCATTAGCTAAGGCTAAGCCTTCTCGGATGCCAAGTACCTCAAGCACCTCCGGATCTTCAATATTACCAAACACCATAGCTGACGCCCCTTGGAAGATTCCTGCTTTATCCCGGCAGATCGCCCCAACCGCACCAAAACGTCCTGTCCTTGAAACTACAGCGTCTGAGTTAATCTTTGCATGATCCCTTTGGGTTGGTAACCAGCCCCTTGGTCGTGGTGGAGCAGCCGCACGACCAGCAGGTGGTGGAGAGGCCATGCATACAAGATCAGCCAGAAATCTATCTATGAATGCATGTGTTGCGAAGGGTGTCTCAAGAATTCCCTCATGGATGACTTTCCGCCGTGCATACCAAATGGCCCATAGGGTAGTGATAAGAATGGCGAACTCCTTCTGTGAGACCGAGTCGCTCATGGCAAATAACAAGGCCTTGGCATCTTCATCTTTATTCATACACATGTGTTGTACTAGCTCCTCGTTTGACAGTGCCCATACGCTCCGAGATAAAGTGCAGTCCAACAGGGAGTGTCTCCAACTATCTTCCATGCCGCAGATGGCACAAACATGAGAATCCGACATATGTCGTCGGTGTAGCACGTCGCTTGTTGGAATGGAATGCTGTGCTAGCCGCCATGTGAACACCTTCAGTTTTATGGGACCTGAAGTTTCCACACCGACGACCAGCCCCGCCGATCGCCCTCGGCATTTGAGGTATCTTCCCTTCCCTCCAGCCATGCTTCTCGTCCCCTTTTGACTCGGCTGAGTAAGCTATACGTTGATCTTACCGAGAAAATGCCCCGTGGGTCGCCGGCCCATGCCCAAAAATCCTCAACTTGCCTTGTACAAAGTGGGATCTTTAGTACTGAATCAGCGTCTAGCGGAGTAAATACATGGCGTATTAGCTCCTCCTTCCAACTTGCCGATGTTGCATCTATAAGCTCAGACACTAGTTGCAGAGGATTGTCAACCATAGCCCTGATTGGTCGCAGCAAAAGATCCCGGGGTATCCAGTTGTGTGTCCAGATGTTTGTTGTGGTTCCATCTCCTATTCTGCGCACAATGCCAAGGCGCATTATATCTCTACCATCTAGGACAGCTCGCCAAATCTATGAGGGATGGTGGCCAAGTTCCGCCTCTAGGATCGTAGTGTCCGGGAAATATACTACCTTCAGCAGTCTCGCACTGAGGGAGTTGGGCTCATTCAACAGTCTCCATGATTGTCTTGCTAGTAATGCAAGGTTAAAAAGTTCCATGTCCCTAAAGCCCAATCCTCCCAGATTTTTTGGCCGTGTAATAACATCCCATGACACCCAACAGGGCCTTCTCCTTCCTTGCTTGCTTCCCCACCAAAATTGTCGTATGATAGAGGTGATGCTGTCACATAAGCCTCTTGGAAGTCTGAAGCAAGACATAGAAAAGACAGGTATGGATTGTGCTACTGATTTGATGAGAACCTCTTTCCCAGCAGCTGACAAAAGTTTCTCCATCCAACCTTTTATCTTCTCCCAAACCCTATCCCTTAGATACTTGAAAGTACCATTCTTCGAATGACCCACCTCCGTCGGCAAGCCCAAATATTTCTCACTGAGGGACTCGTTCTGCACATTTAAACTATTTTTCACCTCCTCCTTGAGAGAATCAGGGCACCCTTTGCTGAAGAAAATTGATGACTTGTCATGATTCACTCACTGCCCCGATGCCGCACAATAAATATCCAACAGGTTTGAAACCAGATTTGCACCCTCAACACTAGACTTAAAAAGCAGCAGGCTGTCATTTGCGAACAAAAGGTGGTTAACAGCTGGAGCTGAGGGGGCCACCTTGATTCCGAGCAAAGACGACTGTGAACTAGATTTTAATAGGCACGAAAGGCCCTCTGCTGCAAGTAAGAATAGGTAAGGGGAAATGGGATCTCCCTGACGAATACCTCTCGACGGTTTGAACTGTTCAAGCCTCTCTCCATTAAATAAGACCGAGAAAGAGACAGACCTAACCATGGCCATGACTATATGAATCCATTGGGTAGCAAAACCCAATTTGCCCATGATTGCTTGCAAGTAATCCCATTCTAATCTGTCATAGGCCTTCATCATGTCAAGCTTGACCGTGCAAAAGCTATTTGATTTGAGCATGTTCCTCTTCATAAAGTGAAGACATTCATAAGCACAGATAATGTTATTAGTTATGAGTCTACCTGGGACAAAGGCCGATTGCTCCTCTGATATGATTTCTGGCAAAACCACCTTCAGCCTATTGGCCACTGATGGCTTCTCGCCCCTCGTTGGTTACCCCAAGTGGAAGGTTTGAGATGCAGTGTAGCGGTAGTTTTCCCTTGGCAAGATACCAAGGATCGATTTCCCCTGAGACTCCTAGGTTCAACAAGAAGGTGTCAACTGCTAACGGTGCCAGATATTAGCAATCAACTTGGACCTACACACAGATACAAATAACTTTGCTCCCAACGAGTACAGAGAGGTTGTCAATCCCTCCGGCATTGTCGTTTACAAAGGATCAAACGCAAGAGATAGTAGTGATAGGTATAATTGCAAATAGTAAGTAAAAGCAGAAAGTAAATAGAGGATGTGATCAGTGATGGTAATATGGACCGGGGTCCCATGATGTTCACTAGTGATGTCTCTCTCCCAAAAGACGATAAAACAGCTATGTGAGGTAAACGAATGACAGCTGGGCAATTGACAGAATTATGTGCGCAAACCAATGCTAACTATGTTGCAAGAAAGGTAGAGGTTCAAAGCATGGGCGGTACGCCAAGGCAAGTAGACCGAAATCCATCTGCATCTACTACTAATCATCCACCTTAAGATATCTATCCAGAACATCTCGCTGGTATTAAGTTGCGAGTCACACCCATAGTGTAAACTCAAAGCAACAGACAACTGCATTAAAAGAACTTTGCGTAAAGTAAACAATCCTTGCACCCGCGAGTACAAGCACCGTTGTTTTCCCCCTTGTGGCAACAGCACATCCCCTAGACTCATGTTTCTGTCACTCAAGCTAGTCATCGAGGGGCATGAACCCACAATCAAGCATAACGTTCCCTCTTGGAGTTACTACCTACTACTCGGCCAAAGCAATAAATCGCAACGGAGAACATGCAAGAATTACTTACAAACATAAATATAAAAGAGGTAAATCAAATATATTACTCAAACACGATCTGAACATAATCTCACAATCCATCGGATCCCAGCAAACTCATCATAGCAACAGCATAAGGATTACATATGTGCCTCGATCATGTAGGGCAGCTCACTAGGTCTAATTAGTGAAGCACAAGAAGGGGAGGAGAACATCACATAGCTACTGGTCATGGACCCATGTTCCAAGGGAAACTACTCACAACTCATCCGGGAGGCGTCCATGGTGGTGGAGAGGCTCCCGGTGGCGATCCTCCCCTCCGGCAGGGTGCCGGGAAGAGTTCTCCTGGTGCTCCCGATCTTGGAAGCGCGGCGGCGGCGGAACAGAGATGATATCGCGAAAAAGGGTTCCTTCCTCGAGGGTTTCGGGACGCGTGTTAAATATATGCCAAAGGGGGGCATCAGCGGAGACTTGGGGGGCCCAGGCGCCCCCCCGGCGCGGCCAGGAGGGGGGCGCGCCACCAGGGCGCCTGGAGCCCTGGTGGCCCCCCTCCGGCCCTACTTCGGCCGTGTCGAAGCTTCCGGAACGCTGATTTTTTATATAATTTTTCCGGGATTTTTCTGGCAGTTTACGTGATGGGAAAACCTGAAATACAAAAACAGGAGAAAACAGAAACTGGCACTGGGGTGCACTGAGTTAATAGGTTAGTCCAAATATGATCAAAAGTGTATGGAAGTGTATAAATATCATAGCAATATCACACAAAAGAGGCATGGAGCAAGCAGAAATTATAGATACGTTTTGGACATATCAACATCCCCAAGCTTAATTCCTGCTCGTCCTCGAGTAGGTAAATGATAACAAGCATAATTTCTGTGGTGACATGCTATTAACCATATAAGGATTTTTCATAGTCACATGACAAAAGCTTACTGAGACAATGAATCTGTAGTAATTAAGTTGCCTCATGAGAAAATCACAAAGAACTGAAAGTTTTACAATATGATACTGAAACATCAAATAGATTTGTAATGAGCATGGTGTGCAAATATGATAAAGTGATATCTCGCTTGCCCCCTTCAGTGAAGCAAAACATAAATGCAGGGGCACCTCCAAGGTTTAAGTGATGACTAGATACAATGATTTCAGAATAAACGATATCATAATCATGCAAAAGACAATGCTACTTTGGGACAATGCACATTACACTCAGAATGACAATCATGCTCTTAGTAGTTGGTGCTTTAAAGAAGGTGGAGACTCTCGAACCATGGCTTTTGTTGGCAAGGTTGAAAACCCGTGGTCGGAAACAAAAACTAAACATGTACCAGAGCTCTTGGTTTTAAAAAACAGAAGTAAAAATTATTTTTTTGGATATGCATGTTTCGTCAACGAATGCTAGAAGATAACTCATATGCATCTTGACGCTCCCGAATGAGGACGATCACATCCTCTTAATCTCCTTTGTTTATCACTGCCAAAGTTTTCTGATTTCTCATGAACAAAGCGTGAAGGAGGGTTTGTTTGTTGTATTATTTTTTAATGAGCCGGGCGCACTCTATGCCAGTTCCTTCTCGTATTATGGGTTTGCACATTAGACATGCAATCCCGGGGTGAAGCTTGTCCAACTTAAAAAGATCATGAATTAACTACTACTTCCTCATGAACTAAAACAGAGGCACAAAATAGAAATGCTTTTTTTGAATAATTTCGAGATGGTACATGAAAGTCTTCGTTAGGAATGGCGGGTAAATACCATGTATAGGAAGGTATGGTGGACTCATATGGCATAACTGGTTTAAAGGATTTTGGATGCACAAGCAGTCAGTCCGCTTAGTACACGTGGAGGTTAGCAAAAGACTGGGAGCGACCAACTAAGAGAGCAATGACGGTCATAATCATGCAGAGCGACAAAGCAACATTGAATCAGGCATGGAAGTTATATCGCTACTCAGAAATAAAAGATCATCAAGGCTTGACAGACTTTCTTTACAGTCTTAAATATGCGTGAGCATACGCCAAGTCAATCAAAATAAATTCTCGAAGGAAGATATCACTAAACCATACCACATCATAGGCAAACAAATCATGTTGGTACTCCAATAACACATTGGGAACCCCCCAGCTATTTGAGACTAACCATAAGAAAACATGAACCACTAAGCACCATTATGCACGTAGCATTTTTATCATAGACATATCGACCAATGCAACAGAAGCTAACTCTCTTAATAAGATAAGCATGATAAATAAAGAGAGTTCCAGCGACCAACTAAACAAAAGCTCTTTAAAAAGATAAGCATGAAAACTAAGAGTTGAACATGACAGTAGCTATTGAAAGACCAAGAGCTCTTGATTAAGATGCAAAGCAATATAAAGCATGCACATTGAAATAAGCATAACACATCGAGTTGTCTTCCTTGTCAGCATAACACTTCAAGCATAATAACATAAAGGTTTTGGCTATGTTGATACTTTAAGGAAATCATGCTTGTTGTTATGACCAAAGCTATGTTTGCCAAGATTAAATAAAGTTTCATAGCCATACCTGACATAAGGTCAATACTTCCCATAAGAATCATCATATAAGGTCGATTGTGTGAAGAGAATACCGAGTGCAGCAAAAAGAACCGATAAACTTCTCATTAATATTCCATCATAGACGACTCCACACTCACGGATACAATTCTTCACCGAAGGAGCGATAGACCTCAATGCACACACCTATCTCATATAACAATCTCCCTAGACATGATACGACTCTACTTGACTCTAAAAGACAAAAGACAAAGATAAAGATACCGGGCACTCCCCCAAGCTTGGAACAAGCCAAGGGAATGCCATTACCCCAGGAGATTTCACCCATGCTTGTTGGCGTTAATCACATAGTCCTTGGCGAAACGCTTCCATGGATATCTTGCTAAAGTCTCATATGAGAGGCTCATCTCCTGAATCCTGCATTCAGCACCCATACTCATGCGCATAAACCTTAGTTCATACTCACAGTTCTGGTTATATAGATCATTAATTTGCCCTTGGAGCTCTATAATTCTTTCTTCAGACGCGGTGGTGCTTTTTCTCATCTCCTTCATCTCCTTCATGAAGTAGTTCTTCAGCTCATTGGTGATGTTAAAGTTAGCTTCAACACCACGCTCGATCATCTTCTTGTACTCGAAGACTTCTTGCCCCACTTCTTCCAGCCTGGCCTGGATGCTCCCCTCCTTGATAGGTCCCTTCAGATCTTCTTGATGAAGGACGCCATCCTTCACCTGGACAACCTGAGGGTGCTTCTTCACCTCAGCGAGGTAAAGGTTGATGACGTTGACGACGAACTTGTCCTTGGGGGAACATGGAGAAGCCATGGCACCTAAATTCAGCTGAAAGATTCCCTGGCAGAAACAGATCGAAAAGAAAACACGCGAAATCGCAAGATACGTTGTCGGAACAATCCGGGAAAATATATAGGAAAAATTTATGCACAGAAAGGAAGGTAACGGACCAAAGCGGGGTCGGAGGCGGACTCCCGGGTGTCCAGGCGGCCTACCGGCGCGGCCCAGGGGGGGCGCGCCAGGGGGGCGCCTGGAGTCCCTGGAGGTCGTCTCCGGCTCCACTTCGGTTCGGAATTTTACTAATTTTGCAAAAACTTGTAATACGGAACTTTTATGGCGGTTCGCGATGTTTCCTTACCGTACTACATACCTTTTCTTTATTCTGCTTCTGCTGGCGTCTGAAACAGGGCTGCAACATGTTCTTCGTGGGTTGTTGTGTATATTATATTCACATCAACATCGACAGGGTCTCCTGCTATGTAATGTTTAAGTCTTTCCCATTCACAACTTGAGGTTTGGTGCCTTCAAAATTATTAATCTTAATTGCACAAGACCGATAAACTTCTTCAATATGAAATGGTCCTTCCCACCTGGAAAGTAGTTTACCTGGAGAAAACCTGAAACGGGATCTAAACAACAAAACTTTATCACCAACATTAAATTCACGTTTCAGAATCTTCCTATCATGCCACCATTTTACCTTTTCCTTGAACATTTTAGCGCTCTCGTAAGCTTCACTCCTCCATTCATCTAGAGAAGTCAAGTTCATGAGACGCTTCTCACCAGCTAGTTTGGGTCAGCGTTAAGCTCTCTAACAGCCTAGAAAGCTTTGTGCTCTAACTCTAATGGCAAATGGCAAGCCTTGCCATATACCATCTTATAGGGGGACATGCCCATGGGGTTTTTGTAAGCAGTTCTATATGCCCACAAAGCATCTCCTAACTTATTTGACCAGTCCTTTCTATTTCTGTTTACTGTTTTCTGCAAGATCAACTTAATCTCTCTATTAGTGAGCTCAACCTGCCCACTAGTTTGAGGATGATATGGTGAAGCAATTCTATGATTAACATCGTATTTAGCCAAAGCTTTTCTAAAAGCTCCGTGCGTGAAGTGTGATCCCCCATCAGTCATGAGATACCTTGGTACACCAAACCTAGGAAATATTACATCTTTAAGCATTTTCAAAGATGTTTTGTGATCAGCACTTTCAGTGGGGATTGCTTCAACCCACTTGGTCACATAATCAACAGCTACTAAAATGTGAGTGTACTTGTGTGAAGAAGGAAAAGGAACCATAAAATCAAAACCCCAACAATCGAAAGGTTCAATTACTAGTGAGTAATTCATAAGCATCTCATTCCTTCTACTAATGTTACCAACTCTCTGACATTTATCACAGGCTAAAACATAATTTCTAGCATCTTTAAAGAGAGTAGGCCAATAAAAACCTGACTGAAGAACCTTATGTGCAGTCCTCTCACCGGCATGATGTCCTCCATAGGGACTATCATGACACCGTCTGAGAATGTCCTTCTGCTCATGTTCCGGAATGCATCTTCTCACGATCCCGTCGGGACCCTCTTTGAAAAGATGTGTGTCATCCCAAAAGTAGTGCCTCAAATCATGAAAGAACTTCTTCCTTTGCTGAAATGTTAGACCTGGAGGCAAATACTTTGCAACAATAAAATTAGCATAATCTGCATACCAAGGATCGGAAAGAGATTGTACTTTTACAACGGCAAGTTGCTCGTCTGGAAAACTATCGTTAACTGGAATGGGGTCGTGCGGTATATCTTCCATCCTTCAAAGATTGTTCGCCACCGGATTGTCTTCCCCTTTCCTATCAACAATCTGCAAATCAAATTCTTGAAGAAGGAGTACCCATCTGATAAGCCTTGGCTTGGCATCCTTCTTTGTCATAAGATACTTAATGGCAGCATGATCAGTATGAATAATAACTTTGGAATCAACAATATACTGCCTAAACTTATCACAAGCAAAAACTACAGCTAAGAATTCCTTCTCAGTAGTAGCATAATTTCTTTGAGCACTATCAAGGGTTTTACTAGCATAATGTATAACATTCAATTTCTTATCAACTCTTTGTCCTAAAACAGCTCCAACAGCAAAATCACTAGCATCACACATAATCTCAAAAGGTAAATTCCAGTTAGGTGGTTGTACTATAGGAGCAGTTATTAAAGCTTTCTTAAGGACTTCAAAAGCTTCCTTACAATTTTCATCAAATACAAAAGGAACATCCTTCTGGAGAAGATTAGTGAGGGGTCTCGAGGTTTTAGAAAAGTCTTTAATAAATCTTCTATAAAAACCTGCATGACCGAGAAAACTGCGAATACCTTTGATGTCCCTTGGATAGGGCATCCTCTCAATAGCTTCGATCTTAGCCTTGTCCACTTCAATTCCCCTTTCGGAAATCTTGTGACCAAGAACAATTCCTTCATTAACCATAAATTGGCACTTTTCCCAGTTGAGTACCAAATTTATCTCCTCGCACCTCTGCAAAACTTTATTAAGGTTGTGAAGACAATGGTCAAAAGAAGTTCCATAGATGGAGAAATCGTCCATGAAGACTTCCATAATATCCCCGCAGAAACCATGAAAGATAGCAGACATACACCTTTGAAAAGTAGCAGGGGCATTACATAAACCAAAAGGCATACGCCTGTAAGCATAAGTACCAAAGGGACAAGTGAAAGTGGTCTTCTCTTGATCGGCAGTGTTAACATGAATTTGAGAGAAGCCAGAATAACCATCGAGATAACAAAAGTGGGTATTTTTGGATAACCTTTCAAGCATTTGGTCGATGAACGGCAACGGATAGTGATCCTTCCTGGTTGCCTTGTTCAACTTCCTGTAATCAATACACATTCTATATCCAATAATAATTCTCTGAGGTATTAATTCATTTTTATCATTAGGAACCACAGTTGTACCTCCTTTCTTAGGAACACAATGTACCGGACTTACCCACTTACTATCAGCTATAGGGTAGATAATACCTGCGGCTAGAAGCTTGAGAATCTCAGTTCTCACGACATCCATCATCTTCGGATTCAACCGTCGTTGATGATCAACAACTGGTTTAGCATCAGGCTCAAGGTTGATAGTATGTTGACAGATAGATGGACTAATCCCCTTAAGGTCATCAAGGGTATAGCCGATTGCGACTCGGTGATTACGGAGTACTTCCAATAGTCGCTCCTCTTCATATCCTGAAAGGTTAGAATTGATAATAACAGGATATACTTTCTTTTCATCTAAATAAGCATACTTGAGCGTATCGGGAAGAGGTTTAAGATCGAACACCGGGTCTTCTTTCGGTTTTGATAAAATTCCCAAAGCTTCAACCGGAAGGTTGTGCTTCAGGATAGCAGGCTGCCTCAAGAATATTTCATCTAGTTCATTTCTTTCCTGCATATGCAAATCATTCTCGTGGTCCTCCATGTATTGCTGCAAAGGATCATTAGGGGGAATAGCAATAGAGGCAATACTTTCAATAATTTTATCATCACTAGGTAAAACAGTACCACGAGGCTGCTTAGAGAACTTAGAAAAATTAAATTCATATGGCTCACCATCGAATTCAACAGAAACTTTACCTTTCTTGCAATCTATTATAGCTCCACAAGTTCTAAGAAAAGGTCTACCAAAAATAATGGGACAAAAATTGTCCCTATCTGAACCAAGTACTAGAAAGTCGGTTGGGTATTTTACCTTTCCACATACGACTTCAACGTCCCTCACAATTCCGATAGGAGAGATAGTTATTCTATTTGCAAGAGGAATAGTAACATCAACTTCTTCAAGTTCACAAGGGGAAATCTCACCGATGATCTCTTCATAAAGTGAATAGGGGATAGCACTTGCACTCGATCCCAAATCGCATAGCCCATAATAATTGTGATCTCCTATTTTAACAGATACCACTGGAGTACCTGAAATTGGGCCTTTATTCTTGGCTGTGACAAGGTTAGTGGAAACAGCACAAAAATTTATATTGGAATCCAAAACATCGTTAGTAGCAAGGTCTTTAATCAATGCAACTTGAGGATGGACCCTGATCTGGTCCTCAGGCTCATCAACTCTTCTCTCACTTTTATTTATTATGCCTGTCACAAGAGAATGCTCCTTTATCCTCGTGGGGAAAGGAGGCTTTTCATATATAACTGCGGGCAAAATAGGGTCAGCAACATAAATATCAATAGGTGGTTCTTTAAAAGGTTCATGGTGTTGGTCTCTCTTCTTTTTGAAAGAATCAACGTGAGAGGCAAATTTCTTACACAAATCAATCACTAGATGGGGATCAAGACCAATCTTAGAGCAAAAAGTATTGAAGTAATCTGTTTCCACATAGCTCTCAATATAATCATGTTCATAATTTATAGCGGGTTCAATACCTTTATCAATTTCCCAATCTTCGGTATTCCTCTGGATTCTTTCAAGGAGATCCCACCTTTCTTCAACACTCTTCTTCTGAAACACCCCACTAGAGGAGGCATCCAGCATCTCCTTATCCTGACGAGAAAGCCTGGCATGGAAATTTGTAAGTATAATTTCCTTGGGGAGCTTATGAATAGGGCATTTGAGCATTAGGGACTTCAATCTCCCCCAAGCTTGAGCAATGCTTTCTCCGTCACGAGACCTAAAGTTATAAATATAATTCCTGTCTCGATGAATTTCATGAAGAGGATAAAACTTAGTATAAAAGAGAGACATAAGCTCCTGCCAGTCAAGCAAGTGTGAGTTATCGAGAAGCCCATACCAATCTGAAGCTTTATCTATAAGTGATACGACAAACAATTTCCTCATGACAAACTCCCTCGATACACCTACAAGCTTAAATAATGAACATAGTCGTGACAGATATAGCAAGTGTTAACCGGGATGTCTGTCTCCTGCGTAACGATTAGCCAAAACATAATCGATAATACCAGCTGGTATTTTATAAGGCACAATTTCAGTAGGGGGAGGATCAACCACCACAGGTGTGGGGCGTCTTCCCGCAAGCAACGATCCAATAATAGGGTTGTCCATAAGGACAAGGAGTAGCAAATAGCAAAAATAAAAACAGAATTATAAAAAACTTTCTTACCAGTTTCACTTTACCAATAGCGCTACGCTCCCCGGCAACGGCGCCAGAAAACGGTACTTGATGACCCACAACCGTAAGGGATCTATTGCAGCGTTTTCGATAAGTAAGAGTGTCGAACCCAACGAGGAGCAGAAGGTATTGATAAGCGATTCTGAGCAAGAAATTACTGCAAGCACTGAAAGATAACTTTTAGGGGTTTTCTCGGTATAAGCAACAGGAATGTAAAGGCAAGTAACGTAAATGGTACTGAGAAACCACACAACACCACTAGTAGAATCAACACAACTTAAATATCAAACAACACATATTACTTCAACAGCATATGACTACTAACAACAAGACTTTCCCCATGTCTTCAAGAACTAAGGTAACTACTCACAAGACATAAAAGAGATCATGATCAGTGGGGATAAATATGTGATAAACAATCTGGACATAATAATAATTCTCCAACAAAACTCAATAGCATTCACCACAAAGTAGTAATCAACACCGATGGAGTAGAGAGGATAGGTAGTACGAGTTACAACACGAGTTGCGATGGTAAGATGAGATTTGGATGAAGATGGAGATGGTGCTGGTGTTGGGGATGATGTTGATGATGATCTCGATGATGCCCGTGACGATGGTGATGATGATGGCGACGATCTCCCCTTCTGGGAGGTGATCTCCCCGGCGGAATCTGCCCGCCGGAGATGCCCTTTTCTTCTCTGTAGGTTTCCGCCTCGAAGCGACGGCGGAACTCCGTAAAAAGTCCCGTGCCTAGGGTTTTTGGATAACGGAGAGCATATATGCAAAAGGGGCGGCCAGAGGTGGGCCAGGGGCTCCAGGCGCCCCCCCGGCACGGCCAGGGGGGCGCGCCCCCAGGCCGCCTGGGCACCCTGTGGCCCCCCTCTGACTCCCCTTTTGCGTGTCTTCGTGATTCGTCTGAAAAATACCTCCCGTCAATTTTCAGGTAATTTGGAGGTATTCTTCTTCAGCAACTCAGGATCCACTTTTTCCTGCTGAATCCTGCGTCTGCTGCTTCGGTATCGGAAAGTTTGCAAACTGTGTAAAATAGACCAAAACAACATAAGAACATCACCGTAACGTGAAATATATCAATGAATAAGGATAAATTATGATACAAAATAGTGATGCATTTTGGACGTATCAGGCTGCTGCATAGACTGTGATCCGGCCATGAAAACAGCCACCCGGTTTGGCGGATCAAAGGGGTCCAGAATACTATCACCATCGGACACACCCTCGAATCGGCCGTCCTGCAATAGATACAAAGATTCGGTATCTCCGGATGAAGATTCATCGTCAGAGTAGACAACTGTCTCGCCACCAGAATCCGATCCGTCTTCGGCTTGGACTCCATGTACTGCTCCAACGAAAACACGCTTCACGACGGGCTGAATCCGGGCCGATCTCGCACGCTGAGCCGGCTCGACGATGTTGGGGAAGATGTCCGGCTCAGGTCCCGGTTCACCGATCTTGCCAATGAAGACGTGGATGCCGCCGAAGGGGACCCTGTACCCGTATTCGATTGAATCGGCCTCGGGGCCCCAGCCTGCGTCGTCGATGTAGATCCGGCCACGACGACTCTTGGTCATCCGGCCAACCACGTAACCCTTGAGTCCTTCAAAGCTGCCCTTCAAGAACTCGAAACCATCGTGCGATAGCCCCACGGTGGGCGCCAACTGTCGTTGAATTAGCACGGCAGATGTCCGGTTTAGAGGACTTAGGTGTGAGGCCATCGCGCGGGTTAGCTTGAAGAGGTTAAAAGCACACAAAGGACACAGAGGGTTTATACTAGTTCGGCCCCTTCGATGAAGGTAAAAGCCTACGTCTAGTTTGGTGTGGTATTGCTTGGGCGTCGATGAACAGGGAGCGAATCGCTTGCCTGTGTCTCGAGCTGTTTTTTTTCCTGTCCTGAACCGTCGTCGGGTCGTCCCTTTATATAGGAGGCGACGCCTCGGTCTCTACTCTTTCTATCTTACATCCCAAGTTACATGATATGACGGTTTACAAACCGTAGGCCTTACACATGGGCCCTAAACCTCTATGGGCTGTAACCTTTTGTACATATTCTACTGGGCTTGTGATAATACAACTATGTCAGTGTAATCCGGATCTTCCTGGCCGGTTTATACCTACTAGTAATATCCCTGACGCACGGGCATTTTTGCTATTCTTAATCATGCTTGGTTTGGATAAATGGGTTTTCCATGTGGCTTGAATTAATCTGATGAATCTACAATGTGCTTATTTTTCATCAGCATATTTTACTAATAGCATGTGAACCCTCACCTAACCTGATCACTAACTACCTTATATGTGTTGCAGGGAAACAATGGGAAGCACTGAGGTTTACAATCGAGGTTTGCACATGCATGGTACTTTGTCTAATATTACATTATTGTGCAATTGCAGGAACCATTCTAATATTTAGGTTTTTAACAATTTGGTCTTGCACATGTAGGTCATGCTGCCACAGGTTTTGACCCACTGTTCGACCCTTTTTGCATATGGGGAAATAAGTTGTCCATGAATATCAGTCAAGTCAAGAAACTTAGAAAGATTGTTAGGATAAAGAAATTAGCGATAAAGAATAACAAGATCGTTGTCCGCACAATCAAGAAGACATCAGTTCACTACAGGATGGTACTAACTATTATACCCTGCCTTTTTTTATTCCTTTGCCCCATTTCCAATACAGAGAATATATTTATGCACATCCTTGTTTTTAGGCCTTTACAAAGCAGTTCACTGATGATTACCTCTCAAACCACTTGTATGGTTAGGAGGCGAGGAAGGTATTCATACAACACCCACGGTTCAATATTGAAGTATTCCTGAAGAGGACGAAGGATGGACGGTCAATCATCCACAGGCACTGGCCTAAAGTTGAAAAGACCTCCAACATCAATGACTCAATATCCGCCTTCCGCTTCAGCAGTTTTCCACATGAGATACATCTGTCTATGTACCGTCTATGATGCTCATTTCGAAATGTTATAGATGTTGCATGTGAAACTTGGTGCTGGTGTATTTGTGTAATGGGGTAGCTGAGTGCTGAAGCTATATCTTGTTGTACTCTGATGTATTTCAATTATGAAGATGAAATATATTGTGTGCTTAATATGAAATATCAATTAGATTAATAAATGGATTATTAATAATAGGACAATTAGCCTGCTAATTTGGTATTTCTATTGTAAACGGTTATTGAGAAACCACCATGGGCGATGATCTCAGACAACACACATAGTTTCTAGCAATAAACTGTGTTGGATTAATGAACAATCACACACGACATCCTCTTGAAAACTGTTTGCATTAGGCCACATAGCGGAAAGGTTTACCACATAAAAACTATATGTGATGGACAGCCTTTGCCACACAGTTTCTTCTACACATCGTGTGCAATGCAGACGCTATCACAAACGATTTAACTTGTAAAATTGTGTGTGATGTACCTGCGAACAGATACGTTTTCTTTGGAGCGACTGTGTAGGATGTATATACGAACGGAATCATTTAGCGGGGACTGACTGTGTGGGATGAACTTATTACCGGAAGTGATTTCGCTTATATAATTAAATTTTTGGAGCACTACATTAGGTATAACCGTATTTGATCGCTCGCCAGTCGCACACGACCTCATTTTGCCAAGCGTGTGTGCCAGGAGGGCATATCCCCTATCGCGGTCACTCACTAGGCGACGGTTCCAAATGCCATCGCGAAAAGGGGTTAAAAACCATTTGTTTAACACCTCGTTGTACTAGTGACCTTCTTGCCGCTGATGGTGTACAGTATGGTGCACGGGGTTACGTCGGCCTGCAAACACACGTGAGACATCCGAAAGGCAACAAAAATGGGAGATTATACATATATTGAAGAGAGCCGGTGTGACAGGTACCGTGAGTGCGTTGAGCTCAGCCAAAGACGATGCCCTGCCAAGCACGGCACAGACGGAGAACGGGCTGCTATGAGCAGGTGCGGGAGCAGGTGCTGGTGCAACGCTATACGAGCTACTCCCTAACAAGTTGGAAAGGGGAAAGTCCGCTGCCTCTTTATTTGTATTTTGCCTGCTCCAACTGATGATAGCCGTAGTCAGGACAGTACACGAAGCTACCATTTGCTCTTTTGCGACAGCTACCGCTACTTTGACTATCTTAGCTGATTTCTTATCAACCGCAATCTTAACCTTCTTCTCGATGTTATCTTCGTTTAACCTTTGTCTTTCCTTTTTCTCCTCGGTGGTCTCACGGTAGTACTTCTTCTACGTGGTGCCGTCTCCGACACCGTGCATGCGTCCATACGATGGTCGAGTGTCCACCGGGAGTCCTTTCAATATGTTCAAGGCCCGGTTGAATGGGATGTTCAACTTGGGCCTTTCCAATGCCTCAGACGGCGAATCGCTTTCGGCCGCAATCCTGTGATACTCTTTCCGCAAAAGGAACGTGCATCGTTTACAAATGTGACTAAACGTGCAGTCAAATTGATCAGAAGCTAAAATTAGGGGGTAAATTAATAATTACCAGCAGTCTCATGAACTCCTTTGTGACCACGTCCATATCGAAAACCTTATTGACCGGGTCCCAATGGTACCGGGCCCTGATGACGTCACGCTCCTGCAGGACGGTGAACTCCGCCAAGGGGTCTGGGATTGATACGTCTCCAATGTATCTATAATTTTTTATTGTTCCATGCTATTATATTATCCTTCTAGGATGTTTTATGGGCTTTTATATACACTTTTATATGATTTTTGGGACTAGCCTATTAACCCAGAGCCCAGTGCCAGTTTCTGTTTTTCTCTTGTTTTAGACTATCGCAGAAAAGGTATCTCAAACGGAGCCCAATTGACCTGAAACTCAACGGAGGTTATTTTTGGACCAGAAGAAGCCCAGGAAGTGCCGGAGGAGGACCAGAAGGTCCACGGTCTGCCCACGAGGGTGGGGGCGCCCCCCTGGGCGCGGCCCCTACCTCGTGGACAGCTCGGAGACCTCCTTTACTTGCCCCTGAATCCAACAACTCCTATATATGCTGAAATCTCCGGAAAGTAACCTAGATCGGGAGTTCCACCGTCGAAAGCCTCTGTTGCCACCGAAAACCAATCTAGACCCGTTCTGGCACCCTGCCGGAGAGGGGGAATCCCTCTCCGATGGCCATCTTCATCATCCCGGCGCCCTCCATGACGAGGAGGGAGTAGTTCACCCTCGGGGCTGAGGGTATGTACCAGTAGCTATGTGTTTGATCTTTGTCTCTCGTGTTCTTGAGATGGCATGATCTTAATGTATCGTGAGCATTGCTATTATAGTTGGATCTTATGATGTTTCTCCCCTTCTACCTTCTTGTAATGGATTGAGTTTTCCCTTTGAATTTATCTTATCGGATTGAGTCTGTAAGGATTTGAGAACACTTGATGTAGGTCTTGCATGTGCTTATCTGTGGTGACAATGGGATATCACGTGATCTACTTGATGTAAGTTTTGGTGACCAACTTGCGGGTTCCGTGACCTAGGGAATCTATGCATAGGGGTTGGTACACGTTTTCATCTTGACTCTCCAGTAGAAACTTTGGGGCACTCTTTGAAGTTCTTTGTGTTGGTAGAATAGATGAATCTGAGATTGTGTGATGCATATGGTATAATCATGCCCACGGATACTTGAGGTGACAATGGAGTATCTAGGTGACATTAGGGTTTTGGTTGATTTGTGTCTTAAGGTGTTATTCTAGTACGAACTCTATGATAGATCGAATGGAAAGAATAGCTTCGTGTTATTTTACTACGGACTCTTGAATAGATCGATCAGAAAGAATAACTTTGAGGTGGTTTTGTACCCTGCAATAATCTCTTCGTTTGTTCTCCGCTATTAGTGACTTTGGAGAGACTCTTCGTTGCATGTTGAGGGATAGTTATATGATCCAGTTATGTTATTATTGTTGAGAGAACTTGCACTAGTGAAAGTATGAACCCTAGGCCTTGTTTCCTAGCATTGCACTACCGTGTATGATCTCTTTTACCACTTGATACCTTGCTGTTTTTATATTTTCTTATTACAAAAACCTATATCTATCATCCATATTGCACTTGTATCACCATCTCTTCGCCGAACTAGTGCCCCTATAAAATTTACCATTGTATTGGGTGTGTTGAGGACACAAGAGACTCTTTGTTATTTGGTTGCAGGGTTTTTTGAGAGAGACCATCTTCATCCTACGCCTCAAGTGGATTGATAAACCTTAGGTTATCCACTTGAGGGAAATTTGCTACTGTCCTACAAACCTCTGCACTTGGAGGCCCAACAACGTCTACAAGAAGAAGGTTGTGTAGTAGACATCAAGCTCTTTTCTGGCGCCGTTGCCGGGGAGGTGAGTGCTTGAAGGTATATCTTTAGATCTTGCAATCGAATCTTTTAGTTTCTTGTTTTATCACTAGTTTGGTCTATAAAATAAAACAAAAAATGGAATTAAGGTTACTTCTAATGCTTCATCTTTTTAATATCTTTCGTGAAAATGATGGGAAGGAAAATTGTGCTCAAGTACTAGAAGAAGAATTACATAGAATGCTTGGCATAAAATATGTGAATGATGAGCATGATTGCAATGTTGTTAGTATGAATTCTTTGAATACCCATGATGCTAATGATATGCAAAGCCACAAGCTTGGGGATGCTATGTTTGATGAAGATGATATGTTTAGTCCCCCAAGTTTTGATGAGCAAATTTATTATGATGAAAGCATGCCTCCTATTTATGAAGATTATCGTGATGACACGTATGCTATAAAGAATAAAGATAACCATGAAACTTGTCATCATGATTTTAATTTTCAATTGGATTATGCTTCACATGATAGTTATTTTGTTGAATTTGCTCTTCCCACTACTATGAATGAGAAGAATTTTGCTTATGATGGGAGTAGTAAAATTTCTATGCTTATGGATCATGAAAAGAATTCTTTATGTGGTGTTTATATTGTTGAATTCATTCATGATGCTACTGAAAATTATTATGATAGAGGAACATATGTTTCTACCTATTGCAATAATATCAAGTTTCCTCTCTATATGTTGAAAATCTTAAAGTTATGCTTGCTTTGCTTTCCTATGC
>LR738714.1:861370570-861388088 GCA_902687465.1 Secale cereale | reverse complement strand
TCTTAATAAGATAAGCATGATAAATAAAGAGAGTTCCAGCGACCAACTAAACAAAAGCTCTTTAAAAAGATAAGCATGAAAACTAAGAGTTGAACATGACAGTAGCTATTGAAAGACCAAGAGCTCTTGATTAAGATGCAAAGCAATATAAAGCATGCACATTGAAATAAGCATAACACATCGAGTTGTCTTCCTTGTCAGCATAACACTTCAAGCATAATAACATAAAGGTTTTGGCTATGTTGATACTTTAAGGAAATCATGCTTGTTGTTATGACCAAAGCTATGTTTGCCAAGATTAAATAAAGTTTCATAGCCATACCTGACATAAGGTCAATACTTCCCATAAGAATCATCATATAAGGTCGATTGTGTGAAGAGAATACCGAGTGCAGCAAAAAGAACCGATAAACTTCTCATTAATATTCCATCATAGACGACTCCACACTCACGGATACAATTCTTCACCGAAGGAGCGATAGACCTCAATGCACACACCTATCTCATATAACAATCTCCCTAGACATGATACGACTCTACTTGACTCTAAAAGACAAAAGACAAAGATAAAGATACCGGGCACTCCCCCAAGCTTGGAACAAGCCAAGGGAATGCCATTACCCCAGGAGATTTCACCCATGCTTGTTGGCGTTAATCACATAGTCCTTGGCGAAACGCTTCCATGGATATCTTGCTAAAGTCTCATATGAGAGGCTCATCTCCTGAATCCTGCATTCAGCACCCATACTCATGCGCATAAACCTTAGTTCATACTCACAGTTCTGGTTATATAGATCATTAATTTGCCCTTGGAGCTCTATAATTCTTTCTTCAGACGCGGTGGTGCTTTTTCTCATCTCCTTCATCTCCTTCATGAAGTAGTTCTTCAGCTCATTGGTGATGTTAAAGTTAGCTTCAACACCACGCTCGATCATCTTCTTGTACTCGAAGACTTCTTGCCCCACTTCTTCCAGCCTGGCCTGGATGCTCCCCTCCTTGATAGGTCCCTTCAGATCTTCTTGATGAAGGACGCCGTCCTTCACCTGGACAACCTGAGGGTGCTTCTTCACCTCAGCGAGGTAAAGGTTGATGACGTTGACGACGAACTTGTCCTTGGGGGAACATGGAGAAGCCATGGCACCTAAATTCAGCTGAAAGATTCCCTGGCAGAAACAGATCGAAAAGAAAACACGCGAAATCGCAAGATACGTTGTCGGAACAATCCGGGAAAATATATAGGAAAAATTTATGCACAGAAAGGAAGGTAACGGACCAAAGCGGGGTCGGAGGCGGACTCCCGGGTGTCCAGGAGGCCTACCGGCGCGGCCCAGGGGGGGCGCGCCAGGGGGGCGCCTGGAGTCCCTGGAGGTCGTCTCCGGCTCCACTTCGGTTCGGAATTTTACTAATTTTGCAAAAACTTGTAATACGGAACTTTTATGGCGGTTCGTGATGTTTCCTTACCGTACTACATACCTTTTCTTTATTCTGCTTCTGCTGGCGTCTGAAACAGGGCTGCAACATGTTCTTCGTGGGTTGTTGTGTATATTATATTCACATCAACATCGACAGGGTCTCCTGCTATGTAATGTTTAAGTCTTTCCCATTCACAACTTGAGGTTTGGTGCCTTCAAAATTATTAATCTTAATTGCACAAGACCGATAAACTTCTTCAATATGAAATGGTCCTTCCCACCTGGAAAGTAGTTTACCTGGAGAAAACCTGAAACGGGATCTAAACAACAAAACTTTATCACCAACATTAAATTCACGTTTCAGAATCTTCCTATCATGCCACCATTTTACCTTTTCCTTGAACATTTTAGCGCTCTCGTAAGCTTCACTCCTCCATTCATCTAGAGAAGTCAAGTTCATGAGACGCTTCTCACCAGCTAGTTTTGGGTCAGCGTTAAGCTCTCTAACAGCCTAGAAAGCTTTGTGCTCTAACTCTAATGGCAAATGGCAAGCCTTGCCATATACCATCTTATAGGGGGACATGCCCATGGGGTTTTTGTAAGCAGTTCTATATGCCCACAAAGCATCTCCTAACTTATTTGACCAGTCCTTTCTATTTCTGTTTACTGTTTTCTGCAAGATCAACTTAATCTCTCTATTAGTGAGCTCAACCTGCCCACTAGTTTGAGGATGATATGGTGAAGCAATTCTATGATTAACATCGTATTTAGCCAAAGCTTTTCTAAAAGCTCCGTGCGTGAAGTGTGATCCCCCATCAGTCATGAGATACCTTGGTACACCAAACCTAGGAAATATTACATCTTTAAGCATTTTCAAAGATGTTTTGTGATCAGCACTTTCAGTGGGGATTGCTTCAACCCACTTGGTCACATAATCAACAGCTACTAAAATGTGAGTGTACTTGTGTGAAGAAGGAAAAGGAACCATAAAATCAAAACCCCAACAATCGAAAGGTTCAATTACTAGTGAGTAATTCATAAGCATCTCATTCCTTCTACTAATGTTACCAACTCTCTGACATTTATCACAGGCTAAAACATAATTTCTAGCATCTTTAAAGAGAGTAGGCCAATAAAAACCTGACTGAAGAACCTTATGTGCAGTCCTCTCACCGGCATGATGTCCTCCATAGGGACTATCATGACACCGTCTGAGAATGTCCTTCTGCTCATGTTCCGGAATGCATCTTCTCACGATCCCGTCGGGACCCTCTTTGAAAAGATGTGTGTCATCCCAAAAGTAGTGCCTCAAATCATGAAAGAACTTCTTCCTTTGCTGAAATGTTAGACCTGGAGGCAAATACTTTGCAACAATAAAATTAGCATAATCTGCATACCAAGGATCGGAAAGAGATTGTACTTTTACAACGGCAAGTTGCTCGTCTGGAAAACTATCGTTAACTGGAATGGGGTCGTGCGGTATATCTTCCATCCTTGAAAGATTGTTCGCCACCGGATTGTCTTCCCCTTTCCTATCAACAATCTGCAAATCAAATTCTTGAAGAAGGAGTACCCATCTGATAAGCCTTGGCTTGGCATCCTTCTTTGTCATAAGATACTTAATGGCAGCATGATCAGTATGAATAATAACTTTGGAATCAACAATATACTGCCTAAACTTATCACAAGCAAAAACTACAGCTAAGAATTCCTTCTCAGTAGTAGCATAATTTCTTTGAGCACTATCAAGGGTTTTACTAGCATAATGTATAACATTCAATTTCTTATCAACTCTTTGTCATAAAACAGCTCCAACAGCAAAATCACTAGCATCACACATAATCTCAAAAGGTAAATTCCAGTTAGGTGGTTGTACTATAGGAGCAGTTATTAAAGCTTTCTTAAGGACTTCAAAAGCTTCCTTACAATTTTCATCAAATACAAAAGGAACATCCTTCTGGAGAAGATTAGTGAGGGGTCTCGAGGTTTTAGAAAAGTCTTTAATAAATCTTCTATAAAAACCTGCATGACCGAGAAAACTGCGAATACCTTTGATGTCCCTTGGATAGGGCATCCTCTCAATAGCTTCGATCTTAGCCTTGTCCACTTCAATTCCCCTTTCGGAAATCTTGTGACCAAGAACAATTCCTTCATTAACCATAAATTGGCACTTTTCCCAGTTGAGTACCAAATTTATCTCCTCGCACCTCTGCAAAACTTTATTAAGGTTGTGAAGACAATGGTCAAAAGAAGTTCCATAGATGGAGAAATCGTCCATGAAGACTTCCATAATATCCCCGCAGAAACCATGAAAGATAGCAGACATACACCTTTGAAAAGTAGCAGGGGCATTACATAAACCAAAAGGCATACGCCTGTAAGCATAAGTACCAAAGGGACAAGTGAAAGTGGTCTTCTCTTGATCGGCAGTGTTAACATGAATTTGAGAGAAGGCAGAATAACCATCGAGATAACAAAAGTGGGTATTTTTGGATAACCTTTCAAGCATTTGGTCGATGAACGGCAACGGATAGTGATCCTTCCTGGTTGCCTTGTTCAACTTCCTGTAATCAATACACATTCTATATCCAATAATAATTCTCTGAGGTATTAATTCATTTTTATCATTAGGAACCACAGTTGTACCTCCTTTCTTAGGAACACAATGTACCGGACTTACCCACTTACTATCAGCTATAGGGTAGATAATACCTGCGGCTAGAAGCTTGAGAATCTCAGTTCTCACGACATCCATCATCTTCGGATTCAACCGTCGTTGATGATCAACAACTGGTTTAGCATCAGGCTCAAGGTTGATAGTATGTTGACAGATAGATGGACTAATCCCCTTAAGGTCATCAAGGGTATAGCCGATTGCGACTCGGTGTTTACGGAGTACTTCCAATAGTCGCTCCTCTTCATATCCTGAAAGGTTAGAATTGATAATAACAGGATATACTTTCTTTTCATCTAAATAAGCATACTTGAGCGTATCGGGAAGAGGTTTAAGATCGAACACCGGGTCTTCTTTCGGTTTTGGTAAAATTCCCAAAGGTTCAACCGGAAGGTTGTGCTTCAGGATAGCAGGCTGCCTCAAGAATATTTCATCTAGTTCATTTCTTTCCTGCATATGCAAATCATTCTCGTGGTCCTCCATGTATTGCTGCAAAGGATCATTAGGGGGAATAGCAATAGAGGCAATACTTTCAATAATTTTATCATCACTAGGTAAAACAGTACCACGAGGCTGCTTAGAGAACTTAGAAAAATTAAATTCATATGGCTCACCATCGAATTCAACAGAAACTTTACCTTTCTTGCAATCTATTATAGCTCCACAAGTTCTAAGAAAAGGTCTACCAAAAATAATGGGACAAAAATTGTCCCTCTCTGAACCAAGTACTAGAAAGTCGGTTGGGTATTTTACCTTTCCACATACGACTTCAACGTCCCTCACAATTCCGATAGGAGAGATAGTTGTTCTATTTGCAAGAGGAATAGTAACATCAACTTCTTCAAGTTCACAAGGGGAAATCTCACCGATGATCTCTTCATAAAGTGAATAGGGGATAGCACTTGCACTCGATCCCAAATCGCATAGCCCATAATAATTGTGATCTCCTATTTTAACAGATACCACTGGAGTACCTGAAATTGGGCCTTTATTCTTGGTTGTGACAAGGTTAGTGGAAACAGCACAAAAATTTATATTGGAATCCAAAACATCGTTAGTAGCAAGGTCTTTAATCAATGCAACTTGAGGATGGACCCTGATCTGGTCCTCAGGCTCATCAACTCTTCTCTCACTTTTATTTATTATGCCTGTCACAAGAGAATGCTCCTTTATCCTCGTGGGGAAAGGAGGCTTTTCATATATAACTGCGGGCAAAATAGGGTCAGCAACATAAATATCAATAGGTGGTTCTTTAAAAGGTTCATGGTGTTGGTCTCTCTT
This sequence comes from Secale cereale, assembly GCA_902687465.1. Taxonomy (NCBI): domain Eukaryota; kingdom Viridiplantae; phylum Streptophyta; class Magnoliopsida; order Poales; family Poaceae; genus Secale; species Secale cereale. The sequence continues at coordinate 861,382,721 of LR738714.1, read as the reverse complement.
CTTTTTGAAAGAATCAACGTGAGAGGCAAATTTCTTACACAAATCAATCACTAGATGGGGATCAAGACCAATCTTAGAGCAAAAAGTATTGAAGTAATCTGTTTCCACATAGCTCTCAATATAATCATGTTCATAATTTATAGCGGGTTCAATACCTTTATCAATTTCCCAATCTTCGGTATTCCTCTGGATTCTTTCAAGGAGATCCCACCTTTCTTCAACACTCTTCTTCTGAAACACCCCACTAGAGGAGGCATCCAGCATCTCCTTATCCTGACGAGAAAGCCTGGCATGGAAATTTGTAAGTATAATTTCCTTGGGGAGCTTATGAATAGGGCATTTGAGCATTAGGGACTTCAATCTCCCCCAAGCTTGAGCAATGCTTTCTCCGTCACGAGACCTAAAGTTATAAATATAATTCCTGTCTCGATGAATTTCATGAAGAGGATAAAACTTAGTATAAAAGAGAGACATAAGCTCCTGCCAGTCAAGCAAGTGTGAGTTATCGAGAAGCCCATACCAATCTGAAGCTTTATCTATAAGTGATACGACAAACAATTTCCTCATGACAAACTCCCTCGATACACCTACAAGCTTAAATAATGAACATAGTCGTGACAGATATAGCAAGTGTTAACCGGGATGTCTGTCTCCTGCGTAACGATTAGCCAAAACATAATCGATAATACCAGCTGGTATTTTATAAGGCACAATTTCAGTAGGGGGAGGATCAACCACCACAGGTGTGGGGCGTCTTCCCGCAAGCAACGATCCAATAATAGGGTTGTCCATAAGGACAAGGAGTAGCAAATAGCAAAAATAAAAACAGAATTATAAAAAACTTTCTTACCAGTTTCACTTTACCAATAGCGCTACGCTCCCCGGCAACGGCGCCAGAAAACGGTACTTGATGACCCACAACCGTAAGGGATCTATTGCAGCGTTTTCGATAAGTAAGAGTGTCGAACCCAACGAGGAGCAGAAGGTATTGATAAGCGATTCTGAGCAAGAAATTACTGCAAGCACTGAAAGATAACTTTTAGGGGTTTTCTCGGTATAAGCAACAGGAATGTAAAGGCAAGTAACGTAAATGGTACTGAGAGTAACAAGTGGCCCAATCCTTTCTTAGCAAAGGAGAGGCCTAGCAACTGAACTTATAAAGACTAAAGCGTTCCTGAGGACACACGGGAGAGGTAGTCATGTGCTTTCGCCATATTCCGTATCGATACTATGTTATGTGTTGATAAGTGTTGAGTGGGTGGATCTATGCTAGTGCACTCTCTAGACTAAGATGAATGCACTCTTATGATTAAACACCTTGCAAGCATCCGCAAATACAAGATAGAATTTAAGGCAAAAGCCTAACCATAGCAATACGATCGAGGATCCATTATTCCCTTATGCAAAAGCGTGCGAACTGGGGTTCAGGTTTCTGTCACTCCGTCAACCCACCATAAGCATTCTTTATACACAATGTATTCTCCTAGGTCCTTAATAAGGCGAAGTGTTGGGTGTTCGACTCACACAACACCACTAGTAGAATCAACACAACTTAAATATCAAACAACACATATTACTTCAACAGCATATGACTACTAACAACAAGACTTTCCCCATGTCTTCAAGAACTAAGGTAACTACTCACAAGACATAAAAGAGATCATGATCAGTGGGGATAAATATGTGATAAACAATCTGGACATAATAATAATTCTCCAACAAAACTCAATAGCATTCACCACAAAGTAGTAATCAACATCGATGGAGTAGAGAGGATAGGTAGTACGAGTTACAACACGAGTTGCGATGGTAAGATGAGATTTGGATGAAGATGGAGATGGTGTTGGTGTTGGGGATGATGTTGATGATGATCTCGATGATGCCCATGACGATGGTGATGATGATGGCGACGATCTCCCCTTCTGGGAGGTGATCTCCCCGGCGGAATCTGCCCGCCGGAGATGCCCTTTTCTTCTCTGTAGGTTTCCGCCTCGAAGCGACGGCGGAACTCCGTAAAAAGTCCCGTGCCTAGGGTTTTTGGATAACGGAGAGCATATATGCAAAAGGGGCGGCCAGAGGTGGGCCAGGGGCTCCAGGCGCCCCCCCGGCACGGCCAGGGGGGCGCGCCCCCAGGCCGCCTGGGCACCCTGTGGCCCCCCTCTGACTCCCCTTTTGCGTGTCTTCGTGATTCGTCTGAAAAATACCTCCCGTCAATTTTCAGGTAATTTGGAGGTATTCTTCTTCAGCAACCCAGGATCCACTTTTTCCTGCTGAATCCTGCGTCTGCTGCTTCGGTATCGGAAAGTTTGCAAACTGTGTAAAATAGACCAAAACAACATAAGAACATCACCGTAACGTGAAATATATCAATGAATAAGGATAAATTATGATACAAAATAGTGATGCATTTTGGACGTATCAGGCTGCTGCATAGACTGTGATCCGGCCATGAAAACAGCCACCCGGTTTGGCGGATCAAAGGGGTCCAGAATACTATCACCATCGGACACACCCTCGAATCGGCCGTCCTGCAATAGATACAAAGATTCGGTCTCTCCGGATGAAGATTCATCGTCAGAGTAGACAACTGTCTCGCCACCAGAATCCGATCCGTCTTCGGCTTGGACTCCATGTACTGCTCCAACGAAAACACGCTTCACGACGGGCTGAATCCGGGCCGATCTCGCACGCTGAGCCGGCTCGACGATGTTGGGGAAGATGTCCGGCTCAGGTCCCGGTTCACCGATCTTGCCAATGAAGACGTGGATGCCGCCGAAGGGGACCCTGTACCCGTATTCGATTGAATCGGCCTCGGGGCCCCAGCCTGCGTCGTCGATGTAGATCCGGCCACGACGACTCTTGGTCATCCGGCCAACCACGTAACCCTTGAGTCCTTCAAAGCTGCCATTCAAGAACTCGAAACCATCGTGCGATAGCCCCATGGTGGGCGCCAACTGTCGTTGAATTAGCACGGCAGATGTCCGGTTTAGAGGACTTAGGTGTGAGGCCATCGCGCGGGTTAGCTTGAAGAGGTTAAAAGCACACAAAGGACACAGAGGGTTTATACTAGTTCGGCCCCTTCGATGAAGGTAAAAGCCTACGTCTAGTTTGGTGTGGTATTGCTTGGGCGTCGATGAACAGGGAGCGAATCGCTTGCCTGTGTCTCGAGCTGTTTTTTTTCCTGTCCTGAACCGTCGTCGGGTCGTCCCTTTATATAGGAGGCGACGCCTCGGTCTCTACTCTTTCTATCTTACATCCCAAGTTACATGATATGACGGTTTACAAACCGTAGGCCTTACACATGGGCCCTAAACCTCTATGGGCTGTAACCTTTTGTACATATTCTACTGGGCTTGTGATAATACAACTATGTCAGTGTAATCCGGATCTTCCTGGCCGGTTTATACCTACTAGTAATATCCCTGACGCACGGGCATTTTTGCTATTCTTAATCATGCTTGGTTTGGATAAATGGGTTTTCCATGTGGCTTGAATTAATCTGATGAATCTACAATGTGCTTATTTTTCATCAGCATATTTTACTAATAGCATGTGAACCCTCACCTAACCTGATCACTAACTACCTTATATGTGTTGCAGGGAAACAATGGGAAGCACTGAGGTTTACAATCGAGGTTTGCACATGCATGGTACTTTGTCTAATATTACATTATTGTGCAATTGCAGGAACCATTCTAATATTTAGGTTTTTAACAATTTGGTCTTGCACATGTAGGTCATGCTGCCACAGGTTTTGACCCACTGTTCGACCCTTTTTGCATATGGGGAAATAAGTTGTCCATGAATATCAGTCAAGTCAAGAAACTTAGAAAGATTGTTAGGATAAAGAAATTAGCGATAAAGAATAACAAGATCGTTGTCCGCACAATCAAGAAGACATCAGTTCACTACAGGATGGTACTAACTATTATACCCTGCCTTTTTTTATTCCTTTGCCCCATTTCCAATACAGAGAATATATTTATGCACATCCTTGTTTTTAGGCCTTTACAAAGCAGTTCACTGATGATTACCTCTCAAACCACTTGTATGGTTAGGAGGCGAGGAAGGTATTCATACAACACCCACGGTTCAATATTGAAGTGTTCCTGAAGAGGACGAAGGATGGACGGTCAATCATCCACAGGCACTGGCCTAAAGTTGAAAAGACCTCCAACATCAATGAAGACTCAATATCCGCCTTCCGCTTCAGCAGTTTTCCACATGAGATACATCTGTCTATGTACCGTCTATGATGCTCATTTCGAAATGTTATAGATGTTGCATGTGAAACTTGGTGCTGGTGTATTTGTGTAATGGGGTAGCTGAGTGTTGAAGCTATATCTTGTTGTACTCTGATGTATTTCAATTATGAAGATGAAATATATTGTGTGCTTAATATGAAATATCAATTAGATTAATAAATGGATTATTAATAATAGGACAATTAGCCTGCTAATTTGGTATTTCTATTGTAAACGGTTATTGAGAAACCACCATGGGCGATGATCTCAGACAACACACATAGTTTCTAGCAATAAACTGTGTTGGATTAATGAACAATCACACACGACATCCTCTTGAAAACTGTTTGCATTAGGCCACATAGCGGAAAGGTTTACCACATAAAAACTATATGTGATGGACAGCCTTTGCCACACAGTTTCTTCTACACATCGTGTGCAATGCAGACGCTATCACAAACGATTTAACTTGTAAAATTGTGTGTGATGTACCTGCGAACAGATACGTTTTCTTTGGAGCGACTGTGTAGGATGTATATACGAACGGAATCATTTAGCGGGGACTGACTGTGTGGGATGAACTTATTACCGGAAGTGATTTCGCTTATATAATTAAATTTTTGGAGCACTACATTAGGTATAACCGTATTTGATCGCTCGCCAGTCGCACACGACCTCATTTTGCCAAGCGTGTGTGCCAGGAGGGCATATCCCCTATCGCGGTCACTCACTAGGCGACGGTTCCAAATGCCATCGCGAAAAGGGGTTAAAAACCATTTGTTTAACACCTCGTTGTACTAGTGACCTTCTTGCCGCTGATGGTGTACAGTATGGTGCACGGGGTTACGTCGGCCTGCAAACACACGTGAGACATCCGAAAGGCAACAAAAATGGGAGATTATACATATATTGAAGAGAGCCGGTGTGACAGGTACCGTGAGTGCGTTGAGCTCAGCCAAAGACGATGCCCTGCCAAGCACGGCACAGACGGAGAACGGGCTGCTATGAGCAGGTGCGGGAGCAGGTGCTGGTGCAACGCTATACGAGCTACTCCCTAACAAGTTGGAAAGGGGAAAGTCCGCTGCCTCTTTATTTGGATTTTGCCTGCTCCAACTGATGATAGCCGTAGTCAAGACAGTACACGAAGCTACCATTTGCTCTTTTAGGACAGCTACCGCTACTTTGACTATCTTAGCTGATTTCTTATCAACCGCAATCTTAACCTTCTTCTCGATGTTATCTTCGTTTAACCTTTGTCTTTCCTTTTTCTCCTCGGTGGTCTCACGGTAGTACTTCTTCTACGTGGTGCCGTCTCCGACGCCGTGCATGCGTCCATACGATGGTCGAGTGTCCACCGGGAGTCCTTTCAATATGTTCAAGGCCCGGTTGAATGGGATGTTCAACTTGGGCCTTTCCAATGCCTCAGACGGCGAATCGCTTTCGGCCGCAATCCTGTGATACTCTTTCCGCAAAAGGAACGTGCATCGTTTACAAATGTGACTAAACGTGCAGTCAAATTGATCAGAAGCTAAAATTAGGGGGTAAATTAATAATTACCAGCAGTCTCATGAACTCCTTTGTGACCACGTCCATATCGAAAACCTTATTGACCGGGTCCCAATGGTACCGGGCCCTGATGACGTCACGCTCCTGCAGGACGGTGAACTCCGCCAAGGGGTCTGGGATTGATACGTCTCCAATGTATCTATAATTTTTTATTGTTCCATGCTATTATATTATCCTTCTAGGATGTTTTATGGGCTTTTATATACACTTTTATATGATTTTTGGGACTAGCCTATTAACCCAGAGCCCAGTGCCAGTTTCTGTTTTTCTCTTGTTTTAGACTATCGCAGAAAAGGTATCTCAAACGGAGCCCAATTGACCTGAAACTCAACGGAGGTTATTTTTGGACCAGAAGAAGCCCAGGAAGTGCCGGAGGAGGACCAGAAGGTCCACGGTCTGCCCACGAGGGTGGGGGCGCCCCCCTGGGCGCGCCCCCTACCTCGTGGACAGCTCGGAGACCTCCTTTACTTGCCCCTGAATCCAACAACTCCTATATATGCTGAAATCTCCGGAAAGTAACCTAGATCGGGAGTTCCACCGTCGAAAGCCTCTGTTGCCACCGAAAACCAATCTAGACCCGTTCTGGCACCCTGCCGGAGAGGGGGAATCCCTCTCCGATGGCCATCTTCATCATCCCGGCGCCCTCCATGACGAGGAGGGAGTAGTTCACCCTCGGGGCTGAGGGTATGTACCAGTAGCTATGTGTTTGATCTTTGTCTCTCGTGTTCTTGAGATGGCATGATCTTAATGTATCGTGAGCATTGCTATTATAGTTGGATCTTATGATGTTTCTCCCCTTCTACCTTCTTGTAATGGATTGAGTTTTCCCTTTGAATTTATCTTATCGGATTGAGTCTGTAAGGATTTGAGAACACTTGATGTAGGTCTTGCATGTGCTTATCTGTGGTGACAATGGGATATCACGTGATCTACTTGATGTAAGTTTTGGTGACCAACTTGCGGGTTCCGTGACCTAGGGAATCTATGCATAGGGGTTGGTACACGTTTTCATCTTGACTCTCCAGTAGAAACTTTGGGGCACTCTTTGAAGTTCTTTGTGTTGGTAGAATAGATGAATCTGAGATTGTGTGATGCATATGGTATAATCATGCCCACGGATACTTGAGGTGACAATGGAGTATCTAGGTGACATTAGGGTTTTGGTTGATTTGTGTCTTAAGGTGTTATTCTAGTACGAACTCTATGATAGATCGAATGGAAAGAATAGCTTCGTGTTATTTTACTACGGACTCTTGAATAGATCGATCAGAAAGAATAACTTTGAGGTGGTTTTGTACCCTGCAATAATCTCTTCGTTTGTTCTCCGCTATTAGTGACTTTGGAGAGACTCTTCGTTGCATGTTGAGGGATAGTTATATGATCCAGTTATGTTATTATTGTTGAGAGAACTTGCACTAGTGAAAGTATGAACCCTAGGCCTTGTTTCCTAGCATTGCACTACCGTGTATGATCTCTTTTACCACTTGATACCTTGCTGTTTTTATATTTTCTTATTACAAAAACCTATATCTATCATCCATATTGCACTTGTATCACCATCTCTTCGCCGAACTAGTGCCCCTATAAAATTTACCATTGTATTGGGTGTGTTGAGGACACAAGAGACTCTTTGTTATTTGGTTGCAGGGTTTTTTGAGAGAGACCATCTTCATCCTACGCCTCAAGTGGATTGATAAACCTTAGGTTATCCACTTGAGGGAAATTTGCTACTGTCCTACAAACCTCTGCACTTGGAGGCCCAACAACGTCTACAAGAAGAAGGTTGTGTAGTAGACATCAAGCTCTTTTCTGGCGCCGTTGCCGGGGAGGTGAGTGCTTGAAGGTATATCTTTAGATCTTGCAATCGAATCTTTTAGTTTCTTGTTTTATCACTAGTTTGGTCTATAAAATAAAACAAAAAATGGAATTAAGGTTACTTCTAATGCTTCATCTTTTTAATATCTTTCGTGAAAATGATGGGAAGGAAAATTGTGCTCAAGTACTAGAAGAAGAATTACATAGAATGCTTGGCATAAAATATGTGAATGATGAGCATGATTGCAATGTTGTTAGTATGAATTCTTTGAATACCCATGATGCTAATGATATGCAAAGCCACAAGCTTGGGGATGCTATGTTTGATGAAGATGATATGTTTAGTCCCCCAAGTTTTGATGAGCAAATTTATTATGATGAAAGCATGCCTCCTATTTATGAAGATTATCGTGATGACACGTATGCTATAAAGAATAAAGATAACCATGAAACTTGTCATCATGATTTTAATTTTCAATTGGATTATGCTTCACATGATAGTTATTTTGTTGAATTTGCTCTTCCCACTACTATGAATGAGAAGAATTTTGCTTATGATGGGAGTAGTAAAATTTCTATGCTTATGGATCATGAAAAGAATTCTTTATGTGGTGTTTATATTGTTGAATTCATTCATGATGCTACTGAAAATTATTATGATAGAGGAACATATGTTTCTACCTATTGCAATAATATCAAGTTTCCTCTCTATATGTTGAAAATCTTAAAGTTATGCTTGCTTTGCTTTCCTATGCAAGTTGATTCTTGTTCCAATAAGTTGTTTGCTCACAAAATCCCTATGCATAGGAAGTGGGTTAGTCTTAAATGTGCTAGTTATATGCTTCATGATGCTCTCTTTATGTTTCAATTCTTATCTTTTATGCGAGCATCATTGAAATCATTGTGCCTAGCTAGGGGCGTTAAACGATAGCGCTTGTTGGGAGGCAACCCAGTTTTATTTTATTTGCTTTTGCTTCTGTTTAGGAATAAATATTGCATCTATCTTCTATTTAGATGTGGTTTTGTGTTTTAGTTAGTGTTTGCGCCAAGTAGAACCTTTGGGAAGACTTGTGTGAAAATTATGCGATCATGCTGTAAAAAACAGAAATTTTAGCGCTCACGAGATTGGCTACCATTTTTTACTGGAGAGTGCTTTTTAGTTGAGTCTTTTTGCAGATGATTAATAGACAAATTCCTCACGTCCACCAATTTATTTCAGAATTTTTAGGGTTACAGAAGTATTCGAAAGTTACAGATTGCTATAGATTGTTCTGTTTTTGACAGATTCTGTTTTTTGTGTGTTCTTTGCTTATTTTCATGAATCTATGAGTAGTATCGGAGGGTATGAACCATAGAGAAGTTGGAATACAGTAGATATTACACCAGTATGAATTTAGAATGAGTCCACAACAGTACCTAAGTGGTGGTTTTATTTTCTTATACTAACGGAGCTTACGAGTTTTCTGGTGAGTTTTGTGTTGTGAAGTTTTCAAGTTTTGGGTAAAGATTCTATGGACTATGGAATAAGGAGTGGCAAGAGCCTACGCTTGGGGATGCCCAAGGCACCCCAAGGTAAAATTCAAGGACAACCGAGAGCCTAAGCTTGGGATGCACCGGGAAGGCATCCCCTCTTTCGTCTTCGTCTATCGGTAACTTTACTCGATGCTATATTTTTATTCACCACATGATATGTGTTTTGCTTGGAGCATCAATCTATTTTATTTTATTTTGCTTGTTGTTTGAATAATATCCCAAGATCTGAAATTCTTAAATGTTAGAGAGTCTTCACATACTTACATAATTATTCAACTGCTCATTGATCTTCACTTATATCTTTTCGAGTAGTTTGTTGGTTGCTCTAGTGCTTCACTTATATCTATTAGAGCACGGCGGTGGTTTTATTTTGAAGAAATAGATGAACTCTCATGCTTGACTTATATTATTTTTAGAGTCTTAAACTGCATGGTAATGTGCTTTGGTTATAAAAATAGTCCTAATATGATGAGAAGTTTGATACTTGATGATTGTTTTGAGATATGAGGATGATGATATTAGAGTCATGCTAGTGGAGTAATTGTGTATTTGAGAAACACTTGTGTTAAAGTTTGTGATTCCCGTAGCATGCACGTATGGTGAACCGTTATGTGACGAAGTTGGAGCATGATTTATTTATTGAGTGTCATCCTTTGTGTAGAGGTCGGGGTCGCGCGATGGTTAACTCCTACCAACCCTTCCCCTGGGAGCATGCGTTGAATACTTTATTTTGATAACTCGTAGATTTTTGCAATAAGTATATGAGTTCTTTATGACTAATGTTGAGTCCATGGGTTATACACACTCTCACCTTTCCACCATTGCTAGCCTCTCTTGTACCACGCAACTTTCGCCGGTACCATACACCTACCATATACCTTCCACAAAATAGTCACCATACCTACCTATCATGGCATTTCCATAGCCATTCCGAGATATATTGCCATGCAACTTTCCACCGTTCCGTTCATATGACACGCTTCATCATTATCATTCACATAGAGTCATATTTTGTTCTAGCTTCGAGTTGTAATCTTTGAGTTGTAAGTAAATAAAAGTGTGATGATCGTCATTATTAGAGCATTGTCCCGAGAGAGGAAACAAAAAAAAAAGAAAGGCCAAATAAAAAAGGGAAGGCCCAAAAAAAGAGAGAGGGGCTAAAAAATAAAAAAGAAGAAGAGAAAAGCCCCTCCAAAAAAAAGAGAGAAGGGACAATGCTACTATCCTTTTCCACACTTGTGCTTCAAAGTAGCACCATAACCTTCATGATAGAGAGTCTCTTGTTTTGTCACTTTCATATACTAGTGGGAATTTTCATTATAGAACTTGGCTTTTATATTCCAACGATGGGCTTCCTCAAAATGTCCTAGGTCTTCATGAGCAAGCAAGTTGGATGCACACCCACTTAGTTTCTTTTGATGAGCTTTCATACACTTATAGCTCTAGTGCATCCATTGCATGGCAATCCCTACTCACTCACATTGATATCCCTACTCTCCGGTAGAAACTTTGGGGCACTCTTTGAAGTTCTTTGTGTTGGTTGAATAGATGAATCTGAGATTGTGTGATGCATATCGTATAATCATGCCCATGGATACTTGAGGTGACAATGGAGTATCTTGGTGACATTAGGGTTTTGGTTGATTTGTGTCTTAAGGTGTTATTCTAGTACAAACTCTATGATAGATCGAACGGAAAGAATAGCTTCGTGTTATTTTACTACAGACTCTTGAATAGATCAATCAGAAAGAATAACTTTGAGGTGGTTTCGTACCCTACAATAATATCTTCGTTTGTTCTTCGCTATTAGTGACTTTGGCGTGACTCTTCGTTGCATGTTGAGGGATAGTTATATGATCCAGTTATGTTATTATTGTTGAGAGAACTTGCACTAGTGAAAGTATGAACCCTAGGCCTTGTTTCCTAGCATTGCACTACCGTGTATGCTCTCTTTTACCACTTGCTACCTTGCTGTTTTTATATTTTCTTATTACAAAAATCTATATCTACCATCCATATTGCACTTGTATCACCATCTCTTCGCCAAACTAGTGCACCTATACAATTTACCATTGTATTGGGTGTGTTGAGGACACAAGAGACTCTTTGTTATTTGGTTGCAGGGTTGTTTGAGAGAGACCATCTTCATCCTACGCCTCCCGCAGATTGATAAACCTTAGGTCATCCACTTGAGGGAAATATGCTACTGTCCTACACACCTCTGCACTTGGAAGCCCAACATCGTCTACAAGAAAAAGGTTGTGTAGCAGACATCAGGGATCCCCAAACTTTCATGTTCTGCGTCCTCCTTGGCCCATATGGGCCTCTTCCCCGCGTAACCACGGCTTCCGAGGTGGTGGCACCCAATATTCCTGTCTTGAAGCCCCTTCATGTACTTCGACTTTTATGCGACAGCTTCGGCAACGCAAGCCGCCTTGAATATTTCGAACTGCTCTTCCGTAATTGTCGGATTATCCTTTACTATCTCGAAGTAGGCTTACTTTTTGTTGATGATCCGATGTTTCATTCTTACTTTCCAGGCGGACAACGCGCCGCTAAAATTTCCCATGATGCGTTTGTTTATCTTCTTCATTGTCGGGTCTTTCAATGGTTGAGTATATTTGATTTCATCTCGGCTCGGGAACAAGAATACCTCGTGTAGCTTCGTTAGGAAGGAGTGCTCCATATTTTCTATCTTCTTTAGTTTCTTATCATTGATGGTAGCGGTTGCCCGTAGGATGCAGCCTATTTGATTTTCGTAGCATGCGCGCGCTTCCTCGGGCTCTATTGGCTCAAAATTGCCGGACTCCACCTCCATGACCACCAGTCTAGTAGTGTAGAGCTGGTTTGGGCGCTGTACCCTCTTCGGTTTCATTTCTATACGGCTTCGCCAATCTTGGTGCCGGTCTCGGCACCGGTGTCGGTCTCAGCCCCGGTCTCGGCGCCGATCTTGAGGTCGGTCTCAGTCTCGGATGTGACAGGTGGGCACTCCA
>LR738714.1:861341283-861357501 GCA_902687465.1 Secale cereale | reverse complement strand
GATGAAGATTATCCATGGTTACGGCGCAATAAGCAAATGACACAAGCGAAGAAAAAGTGAAGACTTTTTTCCGCAACTATTATGATGATACCATGCTAACTTTGTAACAAACGAGTATGATACCATTGTCCGTTTGTACTATTCAAATTTCAATACTACTTGCACTAACAGAGAAAGTTTGTAATTGGTTTTACCAGAAAGAATTAAAAAAATAAAGCAAATAACAAAAGAAAATAAATAATGCAGAAAACAAAACAAAAAAACTTGAAAAAAAATAGCAACAATAAGTATTTTGTTGTAAGTAGAAACAAAATAAAATAAATAAAGCAACAAAGAAAATAAATAATTTCAAATTTAAACTATTCAAATTTGAATACTACTTGCACTAACAAGAAGTTTGTAATTGGTTTTACCTAAAGCAATAATATTCACAAAGAAACTCTAAATACAGCAAAAAACAACTTAGAAATAAATAAAGCAAAAAAGGAAAAAAAAAATGGGCGCTGCCCAGTGAGCCTGCAAGGCCTATAGCACAGGATCAACCTGTACTATAAGGCCCAGCAAGCTCACAGGGCAGCGCGCAGAGTTAGGCCCAGAAGCCTGCATTTGAGAGGAGCTCGAGAGGGTGGGAGCAGCAGCCCGTATAAACCACTCTCGAGCTCCCTCAGCTAGCGAGGTGGGACTAAACATCCCACCGCTCCCGCGCCAGCACGGGGCCTTTGGTCCCGGTTGGTGGCAGCAACCGGGACTAAAGGGGGGTATTAGTCCCGGTTGGTGGCTGAAACCGGGACTAATACCCCCCCTTTAGTCCCGGTGGCTGCCACCAACCGGGACTAAAGGCCCCTCCTTCCCGCCCTTTGGGCTGCTGAAAAGGGACCTTTAGTCCCGGTTGGTGCCAGCAACCGGGACTAAAGGGGTGTACTAGTCCCGGTTTCAGCCACCAACCGGGACTAATGCCCCTCCTATATAACCAGGACTTGCGAAAATTTCGTCAGTTTCCTTCTTCCCCGCGCCCCCGACGCCTCTCTCTCCTTCCCCGCCCCCGTCGCCCCGTCGCCCCCGACGCCGCCCCGACGCCGCCTCGTCGCCGTCGCCCCGCCCCGCGCCCCCGTGCCGCCCCGCCCCGCGCCGTCGCCGCGCCCCGTCGCCGTCGCGCCGCGCGCCCCGCCCCGCCGCCGTCGCGCCGCCGCGGCCCGTCGCCGTCGCGCCGCCCCGCCCCGCCGCCGTCGCGCCGCCCAGCCCCGCCGCGCGATGTGAGGGCTTGCTGTTTTTTTATGTTTATATAAATTGCTGTATATATATATATAGTTGCTGTATATATATATATATATATATATATATATATATATATATGTGTATATATATGTGTGTATGTGTATATATATATGTGTGTGTATGTATATATATGTGTATATATAGTTGCTGTATATATATGTATGTGTATATATATATTTTTTTCTTAGGAATTTGCTAAATATATATGTTAAATATATATGTATGTGTATATATATTTTTTTTTCTTAGGAAGTTGTTGTATGTGATGTGTGTATGTGATGTATATATATGTGTATGTGGCTATATAGTTTTTTGTTTATATATGCTAAATATATATAGAAAGTTTTATATATGCAAAAGTTACAAATTTAGAAAAAGAAGGATAGGAAAGAAGAAAATAAGAAAGAGGAAAGAAAGAAGAAGAGGAGAAATAAATAAGAAGAAGAAAAAAAAAGAAAAAAAGAGGAGAAGAAGAAAGGAATAGAGGAGAAGAAGAGAAATTTTCTCTTCTTCTCCTCTATTCCTTTCTTCTTCTCCTTTTTTTTCTTTTTTTTCTTCGATCTTCTCCTCTAGCGGTTCCTTTTTTCTTCTTCTTCCTCTTTTTTTTATCGGATATGTCTATGTCGATATACACCCTCCCCGAAAACTTCGACATTATGGGGAGGGGGGGGGGTCGAGGGTCGTCGAGGGACCGAGGGTCGTTAAGGGTCGAGAGATCGCCGAGGGGCCGAGGGTCATCGAGGGGTCGAGAGGCCGAAGGTCGAGGGGTCGAGAGGTTGCCTAGCAGTCGGGGGTCTAGGGTTGTGGATCGCCGAGCAGTCAGGGGTCAAAGTATTGAAGAATTCCATGACTTCATCATTTGCCAGAAGTAACCGGGGCATTTTGGTACAAAGTTATGCAAAGTTATTCTGGAACGGAGTTCCTGATAGGATAATCCTTCTTTTGTTACGAATTATCCTATCTGGGACTCCGTTCCAAAATAACTTTGGAGAGCTTCGTACCATCATGCTACTGTTACTTTCGCCTAATGATGAAGTATTGGTTTTGTTGAATCCTTTGACACTAGACAAAATGTGACATGATCGGGGTCTAGGGTTGTGGATCGCCGAGCAGTCGGGGGTCGAGGGGTCGAGAGAGGTTGCCTAGCTAGTGTCAAAGTATTGAAGAATTCCATGACTTCATCATTTGCCAGAAGTAACCGGGGCATGTTGGTACGAAGTTATGCAAAGTTGTTCTGGAACGAAGTCCCTGATAGGATAATCCGTCTTTTGTTACGAATTATCTTATCTGGGACTCCGTTCCAAAACCACTTTGGAGAGCTTCGTACCATCATGCTACTGTTACTTTCGCCTAATGATGAAGTATTGGTTTTGTTGAATCCTTTGACACTAGACAAAATGTGACATGAGGGGGTCTAGGGTTGTGGATCGCCGAGCAGTCGGGGGTCGAGGGGTCGAGAGGTTGCCTAGCTAGTGTCAAAGTATTGAAGAATTCCATGACTTCATCATTTGCCAGAAGTAACCGGGGCATGTTGGTACGAAGTTATGCAAAGTTGTTTTGGAACGGAGTTCCTGATAGGATAATCCGTCTTTTGTTACGAATTATCTTATCTGGGACTCCGTTCCAAAACCACTTTGGAGAGCTTCGTACCATCATGCTACTGTTACTTTCGCCTAATGATGAAGTATTGGTTTTGTTGAATCCTTTGACACTAGACAAAATGTGACATGAGGGGGTCTAGGGTTGTGGATCGCCGAGAAGTCGGGGGGTCGAGAGGTTGCCTAGCTAGTGTCAAAGTATTGAAGAATTCCATGACTTCATCATTTGCCAGAAGTAACCGGGGCATGTTGGTACGAAGTTATGCAAAGTTGTTTTGGAACGGAGTTCCTGATAGGATAATCCGTCTTTTGTTACGAATTATCCTATCCGGGACTCCGTTCCAAAACCACTTTGGAGAGCTTCGTACCATCATGCTACTGTTACTTTCGCCTAATGCTGAAGTATTGGTTTTGTTGAATCCTTTGACACTAGACAAAATGTGACATGAGGGGGTCTAGGGTTTGTGGATCGCCGAGCGGTCGAGGGTCGAAGCTAGTTCTACGTTTGCCATTAATATATCCATCTGTCATGTTTGAATAATAATTGGCATGTTGTAAATATTTGTAGAAACAATGGACGACAACACCCGAGACCTAGCACAAGAAGCGATGTTGATGGACATAATCGCAGACGGACAAAATGCCGTCTTGTCGTTTCTCAACGACACCGATGAGCAGGTCGAAAAAGAGCTGCAGCTGGAAGATCTAGGCTATGATATTGATGGATCCGGTGACCCAATGCACATGGAAGAAGTAGACCGTGAGGACGGCTCCGGTGACCCAATGCCGGTGCAAGAAGGAGACCGTGATGCTGGCTCCGGTGACCGAACCGAGTCCGGCCAGGAGGTATATATGTTAGTTAAGCATTCATTAACTCTCGTCTTTGTTCCTTTTTCTAGCCCTCCGGATCGAGCAAATCTTCGGTAAAGAGACGAGGAGCGAAGAAAAAGTTGAGGCCGGATGAAAAGTTTGAGATCTCAGAAATCTCGCGCTCCGGCGAGCCGATTGCACCCATCCGGACAAAGAACGCATTTGTTAATCAGTGCGGGGTTCTGGTTAGGGACAAGATCCCGATCAGCATCCATCAATGGTTAAAGCCGGCTGCAAACGACGCTCAGGTGACTTATGTCACTGATATGCAGAAAGAAGATCTTTGGACTGAGCTGAAGTCAAATTTCGTCCTACCGCGAGAGGATGATCCGGCGAAGCCAGTTAAAGAGGAGTTAATCAAGTCTGCTGCACTTTCGAAGATGGCAGACCAATTCAGGGCATGGAAGAAAAAACTGAATACGTTTGTCAAAGATAAAAAGACTCCAGAATTCGTGGGCATAGATGAGAAGATCAAAGATGACTGGCCCGCATTTGTGGCCCATAAGAAGTCGGAAAAGAGTCAGAAGATGTCGGAGACAAACCGGATAAATGCTGCGAAGAAGAAGCATCACCATCGCACGGGGTCAGGTGGCTACCTCAGAGCCCGGCCTAAGTGGGCCAAGGCTGAGAATGATCTGCTTCAGAAAGGGATCGAACCAGAGACAATGCACTGGCCAGACCGTTGCCGGACTTGGTTCTTCGGGGCTGGCGGAACCTTGGACCCTGTAACAGGGTGGTGCATTTGGATGGACAAGCAATTGGAAACACCACTCAGGAAGATGCGGCAGTATATCAAAGCAGCGCATGAAGGGACGTTCTTCCCCGACAGAGAGAACGACGAGCTGACAATGGCCCTCGGGAATCCTAAGCACCCTGGACGGACACGAGGCACGCCAGGCTCCCTTCCGTGGCGTGCTGGGTTTCCGGACGCAGGAGGCTACAAATGCCACGACAGGAGGAAGAAAATGGAGCTGACCGAAATCCAGGCGCTGCGGGCCAGAATACAAGCGATAGAGGAACGGGAAGCAAATCGGGACAAAAGAATTGCCGAAGCTTCCCCCGAAGCTACCCCGCCATCTCAGCGGAGAAGCAGCGTGGCTTCCACCGAGCTGCTTCAGCCAGAGCCTGTCTTGACGGCTACTGCCAGGAATCCCGTGGATGCTATCACGCGGGCACAAAATTGCCACCTTATGGCACAGTGGATGAATCTGAAGGTCAAGGCGGCTGCTGGCTCTGTTTATCCTTCTGGACCCGGCGACACTTTTCACTGCCGGCCGATTCCAGAAGGATATGCTAGGGTGATGGTCGACGAAATAACGGAGGGATTTGAGGAGCTCCAGCTTGACCACCCTACCGGTGAAGGGAAGACTCGGCTGTCTTCTTCACTGAAGACTCCATGCCTATGGCGGAAGGACCTCATCAACATTCTCAACTGGACGCCTCCGCCTCCGCCTCCTCCTCCTCCTCCGGCGAGTCAGGGCACTCCGCCTCCTCCACCGCCTCCTCCTCCGGCGAGTGACCATCAGGGCACTCCGGCTCCTTCTCCGGCGTGTGGCGGCACTCCGCCTCCTTCGCCGCCGGCGCGTGGCGGCACTCCGCCTCCTTCGCCGCCGGCGCGCCCGAGCAGCCAGCCTGCTACTCCTTCTCCGCCTAGTCAGCAAGGGCGGAAGAGACCTACCGCCGCTCCGGCTGCTCCTGCTCCGGCGCGTAAGCAAGGAAAAAAGACAGACGCTTCGTCTGGTCCGGCGACGTCTACCAGTACAGCCAGAGGCGGGAGGCGATGCAGATTCGGTCCTTCTCTCACGCCTCTAGAGAAGTTACCGTACGAGAGGTCCGACGAGGAAAACACGAAGATCGCTCAAGGCGAAGTGAAGGACTTTTTTGAAGGGTTGAAAGCACAGAGACATCCACCTCCGGAGGAGAAGATAGATGCGGTGAAAGCAAAGCGCACTCTTGCTGCCCTGAAGCAACCAGCGAAAAGTAAGCCGCAGGACAACTATGACCGCATGATTCAAAAGTCATATCAAGCAGCGAAGCGGTCGGGAAGTACTAAAAGTGATCAGAGGTTAGCAGAAGGACGAGCTGGGAAACAAATTGCCCAGCTCGGCGAACAAGCGGACCAATCGTGCCCCCCGCTCAAGGTGTCTAGCGACATGGTCGCTAATGATCCGAGGATGGTGCCCGGTTATACCAATCTTGCAGATTACGTGTCCGACGATGTACACTATGATTTCATGGACGTGCAGATAGAAAGATACGAGTACAAAAAGCCTCTCGTCAAAAATGAAAGATCTCTATCAACGAATATGCGAAGATTGCATGATTGGTACTTGAAAATCTGCAGAGAGTCTGGGGGGAGGGATAACTTGTATTTGAGAGTTAAACCGGAGCATGACCTCGTTGGAATTGAACTGTTGCCTGTTCCATTTGAGGAGTTCTATCAGTTTTTCAATCAATTGGCCCTCGATAAAGCAACGGTCACCTGCTACTGTCTGTAAGTAGTACTACTTCTGTCATTAAGTCTCTCTATATAGTTGATCTTCATTGCATGTATTTATAATTATCCTCACTATATTATGCAGATTGAAGATCGTCGAATTGAAGAAAAGACAAGTAGGTGATATTGGGTTTATTAACACATACCTCATAGATGCAACCGAGGTTAAAATTGCGTCCCGACGATACCGAGACCAACTTGCTACGATCGTTGGTGGTAAATGAAAACAAAGATATAATACTCTTTTCTTACAACTTCAAGTGAGTGTTACTGTCTTGTGCATATTTGGTTTCCCTTATATATCAGTCAAGGTTATAGTGATATAATTGATGAGTTCATGCATTCGTGCGCAGCTTCCACTATATTTTCTTAGAGATTAAGCTTGAGAAGGGAGTAGTAACTGTCTTGGACTCTAAACGTAAAGATCCCGAGGAGTATGCGGACATGACTCAAATGCTTGTCAGGTAAGTTAAATCGATCAATATTATCCACCATGCATATATATCAGCAACTTCATTTCTGATATCAACTAATTGTTTTCTTTGTCTGGCAGGGTTTGGAGAAAATTCACCAAAAAAGCTCCGGGACTGCCGGAGAAGCTACAATTTAGATACCCGAAAGTAAGTACTATATAGTAGCATGTTCCGCGCGCGCATCTCCTATATCTTGATTCAAGCGCTAGTTTCATCAATACCAATTTGGCATTCTTGCTTATCAGTTTGATTGACCTCTATTTCTTGTAAAGTGGTTGTGGCAGGAACCCGGGAATGATTACTGTGGATACTACATTTGCGAGTCCATCCGCCACACGACCTGTGAGCGGGGCTACACTGAAGAACAATTTGAAGTGCGTAAGCAATCAATAATATTCACAAATTTATAGCATCATTTCATGTATTGACCCCCTACTTCAAATTAGATGTTTCGGATGCGGGATGAACTCCTAACACCAGATCGTATGCGAGCAATTCAAGAGGAATTGGCGGCATTCTTCCTTGAACACGTGATCGCTGAAGACGGAGAATACTATGTGGACCATGCATCCATATGATAGGAGATTATATTTGTAAGAGATAATTATTGTATATATGTGCCCGGTAGTGTCGGATAGATATACGAGAACTTGTTGTTCGACCAATCTCTCGGAGAAGGAGAGGTGGTCGATATTACTTCTCTCTGTATGCATATATATATATATATATATATATATATATATATATATATATATATATATATATATATATATATATATATATGTTGATTATACGATCTTCTGTTTCCTTCGTTTGCTTTACTAGCTAGCTAGCTAGCTACCGTGTCTAGTCATCTCTATACGTATGTGTAGTACGTAGCAAGCACGGACATAAGAGAGGACACTTCTCTCTATTAATTAGCTAGGTAACACAATATGAAACACCTAAATTAACCCCCCAAAACCTCCAACCCCCCCTCCCCTTTCAAAAAAAACAAAAACCACAGCCACAGAAATGCTGACGCGTGGATGCCTTTTGGTCCCGGTTGGTACCATCAACCGGGACTAAAGCCCCTCCTGCCTGGGCTCGGCGCACAGGCCACGTGGACACCCTTCTGCCCCGGTTCTGGATTGAACCGGGACTAAAGGGTCATAGCATTAGTACCGACCCTCTTGTCCCGGTTCAGGAACCGGGGCTAAAGGCCCAAATGAACCGGGTCTGATGACCCTTTATCTACTAGTGAGTGCAGACTGTAGGAGATCCCGTTCATGTCCATGCAGACGATCTAACTCCACATCTGCTTGAACTCGATCATGTGTTCCTTCCATTTGATGTTTGTACTGATCATAACACTAATTTGTTGCAAATGGATGTAAGAACACCTCATTGTTATTGCAAATGGATGGAAGACTGCTACTGTGAGTTGATGTAGTTTTGGACTGAATATTTCTCACTTCGAAGAACGATGCTTGCTGAAATCAATGGTTTTTTTCAGTACCCAAACGATTTTATTCACTGGTACCCCATGGACTTGGATCAAGTTTTTCTTCCAAAAATCGATCTAATCTACTATGAGCTTATTTGACAGAGAGAAATGTTCTATGTATAGTTGGTACAAGTACTCATGATAGATCCTATATTTAATTCATGTTATTAGGTTGATGTATCAGTTTTATGTACCGCCGGTGATGTAATGTTAATGATAATACTTGTCTTGAGAGTTATATCAGGCTCCAGCCATCCTTTGAGCTTGACATGGCATTTTTTGCAACCAGGATTAATTCATGTTATCTTGCTATTTGCTTTCAAGCCTACATATTTCTCTTCCATACATGATTTTATCTATAAGTTTGGTTGTGACATCAACTACCTATCTTGACAACATTGGTGCTGAAGTTATCAAGCCTCCAAAGAATGGGATGTTCAAATGTCACAGAACTCGTTGGTGATGTTATTGAGCATTCAGGGAAACCAAATGCCATAGTTTCTACAAATGTGCATGAGCTATTGGAATGCCATAGTTTCTACAAATGTGTTTGGTTTCCATGTATCCTCCAATTCATCGGTATGTCTTCTTGCTGAACTAATCACATTTAACTATAGCATCTCGGTTGCATCATACTAGCCTTATTCTAGGCTTTTGGCTTTCTATGTGTATGCCGATATATAAGAATATCCAGTTGCAAAAGAATATGAAATTGCCGACCAAGGTAGGCCAAGCTAAAATAGGGTTTTAGTTTGTAACCTTTTTCTATAAATCCCTTTCACACTAATAGGTGACACCCCTTCCTTTCTGTTAACCACCCCATGCATCACGCCGACCTCCGACTAGCTCCCTGCAAACATTTTGGACTTAGAGATTGCAACACTATCTTTTTCTTATTTTCAGCATTGTTGAGAGTATTCCTTGTGAAATTATTCTAATAGGAGGGTCTGATATCTCATGACTATTTGAATTTACTCTACATATTCTTAAGATCAGAAAGAAAGTTATGAATGTGTCTAGATTCTAGAGGTTCTTTAACTATTTTGTCACATTTCTCCACGCATTGCTCCAATTGTCAAACCATTTGTTCTGAATGCAAACCAAGGGTTCATAATCGCCGCCCAACTTGCAGGAGTGAATTGGGTAACATAAGATGCCTTGCTTTGGAGAAGGCTGGCGCCTCTCTAGAGTTTTTGTGCAAGTTCTTGGATGCTTGGGAATGTATCCTTATTATTGCAACTTGAAACATGAATCAAAGTGCCAATACAGACCCTATACTGGCCCATATGCAGGTTCTGTATGCACTGTCGCTGATGACATTCCATATCAAATTTCAGAGTGTTCTCTGAACTAATTATGTTTGATCTTTTTGTAGTTCTTAGATTTTTGTTGATTTATGTGATGGAATCTTGATATGCAGCATGACTTTCGTCCTGGACGGTTGCAGGGAATGCGTCGAGAAAATGCAGCATGACTTGATGTTTGAAGTTACAGCCTTACAGGAGCATCGACTCAAATTTGCAATGACGATGTTTATACCATGCTTGTTTAGCTCAGTTTCCTTTCTTGAACATATGAAATGCTTTACTCATTCTATATCTTGCTTTGACAAAACCAAATTTTTTGGTTGGTATTTAGGGAAACTTGCAAATCAATTATTTTATATTGAAATTGCAGCATCAAATGCATATGATCCTTTTAATCTTTAGATTGCATAGGTATGCATGATCTATTCTCTGAGATGGATGGGATTGCTGGTGCTAAAACTGGTCCTGACCATCATATGGCCTACGGATCCTATGCCCATTTATGTTCCTTTTTTCCTTGTTCTTGTTGTACACACTACAAATCAGTTTCACGAATTTCTGACATGATTGCTTCAATGATGATTTTTGCAGAAGCGGACATATGCAAGAGGGCCTTCACCAACTGATGTAGCAAAAAAAAATGTACGTAGGTCATTTGTACTTTCTGAAAATAATTCCTTCGGTTCTGCTTTTTCATTAGACATTGATTACTATTTATGCTTATTTAGTAGTGACATCATAGTTAATTTGCATTTTATATCTTTTAGCTACACTACCAAATCCAACGACTTTGATTTGTTCGTACCATTAGGCTGCAGGGAAATATTAGTATGTGTAACATGTATTCTTTTCTTAAACTGCTGCTGTTGCTTCTCATTTCTGAAATTTACTTCTTTAATGCAGCTTCATTCTGATTTATCTGAATATAAGCATCTGAGGTCCAGTGGCAATGCTACAAAATCATTCCAGACTTGAGTATCCAAATCGCACTACTACTGGTCGTCTCTTGCGATTCGTACAGTGGGCATATGACAGAGCAAGTCATGGCCTCATGGGGTCCCTTCAGCCAACTGAAGCACTTCATGTTTTTGTCTTCGCTTTTGGATAAACTGTAGTGTATCGTCTCATCCATTTATGATCAATGGTTGAGTCTTACATATCCTCATTAGATGTACCATTGCATATGATGATTGTAAACTCAAATAGTATAGTATTTGTATGTTTGATCAATCTGCTAATAATAGATCCTAATGTTATAGCATACACCCATATTGATGTACATGGTGAGACTAGGACTAAACTTGGTACTAGAATGCGCCGACACAAGATAAGTGGGCACTGCCCGCCTCAGATGGCGCCACCAGGTGGTGCCCCAGCCTCTAGTGTATGTGAAAATGTAGAGCCATTAAGATGAAAAAATTGCGCATAACATTAATCGCACACGAGCGAGTTCACCTGTAGGTTACCACAAAGAATAAAATTTCATAGGGCCAAGGAAATGGTATAGCCATTACTGATCATCTACCAAGATGTAAATAAGTACATTTCTAGCTTGACACGTACACACCTAGAAGTAAGGATAATTTAAGCCATTTACGTCTCCATAAATGAGGCACACAAAGACCCAAACGTGACAATACCTATCTGCAAATAGTAAGACAATGCTTTTGCATGGGGCATATATGGAAAATAATTCTTCACAAGGTAGATAGGGATCGGACTCCGCAAGGCCAACCACTGATAGGGATACAACTGAAGGTCAACAAAATGCCAAATTAGTGTAAAAATAAGATCTCTGGTCACAGTCTAGCTAAGTATCCCATACACGTGAACGATGTTGTAGGAGAGGCAATACAAAGATCAGCCAAGCAATACCGAAGACAAAAAACACACCAAACATTTTAAAATTGGAATTTGTGACTTCTAAGTTGCAATTTTGTTTTGCTTCTTAATTAGTGTCATATCATACTTGATCCATTTGCTTTGATGCCCTCTCAACTTACTCTAATTATCCATGTGGTTTTTCATTCTCAATAATCATAATTACCGGTGAATATGGAAGTCACCACATGAAAAAGATGTGGAACGACATGAAAAAATATGTGGAAGTCACCACATCAATAGCCCACAAATAGCTCTCCTTATAAACAAACCAACTGCCAATATCCAACGAGAGCGAATACGTTTGGCGACACAAACTCTCACATGACATTCGTCAATGTCGGATCTGACGTCGTCGGGATGCGGAGATGCTAGAGAAACATTACTCCAACATACCATAGCCGCCGCCACCTCGTCAATGCTGCTAGAAAACAAAAAAACTAAGAAAAAAAAGAATGGGTCCCCACTCCTGCTGCTGCTGCCAAGGCCACCAAACAAGAAAGAGGAGTGACCAAAACGACGGTCTGTAGGACTCTTGGGGCCGGCAGTAGCTAGGGTTGGCAACAAGAGCCCCTCGGTGTCGTTGTGGGAATGCTGGGTTTTTTTTTATCTTTGTGAGAATATCGGTAGAGAACCCAGATTGTGAGAACTCTGAAGGAGAAGCACCTATATTTACTCTCATCAATAGGGCAGGGAAAGGCGCGCAAGGACGTGGAGTATCTGCTCCCGGGCTCAAATGAGCCCGGATGAACAGTAAAATCGAACAAAATCGAGAAAAATTCAAAAAATTCCAAACTTTTTTTTGGGTGAAACATTGACAAAAGTTCTACGTGCATGCAAAAATTCGTCATGAAATAACATTCCTAGAAGGCGTGCCAAAAAAAACAAAATCAGTACTCTGAAAATGCTACTTTCGAAAGCATTTTGGAGCACTGATTTTGTTTTTTTTGGCACGCCTTGTAGGAATGTGATTCCTTGATGAATTTTTGCATGCACTTAGAACTTTTGTCAATGTTTCATCCAAAAAAAAGTTTGGATTTTTTTGATTTTTTTTCGATTTTTTTTCGATTTTACTGTTCACCAGGCTCATTTGAGCCCGGGAGCAGAAAGGCACTTTCGCGCAATAGTATGACAAGAAGATATGCATGGGCCAGCTTACTTAAAAATATGGGCTTGCTGGGTGAGACCAATCCAACGATTTTACTAAACAGTTTACGATCAAGTGAGGCCTGTTTCACAGCAGCTGGCCTTTCTGATGACTATTTAGGTGCAAAACACCAAATCGTGCACCCGTCACTCCCACACGTGCATCTTTCGGCTGGGCCAGACGTTTTTTTGTTCCTTGTTCTTTTTTTTTCCCATCATTGTTTTCCCCTTTTTACATTTTCATTTTTAAAAAGAAATTCCAAATTTGATCGTGGAACTTCAGTAAATGATCACTAATTTCAAAAAAAATGTTCGCAAGTTAAAAAAACCGAATACTATTTTTTCATAAAATATTGAAAAAAAATCACTAATGTGGTAAAGGGCTCATGAACTGAATAAATGCTCATAAAATGAAAGCAACTTTAGCAGATTTCAAAAAATATTCAAAATTTTGAACAAATTGTCCACAAATTTTAAAAATCTATCTGAATTCAAAAAACAATTATTGAATTTAAAAAATTATCATGAGTTTGAAATGTGTTCAGGCCTACAAAAATAATAATTATGAATTCAAAAAATGATCATGTATTTACAAAAATTTTCTTTGCTTGTAAAATATTTACTAATTTCGAAAAAATATTCGTGAGTTTGAACACGATTAAAATTTTCAAAAACATGTTCGTGAATGCAAAAAAACATTAATTCAAACAATGTTCCTGAATTGCGAAAGACAATGTGGGTTTGAAAAATGTTCATGAGTGTAAAAAACTATTATGAGTTTGAAAAAATTGTTCTCGAAAAAAAATCAAATTCAAAAAAATTACAATTTTTACAAAAGTTTATGAATTAAAAAAATCATAATTTTAAGATGAGTTTATGAATTTATACAAATTTGGAAGAAGAAAAGAAAAAAGAAAAATAAAATAAAACAGAGAAGAAAAAAGGAAAAAGAAAAAAAGAAAAAACTCAGATTAGAACAACAGGCCAACCCATTTGTGTGGGCAGGCGTGCGTATTTGGTCAGTAATCCCCAACCACGCACGGAGAATAGGAATTGCCTTGAGTTGCAAGAAAACTGGAGACACTGGAAAAGCATCAGACATTTAGATGTGATCGTTTATCATGTCTAGAAACTACAATATTCTCTTTAATTATTCCCATCAAATCATATCAGAATTATATGTACACTTATTTTGTGGAAGAAATTCAATATAGCGTTAGAGAAATAGCAAATTCGGCAATGTATCATGTGGGCACTGGTACTCTAAGGTTGTCTGAAATTGTCAGACAATAATGAATTATACAAATACAAATACAAATACAAATACACACACTCACCAACACACGCCCATGAACTTAAGTCACGTCTTTATGAGTACAAAAGTCTTCTTCCTCCCACATCCACCACAGTGCGCCATGAGCAAAGCTCCTTACTGCCCTTGGGCTGCCGTGTCGCCGAAGAAAACTTGTTGAAATCTAGGACCTTATAGAAGCAGCAGCCGAGAAGTTTTTTATGTAGACCAGAAGACACCGGCAACGGTGATTGAGATAGACAATCGCCAGGCTGAAGAAGAAAACGCCGAGGGAGCCCACAAGATGTGCCATGTTCGAACAGACAGAGTCGGGGAACATAAATATTACTTGTTCCACGATGAAGTCGAGGTTGGCCATCCTTTGTCGGTCGAAGCTAGAGCGGATGACAAAAACACACAATGACATGGTCTGCTCCGCAGGAGAATGCCACCTAGACACATATGCAGAAGACAAAACTAGAAGGGAGGAGCAGATTCATGGACACATTATTCTCCACATGCCAAGCACCACTTAAACGCGGATGAGTCGGGGCAACCTTATTCCACGTCGAGGGATGCCATCATGTTGCCACACTAGATCAGAGGCATGACCTTTTTTTCATAAACTACCACCATCGGAGCAATGTTCAAGGGTCCCCGCCCCCTACCGTCACTAGAGGGATAGACAAATGTGGTCGTTGGATCCTAGATCATGGAATCAATGGGAAGGCGATGGCCCCCTCTTTACAGCTCAACAGGTACACCATGCACTAACCAAATATAATTAAGCATGCATATCAATGTGCAGTTAGGAGGTGGTGTGTGGTCGAGATATGTGAGGCGGAGGTTCCTCGCATATAGGTATATGATTATGCCTACATGAGGGTCATCAGACCGAGGCTATAATCGGGAGACATCCCTATTGAGAGAGTCTCATCTTGCAAAATAACCCATATGTTCTCCACTACACCCCAGCCCGACCGCCACCGAACCTTTCCTTATCGTTCAGCAGCGTGAAGAAAGCAATTGTATCCGGACATTCTAGCTTATTGGCGACCTAAGCATGCAGTATGGCGTTGATGTTTCTAGGAAGTGTTTTGCATGACTACTTCATCGTCTTCTTCGTCACCAATCTTGATATAGGAAATTCCTCAATGAGATCGAGTACTGTTTATGCAATATTATGACCATTTGTTTTCTAAGGAATTGAGGTTTATCTTCTTCATAGATGACATGCTAGTTTCTTTATATACGTATGCTATATCAATGATGGAAGATAAATCATTGTCATTTATCTTGTTCTTCATTTGGAATTTTATTGATGGTAACCTTTTGATTATTTGCAAAAGATTTTTCCTTTTGTTATAACAAAAAACTATAACATTCCTGAGTTGTAAAAATGCTCATGAAAAGGGGTTCATGAGTTGTAAAAATGTTCATGAAATTAAAACAATCTTAGCTATTTTAAAAAATGTTCAAAATTTTGAAAAACAATATTTGAAAATTTAAAAAAAAATTGTGGATGTAAAAATATATTCGTGAACTATTGAAAAAATCTTGAATTTAAAAATGTTGATGAGTCTGAATAGTCTGCATGACTTTTCAAAAATATCGCGAATTCAATAAATGATCGTAATTTTTTTTTAAATCATAGCTTCGGAAAATATTCAATAATTTCGAAAAAAATTCCTGGGTTTGAAAAATGTTCACAAATTAAAAAATGTACACGGCTTTAAAAAAATCATTCATGTGTTGGGACAATATGAAATTATTTCGAAAATTATTGCTGAGTTTGAAAAATGTTCCTGAATTCAAAAAAGGTTCATGAATTTATACAATGTTCATGAATTGTGAAAACAAATGTGAGTTCGAAAAATGTACAAGACTTTAAAAACATTATTATGAGTTTGAATAAAATGTTAATGCACTTTATTGAAATCTTCAAAATTATGCGAATATTAGTTTTTTCTCCAATTGAAAATGATATTTAGAAATTTTAGAAAATGTGCACAATTTTTAGAAAAGTACATGAATTCCAAACTAAATTGATGATTTGAACAAAAAAGTCTTTATGATTTTATAAAAAAACAAATTTGAAAAAAATTGGAAAATTGAAACTACAATCTATTCTCCTTTATTACTCCCAACAAATCATATCAAAATTATATTTTCATTTCTTTTGTGCAATAAATTCTATATACAGTTAGAGAAATAGCGAATTCAGGGATGTATAATCTAAGCTTTGGTTCTATATGGTAGTTCAAATTTATGAGCTGTAATTATTTGGACTTGTACATAGAATGTGTATTTGTATTTGTATTATTTTTTTTGAGGAAAGTTGCTTTGAATTCGAACAAAAGGCAATCCCATAGATCTCACATAAACTGGTATGAC
>LR738714.1:861304456-861320642 GCA_902687465.1 Secale cereale | reverse complement strand
CCCCTCCCCCCCCCCCAGCTCTCCTGCGTGCGTGCAATGCCGGCCCATGTGGGGCGCGAAGTTCCCACAATTTTTTTTCCTTTTTCCTTTTTTCTTTTATGTTTCTTTTTTTGTTTTCTCTTTTGTTTTATTTTCTGATTTTTTATTTCTTCTTCACTCGGTTTTTCCTTCTTTGTTTCCCTTATTCTCGTTTTTTTTATTTTTTTATAATCTTGAACATATTTTTTGTTCACTGAATTCAAAAAATGTTCATCTAATTCAAAAAATGATGATGAAGTTCAAATATTGTTCATTGTATTAAAATTTTATTCTCCATAATTTTAAAAAATAATTCATAATATACATAAAATGTTCATCCAGTTTTTAAAACGTTCATCCAATTTTCAAAAAAGTTTTCTTGAATTAAGAAATCGATCATCAAGTTCCAAAAATGAAAAATATTCAACTAATTCAAAAAATGTTCAGCGTATTGAAAATAATTCATCGTAACTTCTAAAAATGTTCATCCATTTTTGTAAATTTTGATCCAATTGTTTCGGGAAATTTCCTTAAATTGAGAATTTGTTTATCAAGTTCAAAAAATGTTCATCAAAATAAAACTTTGTTCATCTGATAAACAAATGTTCATTAATATCCAAATTTAGGAACATTTTTAGAAATGATGAATTGTTTTTAAATATGTGAACATTATTCAAAATCAAGAACATTTGTTGACTCCACGAATTTTTTGGTAATTCTCATTTTTTTTAATTTGGAAAGTTTTCGAAATCCTGAATTAATTAAAAAATAAAAAGATAAATAGAACATAAAGATACAAGAAAATAGGGGGCTCCCTGCTGCCACTTGGCCGGTCAAAAATGGGCGTGTGGGAGCAGCAGCGGGTGCGCGTGCGCCCGCTCCCTGGTGCGTGGTGCGCCATATAGGAGCTCCCGGTATGTGTATATACACATAGCCCGTCGCGAGAAGCATGGAGCGATCGCTCGCCTGCGTTCACGGAAGGTGTTCTCTCTGTTCGCCTGTATTTCAGTAAGGTTAGTCATGTATTAAAAGCTATTCATAATTTTAAAAGAATGTTTCATTTTAAATATGTTCACCATGCATCTTAACAATAATTCTATGTGTGCCCAAAATATGTGCATCCTATTTCTTATAAAAAGTTGTCGGGTATTCATCGCCTGCTGGTGGTGTTAGACATAGCCTGTTTCAGGATTCTTTCTCCGTTTCCATTGTTCTTTAATATTGTGTGCTGAGTATCTTATGCTACGATCCATAACTGTTTTTTTAGATAATGCATAATTGTTAGTATGACCCGGTTTCTCGTACCCCTCTGTAAACTAATATAAGAGCATTTAGATCACTACTTTAGTAATCTAAACGCTCTTATATTAGTTTACGGAGGGAGTACTTAATAAGTGTTTCAGGTGGCACGGGTCGATCGTCAAGGCGGACAAAGGACGACCAACTCCATATTTCCATCACATCACTAGTTCCTTTCCCTTGCTAGGCCAATTCACAGCATGGACAGGCCCATCGACATTGACGTCATTTATTTTAAAACCTGGTAAGGCTATGCTACTTGTTCTGCCCCTGTAGCGCAAAATCACTAATTAAGGATTATTTCTTGCACACGTCACTCCAACCTTCTCATGCGCTGACAAGTGGCTGGCTGCATTTACGTCACTCGTAGCAACCTATGAGTTTTCTCCTTTCTCCGTAGATTCATTTATTCAAAACATTTGAACTGTAGGTCGGAATCCTGAACTATTTTCATCGTTGAATTCCCATGTTAAGATATTTTACATTAAATCCCATGTTAATAGGTTTCGACTGGCTTTTCTTACGACAAAAAAAACTAGAAGAAAAAACAAAAAACCATAGAAAACAATAAAAATGAAAACCAAAATAACAGGCAACCAGAAAAAGAATGAAGAAAAACCAAAGTCGGAAACACGGTTTTTTCAAACATTTTTTCTCTTTTCGAAACCACAATTGTTTTTCATGCGGAAGCAAATTTGTGCCTCCACGAGAAGCAGGAATGTCCTTCTTGTAGAACCACAGATTTTTTTTTTTATTGAGAAGTACAGGCATGCTTCTCGCGGAGCAAATATGTGCTTCTCATCAAAGCACATACTTTTTCTCATTGGGAGAAGCAATTTTTTTTCATTTCCATGAAGCACAATTGTGACACCACGAGAAGCAATTTTGTGCTTCTCGTGGAAGCACATATTTATTTCCCTTTCGACAAGCACATCGGTGCATCCCAAGGAACCAAATATGTGCCTCTACGAGAAGCAAATGCGCGCGTCTCGTGGAAGCATAATATTTTCACGGAAAAAAAATGTGAAACCTTTATTTTTCTTCCAAATCTGGAGAAAACCAGGCAAAACAGATAAGACGAAAAAAACCTATCTACGCATACTAAGGAAAAAAAATAAAATCCAAATAGAGCGTCGAGCACGACATGTGGCGACTGCTGGACGCACCACTTGACGTGCTGACACCAAAAGTACAAGTTTTTTTAAAGAATTGCAAAAACTACTACCATATTCTTAAATGTTATATTCTCACTATCTCAAATTATAAGGCATTTTTGACGCGTGATTTGAAGAAATGTTTGCAGTTTTTTGAAGAGTTATAAAAATTGATGATTTTCAAACAATAATCTTGAATTATAAAAATGAATGTCGACTTTAAAATGTTCTACAATTTTTTAAAAAATATTCGCATTCTTTATGTAACAAAACATTAACAAATTAAAACAATAGTTCATGAATTTAAAAATCTTCCAGTAATTGAAATTTTCAAGATTTATTAAAAAGGTTTTCGAATTTATAAAATGTGTATGAATTTAAATTAATGTTAAAAAAAATTATACTATATTCATTAATTTCATTTATAAGGAAGTAAATATGTAAAATTAAAAATTAAGTCAAGTATTCAAAATCTGCTTCAGTTTTTTTTTTTTTTGTAAGGCCCGGATGAAATGTTCCAGAACCTTTCTAAAACAAGAAGACAATGGCGCAAGAGTGAGTGTTGTAACGGGCTGATGTGCATGCCCATGTATTTAGGATCAAGGGCCTGCGTGCCTCATGACTAGGGCAACGCCCTGTGTATATAAACTATGTATGTACCACCTGATGATCAATAGAGTGTGAATCATATCCTCCAACTTGGTATCAGTTACCAGGCCTCCTTCTTCGTTGCCATGGCTGCGGCCGGCTCCTCTTCCGCCGCCACCGACGCCGCAACCTCGCCGAGCTCTCTCTCCTCCACGGCGACTGCCCCGGCCACCTCTTCGGCGACCTCGCCGGGCACTTCCCCTTTCATCTTCTCCGGCACCTCCTGGAGCACTAGTCCCTCTAAATTCGCTCCCCTCTTCACATCTGCCTCTCCTGCGCCGCCCGCCCCGGCCCCTCGCCATCCGATCTTCTTCGACCATATCACCAACCACATCAAATTCCAGCTCAATCCCGCCGAACACAACTACCACAAGTGGAAGTCTTTCTTCCTCCTCGTCCTCATCCGCTACGGCGTCACTTTCCTCATCGAGCATCCCCCGCCGCCCAATGCCGATGCCCAATACCTCGAGCTGGACGCACATGTGGTGCTCTGGATCTACGCCACACTCGCCGACCCCCTCATCGACCACGTCGTCGGCGCCACCACCACCTACGCCCTCTGGACCAAGATCCAGGCCTTCTTCCTCGCCAATCGGGTTGCGTGGTTCATGATGCTCAACCGCCAGTACCGCAATCTGAAGCAGGGCGACCTCTCCATCACCGAGTACGCCCGTCGCATGAAGCTGCTCACTGACGGGCTCGCCGACATCGACCACGCCGTCAAAGAGGTGGATCTCACCACCCAGTTCCTTCACGGCCTCGACAAGCGCCTCGACACCATCCGCGTCGTCCTCGGCGATCAGGCGTCCACCATGCCCTTCGACACCGTCCTCTCCCGCGTCGTTATGGTGGAGGAGTCCCAGGCCCAGCGTGCAGCTGAGGAGAGCGCTTCGGCGTTCGCTCTTCCTGGCGCCTCCGGCTCAGGCGATGCCTCTGGATCTGGCGGGCGCTCTCAGGGTGATCGTGGGGACCGCTCTGCTGATCGCGGCCCCGATCGCTCCCAGGCCCCGCCTCCGCCTGCGCAGCAGACCCGTGGCCGTGGTGACCGCGGTGACGGCACCGATCGTGGCCGTGGACGTGGACGTGGGCGTGGGCGTGGCCGTCACGATTCTGCTGGACGCGGCCTTCCGTCGCAGCCCGCGCCGTTCACGGGCTACTTCGCCCCGTACGGGATGGCGCTCCCTCTGCCTCGACCTGGATGGGTGCCGCCCAACTCTGCCGGTGTCCTCGGCCCCCGGCCGGGCTCACATGCCCACGCCTACCAGATGTATCCGCCGGCTCCTCCTCCGTCCTCGTCATACTACCCGCCCGCACCACCCTCATGGGAGCATCTCGCCATGTTGAACGCCGCCTACAGCAACGGCGGCCTCCCCCCCACCCCGTCGCCGGACTGTTACCTCGTCAGTGGCGCCTCCTCCCACATCACCGGCAACCCAGGTACCCTCACCTCGTCTAGTTCTTCTTTAAAGCATGTACCATCTACCATCCTTGTCGACAATGGCCAACACATCCCAGTCACGGCCACCGGCTCTGTCGCTCTTCCCCCTAACAACTTCCGCCTCACCAATGTTCTCGTTTCTCCCCACGTAGTAACTAGCCTCATTCCGTTCGCAAGTTCACTAAGGATAATTCTTGTTCTGTTGAGTTTTACCCATGTGGCTTTCTTGTGAAGGATCTTCGAACGCGGCGGGTCCTCATGATCTCCATTAGCAACGGCGACCTCTACCCCTTTCTTGGCAATAAAGCTTCCTCGGCGTCCGCACTCCTTGCCACTGCCTCGCCTGACCTGTGGCATCGCCGCCTCGGACACCCCGGCGTTCATACCCTCTCCACATTAGCTAGCACGGTACTTCCAGATTGTAATAAAGAGGCTCATACTCCTTGTACCGCTTGTCAACTAGGACGTCAGCCTCGTCTCCCCTTTCCATCCTCTTTTAGTAAATCATTTGCACCATTCGATCTAATTCATTGTGATTTGTGGACATCACCGGTTGTAAGCTTCTCTGGCTATCAGTATTATCTTGTTGTGTTGGATGATTTTACTCACTACTCTTGGTCCTTCCCTCTCCGTCACAAGTCTGACACCTCCACAACCCTCCAACGTTTCTTCTCCTTCATTCACACCCAGTACAACGTTGTCATTAAGGCCATGCAATGTGATAACGGTGGTGAGTTCATCAACACCTCCCTCCGTTCGTTCTTCTCCTCCAACGGCGTCGCCTACCGGTTGTCCTGCCCACATACATCGCCCCAAAACGGCAAGGCTGAACGCCTCATCCGCACAACCAATGATAGCGTTCGTACACTCATCTTTCAAGCCAATCTCACCCCTTCCTTTTGGGTCGAAGCACTTCACACCGCCACGTATTTACTAAACCGACGCCCCTCTCGTGTTATTGCCAACGTCACCCCGTACTATCTCCTTCACGGCACCCATCCAACATACGATCATCTACGCGTTTTTGGTTGTTTGTGCTTCCCCCACACCGCATCCACCATGGCCCACAAGCTCTCTCCTCGCTCTGTCCGCTGCGTCTTTCTCGGGTATCCCCTCGAGCACAAGGGTTATCGGTGTTTTGATTTAGAATCGCGCCGCGTCATCGTCTTGTGCCATGTCATTTTTGACGAGACGTGCTTCACATACACTCAGCCACACACTCGCACGTCCACAGACGATCCCGCACGTCTATTGTTTTGTCACTTTCATATACTAGTGGGAATTTTCATTATAGAACTTGG
This sequence comes from Secale cereale, assembly GCA_902687465.1. Taxonomy (NCBI): domain Eukaryota; kingdom Viridiplantae; phylum Streptophyta; class Magnoliopsida; order Poales; family Poaceae; genus Secale; species Secale cereale. Next base: position 861,314,784 of record LR738714.1, on the reverse strand, counting down.
CTTGTATATTCCAATGATGGGCTTCCTCAAAATGTCCTAGGTCTTCATGAGCAAGCAAGTTGGATGCACACCCACTTAGTTTCTTTTGATGAGCTTTCATACACTTATAGCTCTAGTGCATCCGTTGCATGTCAATCCCTACTCACTCACATTGATATCCCTACTCTCCGGTAGAAACTTTGGGCCACTATTTGAAGTTCTTTGTGTTGGTTGAATAGATGAATCTGAGATTGTGTGATGCATATCGTAATCATGCCCACGGATACTTGAGGTGACAATGGAGTATCTTGGTGACATTAGGTTTTGGTTGATTTGTGTCTTAAGGTGTTATTCTAGTACGAACTCTATGATAGATCGAACGGAAAGAATAGCTTCGTGTTATTTTACTACGGACTCTTGAATAGATCGATCAGAAAGAATAACTTTGAGGTGGTTTCGTACCCTACAATAATCCCTTCGTTTGTTCTCCGCTATTAGTGACTTTGGCGTGACTCTTCGTTGCATGTTGAGGGATAGTTATATGATCCAGTTATGTTATTATTGTTGAAAGAACTAGCACTAGTGAAAGTATGAACCCTAGGCCTTGTTTCCTAGCATTGCACTACTGTGTATGCTCTCTTTTACCACTTGCTACCTTGCTGTTTTTATATTTTCTTATTACAAAAATATATATCTACCATCCATATTGCACTTGTATCACCATCTCTTCGCCAAACTAGTGCACCTATACAATTTACCACTGTATTGGGTGTGTTGAGGACACAAGAGACTCTTTGTTATTCGGTTGCAGGGTTGTTTGAGAGAGACCATCTTCATCCTACGCCTCCCACAGATTGATAAACCTTAGGTCATCCACTTGAGGGAAATATGCTACTGTCCTACAAACCTCTGCACTTGGAGGCCCAACATCGTCTACAAGAAGAAGGTTGTGTATCAGACATCAGGGATCCCCAAACTTTCATGTTTTGCGTCCTCCTTGGCCCATATGGGCCTCTTCCCCGCGTAACCACGGCTTCCGAGGTGGTGGCACCCAATATTCCTCTCTTGAAGCCCCTTCATGTACTTCGACTTTTCTGTGACAGCTTCGGCAACGCAAGCCGCCTTGAATATTTCGAACTGCTCTTCCGTAATTGTCGGATTATCCTTTACTATCTCAAAGTAGGCTTACTTTTTGTCGATGATCCGATGTTTCATTCTTACTTTCCAGGCGGACAACGCACCGCTAAAATTTCCCATGATGCGTTTGTTTATCTTCTTCATTGTCGGGTCTTGCCACGGTTGAGTATATTTGATTTCATCTCGGCTCGGGAACAAGAATACCTCGTGCAGCTTCGTTAGGAAGGAGTGCTCCATATTTTCTATCTTCTTTAGTTTCTTATCATTGATGGTGGTGGTTGCTCGTAGGATGCAGCATATTTGATTGCCGTAGCATGCGCGCACTTCCTCGGGCTCTATTGGCTCAAAATTGCCGGACTCCACTGTTGGAAATATGCCCTAGAGGCAATAATAAAAGAGTTATTATTATATTTCCTTGTTCATGATAATCGTTTATTATCCATGCTATAACTGTATTGATTGGAAACTCAAATACATGTGTGGATGAATAGACAGACTTTGTGTCCCTAGTGAGCCTCTACAGGACTAGCTCGTTGATCAAAGATGACCGCGGTTTCCAGGTCATAGACATGAGTTGTCATTTGATAACGGGATCACATCATTAGGAGAATGATGTGATGGACGAGACCCAAACGTTAAACATAGCTTTTGATCGTGTCAGTTATCGCTATAGTTTTCTGCATGTCAAGTATAAGTTCCTATGACCATGAGATCATGTAACTCACTGACACCGTAGGAGTGCTTTGTGTGTGCCAAACGTCACAACGTAACTGGGTGACTATAAAGGTACTCTACAGGTATCTCCGAGAGTGTCTGTTGAGTTGACATGGATCGAGACTGGGATTTGTCACTCCGTGTGACGGAGAGGTATCTCCGGGCCCACTCGGTAATACGTCATCTCAATGAGCTCAAAGTGACTAAGTAGTTGGTCACGGGATTATGTATTACGGTAACGAGTAAAGAGACTTGCCGGTAACGAGATTGAACTAGGTATAGAGATATCGACGATCGAATCTCGGGCAAGTAACATACCGACGAGACAAAGGGAACTGTATACGGGATTGCTTGAATCCTTGACATCGTGGTTCATCCGATGAGATCATCGAGAAACATGTGGGAACCAATATGGGTATCCAGATCCCGCTATTGGTTATTGACCTGGGAGTGTCTCGGTCATGTCTACATGGTTTCCGAACCCGCAGGGTCTACACACTTAAGGTTCGGTGACGCTAGGGTTGTTAGTGAGAACAGTGCATGGTTACCGAAGGTTGTTCGGAGTCCCGGATGAGATCCCGGACGTGACGAGGGTCTCCGGAATGGTCCGGGGACGAAGATTGATATATAGGATGAAAGGTTTCGGAGTCCGGAAGTGTTCCGGGGAGTATCGGGAAAACGGCGGACGACCGAAAGGGGTTTCGGGGGTTCCGGAAGTGGTTTCGGGCCTAATGGGCCACAAGGGGGGACACCACAGCCCTCATAGGGCTGTGCGCCCCCCCCTGGGCCCTCTCCTCATGCGCAAGGGGAGGTGGACCCTCCTAGGGCTGCCGCACCCCCCTGGCTTGGGGGGCAAGGCACCTAGGGGGGGGGAACCCTAGGGCCTGGCCCTTGGCCGCCGCCCCCCCTGCCCTGGCCGCCGGCCCCCCTAGGGGAAACCCTAGGGCGCCCCCCTCTCCTCCTTCCCCCTATATATAGAGAGGTAGAGGGAGGGCAGCCAACACACGTTTGTGCCTCGGTGCTGCCCTCCCTCTCCCATAACATCTTCATCTCCCGCGGTGCTTAGGCGAAGCCCTGCTGGAATCCTTCTCCACCATCACCACCACGCCGTCGTGCTGCCGGTCTCTCCATCAACCTCTCCTCCACCCCTTGCTGGATCAAGAAGGAGGAGACGTCCCCGAGCCGTACGTGTGAAGAACGCGGAGGCACCGTTGCTTCGGTGCTAGGATCTTCGGCGATCTGAATCGCGGCGAGTACGACTCCATCAACCGCGTTCTTAACGCTTCCGCTTAGCGATCTACAAGGGTACGTAGATCCAACTCTCCTCTCGTAGTAGCATCTCCTAGATTGATCTTGGTGAACGTAGGAAAAATTTTTGTTTCCCATGCAACGTTCCCCATCATCCACCTCCATGACCATCAGTCTAGTAGTGTAGAGCTGGTTTGGGCGATGTACCCTCTTCGGTTTCATTTCTATACAGCTTCGCCAATCTTGGTGCCGGTCTCGGCACCGGTGTCGGTCTCAACCCCGGTCTCGGCGCCGATCTTGATGTCGGTCTCAGTCTCGGATGTGACAGGTGGGCACTCCAACAACCGTTGCTCCTCGAGAAGGTTAAAATAGGCGCCTGCCTCCTCGTAGACGTTGCAATAACCAGAACCTTGTCCTTCATCGTTGCTACCCATGTTTTGCCGGAATGTTGATTCATTCCCATTGAGGCAAATCCCGGGCACTCGATGTCCTAGTTCTAGCAGAAGTCATGCCAAAATTCACGGAAAATTTCGGCATGACCTTTGCTAAAAAGTGGAAAAATCGAGCGCCTGAAATTTGCTGGAACGGAAATGAATCAACATTTCGGCAAAACATAGGCCACTTGGAATCATTCCCTTCAAACAACAAAAGGCCACTTGGGCACAGTCGGACCACTTCAATGAAAAGATATAACATGACCACTTCAATGAAAAGATATAATCAACAATAATGGAATATGCAAATGAACATCAATGACATAAACACTTCTCTACCTAGGACATAACCCAAATTATGTTCTAGCTATTTCTCTCTCTCACACACACACACACACATAATTTTATTTTCATCCAAATTGTTTTAGATCAAATATTCCAACAATACTTGACCTTAATAGAAATTGCAAAGGAACTCCATTTTCTCTAACCCTTCTGATCTCACCAAAATTTCCACGCCAAGACCTTAGTACCAACACCCGATTTCTTCAAAAATATTCAGGTCCATAGTCCAAATAATTCAAATTTCATTTGAATGAAATTTGGACCAGATTCAGGTCCATAGTCCAAATAATTTTTATAGCTAAATGCTACTATTTTTTGTTTATAACCCCTATTAATTTTAAGCTAAATGCTACTATTATTTATATACCCTGTTTTAATTTAAAGCTAAATGAATTACTATTTAGGCATTTTCATAAAAAAAATTGCCCTAGCTAATTTCCTTAAAAAAATTGCTAATCTTTTTCCTAAATGCTAAAAAAAATCCTATTGTCCTAAACAAATCTAGGACCCAAGTGTGTATTTTCAAACTTTCCGAATATATTAGGCACACCTTGAATACTTTCAGGACCACCAATGTATTTCACTCTATACCAAAATAAACCCTCGAATAAATTCATGCCGTCCAACTATTCATAATGGAAAATCCACATATCTTGATAAAAAGACATCAGTAACAAGAATCCATACATGGTGGTGGATCATTTATTAGCAAAAAGTCCAGAAAAAACATATGAGAAAAATCAAAGTTTAGAAGTACCAAAACAAAGAGAAGTCATATTATTATCCTTCCAGAAAACACATTAAATGGAGATCTTCTAGATACAACAGGATACAATTCATTGGAGGACTTGTATATAAATATTTATTTAATGCTCATGATATAGCTTAAGATATCATGCAATAGGAGTGCCCCGAAGATCTGAAAAATGAGATGCTCCAAGCATCTATAAATGTAGGGTCTATCCCAAGTTCCACTCTTCAGTATTCACATCTTTGTGAAATGGCTCTAAGAAGGAGCACCATGCAGATTACTCTTCTCCTTGCTTGGCTCCTCTTTTCAGGTATAAGAAGTCCAATCATCCATCTATGTCATATATATACTTCATCTTGAGACGATTAATTTATCTAATATAGGTCTAAGACCAAGTTGGTTGGTAAATACGTACCAGGATGCCCAGACAAAGACTATTAATCAGTAGTTAGCGCTTTTTATCCTCTCTTTTTTGTATTTGACCTCTTAATTTCGTGTTTGGTTTGAACAACAGGCCCAGTAAAAGGAGAAGATGACTCGGGCGGAGGTGATAGCAGTGACTTGGCCCCTCCTCCTGATCATGGGAGCAGTGATTTAGCTCCTCCACCTCCTCCATCTCCAAAGAGACATCCACCTCCACCTCCAAAGACTGATTTGGCTCCTCCTCCACCTCCTCCATTTCCCAAGAGCAATCTACCTGCACCTCTTCCGACCCAGCCGCCACCAGGACCCTGTGCGGAAGTGAGGTTGTACAAAGGGCCGTGCGTCGACATGCTTTGCGCGCCCGCTTGTATCGCGCAGTTGCATCAGGGCGGCCACTGTCGTGGAAATGTTTTTACTGGCGGTTGTTATTGTTTCGTGTGTTCCGTAGCAAAGTCTAGCCCACGATTACATTGATGTGAAACATGCGGAATGTGGCTTGAGTTTGCGAGCGATCAAATAATAAAGGAAATGGTTATTATAGTGTTTCTCTTTTTATGAAAAATAAATGAATGGGCTTTCTACTTTGTTCGAGTGTCTAGAACGGGTTTGACCCCACTGCATTAATGTTTCTAAGGGGATATTCAAGATCCACGCCCAACGGTTGAATTATCTTCTTTGTCCCGGCAGAAACTATCTTTTGACTACTTGCCTATACCCCCTTACTGGATCTGCTTGTGGGAAATTCCACGTCTTGTTCATACCCCTGTTTTAACCGAACGCATCGAATGCCCACAAGTTTTTCGTATGCTCATTCACTGCTTCATCGAACAGCGGTATGAACAAGAGATGGAATTTTTGGACATCGATATTTGATCCCGAGCTCACATGCTCCTGCGTGAATGGTAAAATCCAAAAAAATAGGAAAATAATTCGAAAAATTCTGATTTTTTTAATGAACATTGATGAATTTTCTAACTGCGTGCAACATTTCAGGATGAAATGATATACGTGGAGGCCGGGGCAAAAAAATTAAAATCGACGGTCCACAAATACTATTATTGAAAGCATTTCGGAGCATTGATTTTGTTATTTTTGCCCAGACCTCTACAAATGTCATTTCGACCTGAAATTGTGCACGCGTTAGAACATTCATCATTGTTCATCACAAAAAACAGATTTCTTAAAAAAAATTACTATTAGTTTGGATTTTACTGTTCATGCGGGAGCATATGAGCTCGGGATCAAAAGTGCACTTTCGCATAAAAGACCGGCTTTTAAGGCGGACTGTAGGATGTTTCCTTCCAAAGGTTAGCTAGCTTTCGATTCACGGGCAACGCATGCAAGGTTAATCGATTTCATTGATCACTTTCGCGATGCTTTTGTCTTGCTACAAAACGCATCAGCGTCACCATTGTGCGATAACGAGACGTTGGGCTACACGCAGGCGTCGGCCAGTTGCGCCTTGAGGGGCAAGAAACCGGCCACCATCTCATACATGCTCTTGCTGCACTCCAAGCAGCCCTGCAAATTCGGACGACAACCTTTGTTTACTCATCTCTGATTCCTTTGTATTGTCTCCATTGCCATGTATACATCGCTAACTGCACGTATAGTATTGGTATCTACAATAAGATGCAACATAATTAGAGCATCTCCGCTCGCGCCCCCCAACAGGCCCCCCAAGGCCATTTTTCCTCGCCGACATTTGAAAAGCGGCTCAGTCGCGTCTCTAGAAGCTTAAATTTGACCGGTTAGGGCCAGAATTGGCGTCGACGAACCCAGGCCGGACCCGGCGCGCTGTGTGCCGCCCGGAGTCGCCCGGGAAAACATTTTGGCGCGGACACCCGGTGGCCCCGCTGAGTCAGCGACTCGGCGGCATCGTCGTTCTCATTGCCTCGGTTCCCGCGGGAATCGATGCGAAGGTTGCCACGCCGATCAGCCTCCATTGATGCCTCACGGGCGGCGCAGTAAAGGCGCGCACCGACCCGCTTCCCGCCAGCTGCCGCCACGCATGCCACTACACACGCCGGCTGTCCGCTCGCCGTCAACACCCGGCTATAAAAGGCGCCCCACCAAGCCGGTGAGCTCGCAGTCGAATGACACAAAACCATCTCCCTCTCGACCTCTCGACGCCGACGCTTCGTCCTTCTTCTCTCCCCACAATGGCAACCAATGCCCGAGCACTACCCAGGCGACGCTGCGGCGGCCAACGGTTTCGGCCGCTGCCACTTGCACGAGGATGAGGTGCGCCTCCTCTACGAGGCCGACTACCCGACCCTGCCGGACGACCGCGAAGAGATGGCGCGCCAACGCCACGCCCTCCAGGAGATCTACGCTTGGCACCGTGGCCGTGAGGTGGGCCGTGTCGTCCTCCTTGACGACAGCGACGAGGAGGCGGCGGAACCGTCCACCCCCCCCCCCCCCAACGCATCAGCGACGCTGGTCAGGGGTGCAGCAGGGACGGCGGCGGCGACGACGACGACGGCGGCGGAGACTACACCAACATGTACCGGCTGCTAGGCATGTAGAGGGCGGGCGACGGCTGCCGCGGCGGCGTAGTAGTGGTTTTAGTTGCCGTTTAGTTTAAGTTATGTTTGTTTTTAATGTTTTGTACAAATATCAATGAAATTGTCTAGTTTGGCCGAAGTTCTGTTGTGTTTGGACGAATTTCGGCCGAGTTTGGTTACGAAAAGGCGGGTCTGGGAACGACCTGGGGTCGGCGGTTGGGAGACCGGCCGCTCCCAGGGCGAATTTATCGCCCGTTCACCCCAGACGGTGATTTTTCAGGCCCTTAGGGGCCGAACGGCTGGAGATGCTCTTACTTGCATGCAGGCTGCCAACATATGAGATGACTACGTTGGGGCTACTGGCTCGTGTTGGGCAAGGTGCGCCCACAGGGACAAGACGGCGACCTCGACCTTCGAAATTCTCTCCGTGCACTGCAATCAGCCGTGCAAATTTAGACAAAGCTCTCTGTTTACTCATCTTGGATTTCTTTGTGTTGCCACCATTGTCATGTATAAATTGCTAACTACATGTATATAGGGTAGATATCTACAATTAGATGCAAAAGAATTACTACCCGCATACAGCCTGTTACATGGGTATGAACACAAATGTGTGGTTCTAATGTAAACATTTACAATACCTGGATTTTGTTTTTTAGATGCTTTTTGATTACTATTCATTATTACATATTGAAACAGTTAGTAGATTCTTAATTTCTCCATCATAAGAAGACGAGGAAGTGAACAAGTGTGGAGGTCAGGTTTATGCATTGACGTGTGTGATATGTAAGCAAACATAGTATAACTTTTTCTGATATGGTTGATTACATTTTTTAATTAAAATAATTATGCAATGAGATTACATGACGTAGCAAGCAGCGGTGAAATGCAACATGCAGACAACAACTTGATGCAGAGGGATGATGGTGCAGCGGCGGCGCTCACTTCGCATATAGCTGATGGGATTGTGGAAAACTGGCGGCGACAACACATTAATGGATTTAATGGTGGTGTTAATCAAGAACCTGGTCTCAAACTCCGAGGTGAAAGCCTATATCTAACCTGAGTTGGTTATACCTGGCAATAAAGATGTTTTTACGTCATTATCTTGTTGAAGGCATTGGTCGGATATGCTTGAACTCGAAAGTGAAAACTTAGATTTTTGACCTTTCATGGTTGGATCTAGCCACCGCAGTGCTCTTTCTAAAGGCGTTGTTGTTGAGGAATCCCGTCGTCTATGTGGTGTCATGAGATGGTTGGTTCAGATACGGTCGTCGTTATAGTTTGGCGATCGCGGATTTGATCGCTTTGGGGTATTTTTCCTCGCATATGCATATGTTTGGTCGTATATTAGGGCCAGTTTTCTTGGGCAGCTTAAAAAATAAGTTGCCTTTCCCAATCTTAAAAATTAAGCTACATCTAAATTTTTATGAGACTTCTAAATGAGTTATCCAATAACTAGTTTAGACGTCCAAACGAATATAAGAGGCGGCTTATGGGAAAAGCTGGGGAGAGACGGCTTATTTTTTAAGCCGCCGAAAAGAACCGGCCCTTACTTTGCTATTTGTCGGTGTGTTCATTTGTATGCGTGTGTTTGTGTTGGCTCTGTGCATCCTAACTATGCAGAGGTCAGGTCTGTCATTTTTGTGTTTGTATCCTCTTAATGCTTCACATTGAGCCAATAAAATCCTTCCTTTATCAAAAAAGACAATGCATCAGGGGGGGGGGCGTTTTGACTCCCGAGAGCACATGCTCCTACATGAACAGTAACCAAAATATAATAGTAAATGTTTTCAAAAAAGAATCTGAATTTTTGTTGCAAACGTTCGTGTTAGTGTAGCAAGCATGCTTGGCAATTTTCAGGAGAAAGGGAATGGCAATGTTTCGTTGATGAAAAAAACAAATTTGGGGTGACATTTGGGGGTAACATTTGGTGTTCAATTTGTTTTGTTTTTTGCGTAGGCCAAAATGCTTAACCTTTTTTCTTAAAAAAATTGCAAATAGCATTTGGATGTGACTAAGAAGACGTAGAATTTGTTGAGATTTTTTACATTTCAAAAATAATTTCCATGTGCAAGAGCACGTGCACCCAGGAGCCGAAATGGATTTCCGGATGTGTCATATCTTTTTTACATTGCAATATGGTAGAGGAATTGCTTAATGTAAAGAAAATTATACAATAAGGATTTTCATGACAATGCAGTTGATCTTTGTTTTCTGTTGTATATTAGTACCTTCCATGCCTTCTATTCAGCTAAAAAAAATATGACTAGCTACAATAGCAACTTCACCCAACTAAGTAACACATTTATGTCTTGGTTTCAAATGCTTAAGTTTGATTTGAAGCATCAATAATTAATGAAATTCTTAAAAAAAAATTTATCTTGCCACTGTAATTATTGATTCTTCTATTTCTTATGGAAGAACCATCAGAATTGTGCAGAATTACTAGAAAGTGCACGTTCTTATGCAACATGCCCAATATATTTAACTTTTGGTATTACAAGAAATAGTGTATGTTCTACAATCTCCATGTTGTACATTTTCCATTTCTTTTAGGTCACCTGCATTGCTTGCGGACAAGTGACATGCTTGAAGTGCATGAGCTGTAAGAATCTCTAAATTATGTGCATATCTAACACTGCAATTCTGGCTCCCTGCAATGGTTCATTCTATTGTAACTCATATATGATTTTACTATTATTTTTTTTTGGGGGGGGGGGGAGGATTTCTCATTACTTAAGGTGGCTTTTCAGCCTCGGCCAAGTGTACAACCGATTCGATTCCCGA
>LR738714.1:861280556-861291488 GCA_902687465.1 Secale cereale | reverse complement strand
AACAAGAGCTGCGGCTGGAAGATCTAGGCTATGATATTGATGAATTCGGTGACCCAATGCACATGGAAGAAGTAGACCGTGAGGACGGCTCCGGTGACCCAATGCCGGTGCAAGAAGGAGACCGTGATGCTGGCTCCGGTGACCGAACCGAGTCCGGCCAGGAGGTATATATGTTAGTTAAGCATGTGCTGACTAGTTAATTGATTCATTCATTAACTCTCGTCTTTGTTCCTTTTCTAGCCCTCCGGATCGAGCAAATCTTCGGTAAAGAGACGAGGAGCGAAGAAAAAGTTGAGGCCGGATGAAAAGTTTGAGATCTCAGAAATCTCGCACTCCGGCGAGCCGATTGCACCCATCCGCACAAAGAACGCATTTGTTAATCAGTGCGGGGTTCTGGTTAGGGACAAGATCCCGATCAGCATCCATCAATGGTTAAAGCCGGCTGCAAAAGACGCTCAGGTGACTTATGTCACTGATATGCAGAAAGAAGATCTTTGGACTGAGCTGAAGTCAAACTTCGTCCTACCGCGAGAGGTTGATCCGGCGAAGCCAGTTATAAAGGACTTAATCAAGTCTGCTGCACTTTCGAAGATGGCAGACCAATTCAGGGCATGGAAGAAAAAACTGAATACGTTTGTCAGAGAGAAAACGACTCCAGAATTCGTGGGCATATATGAGAAGATCAAAGATGACTGGCCCGCATTTGTGGCCCATAAGAAGTCGGAAAAGAGTCAGAAGATGTCGGAGACAAACCGGATAAATGCTGCAAAGAAGATGCATCACCATCGCACGGGGTCGGGCGGCTACCTCGTAGCCCGGCCTAAGTGGGCCAGGGCTGAGAATGATCTGCTTCAGAAAGGGATCGAACCAGAGACAATGCACTGGCCAGAACGTTGCCGGACTTGGTTCTTCGGGGCTGGCGGATCCTTGGACCCTGTAACAGGGTGGTGCATTTGGACGGACAAGCAATTGGAAACACCACTCAGGAAGATGCGGCAGTATATCAAAGCAGCGCATGCAGGGACGTTCATCCCCGACAGAGAGAACGACGAGCTGACAATGGCCCTCGGGAATCCTGAGCACCCTGGACGGACACGAGGCACGCCAGGCTCCCTTCCGTGGCGTGCTGGGTTTCCGGACGCAGGAGGCTACAAATGCCACGACAGGAGGAAGAAAATGGAGATGACCGAAATCCAGGCGCTGCGGGCAAGAATACAAGCGATAGAGGAACGGGAAGCAGATCGGGAAAGAATTGCCGAAGCTTCCCCCGAAGCTACCCCGCCATCTCAGCGGAGAAGCAGCGTGGCTTCCACCGAGCTGCTTCAGCCAGAGCTTGCCTTGACGGCTACTGCCAGGAATCCTGTGGATGCTATCACGCAGGCACAAAATTGCCACCTTATGGCACAGTGGATGAATCTGAAGGTCAAGGCGGCTGCTGGCTCTGTTTATCCTTCTGGACCAGACGACACTTTTCACTGTCGGCCGATTCCAGAAGGATATGCTAGGGTGATGGTCGATGAAATAACGGAGGGATTTGAGGAGCTCCAGCTTGACCACCCTACCGGTGAAGGGGAGACTCGGCTGGGTTCTTCACTGAAGACTCCATGCCTATGGGGGAAGGACCTAATCAACATTCTGAACTGGACGCCTCCGCCTCCTCCGACGACGACGACGAGTCAGGGCACTCCGCCTCCTCCACCGCCTCCTCCTCCGGCGAGTGACCATCAGGGCACTCCGGCTCCTTCTCCGGCGAGTGACCATCAGGGCACTCCGGCTCCTTCTCCGGCGCGTGGCGGCACACCGCCTCCTTCGCCGCCGGCGCGTGGTGGCACTCCGCCTCCTTCGCCGCCGGCGCGCCCGAGCAGACAGCCAGCTCCTCCTTCGCCTAATCAGCAAGGGCGGAAGAGACCTGCCGCCGCTCCGGCTGCTCCTGCTCCGGCGCCTAAGCAAGTAAAAAAGACAGCCGCTTCGTCTGGTCCGGCGACGTCTACCAGTACAGCCAGAGGCGGGAGGCGATGCAGATTCGGTCCTTCTCTCACGCCTCTAGAGAAGTTACCGTACGAGAGGTCCGACGAGGAAAACACGAAGATCGCTGAAGGCGAAGTGAAGGACTTTTTTGAAGGGTTGAAAGCACAGAGACATCCACCTCCGGAGGAGAAGATAGATGCGGTGAAAGCAAAGCGCACTCTTGCTGCCCTGAAGCAACCAGCGAAAAGTAAGCCGAAGGGCAACTATGACCGCATTATTCAAAAGACATTTCAAGATGCCAAGCGGTCCGGAAGTACAAAAGGTGATCAGAGGTTAGCAGAAGGGCGAGCTGGGAAACAAATTGCCCAGCTCGGCGAACAAGCGAACCAATCGTGCCCCCCGCTCAAGGTGTCTAGCGACATGGTCGCTAATGATCCGAGGATGGTGCCCGGTTATACCAATCTTGCAGATTACGCGTCCGACGATGTCCACTATGATTTCATGGAAGTGCAGATGCAAAGATACGAGTACGGGAAGCCTCTCGTCAAAAATGAAAGATCTCTATCAACGAATATGCGAAGATTGCATGATTGGTACTTGAAAATCTGCAGAGAGTCTGGGGGGAGGAATAACTTGTATTTGACAGTTAAACCGGAGCATGACCTCATTGGAATTGACCTGATGCCTGTTCCATTTGAGGAGTTCTATCAGTTTTTCAATCAATTGGCCCTCGATAAAGCAACGGTCACCTGCTACTGTCTGTAAGTAGTACTACTTCTGTCATTAAGTCTCTCTATATAGCTGATCTTCATTGCATGTATTTATAATTATCCTCACTATATTATGCAGATTGAAGATCGTCGAATTGAATAAAAGACAAGTAGGTGATATTGGGTTTATTAACACATACCTCATAGATGCAACCGAGGTTAAATTGCGTCCCGACGATACCGAGACCAACTTGCTACGATCGTTGGTGGTAAATGAAAACAAAGATATAATACTCTTTCCTTACAACTTCAAGTGAGTGTTAATGTCTTGTGCATATTTGGTTTCCCTTATATATCAGTCGAGGTTATAGTGATGTAATTGATGATCTCATGCATTCGTGCGCAGCTTCCACTATATTCTCTTAGAGATTAAGCTTGAGAAGGGAGTAGTAACTGTCTTCGACTCTAAACGTAAAGATCCCGAGGAGTATGCAGACATGACTCAAATGCTAGCCAGGTAAGTTAAATCGATCAATATTATCCACCATGCATATATATATATATCAGCAACTTCATTTCTGATATCAACTAATTGTTTTCTTTGTCTGGCAGGGCTTGGAAAAAATTCACCAAAAAAGCTCCGGGACTGCCGAAGAAGCTACAATTTAGATACCCGAAAGTAAGTACTATATAGTAGCATGTTCCGCGTGCGCATCTCCTATATCTTGATTCAAGCGCTAGTTTCATCAATACCAATTTGGCATTCTTGCTTATGATCAGTTTGACTGAGCTCTATTTCTTGTAAAGTGGTTGTGGCAGGAACCCGGGAATGATTATTGTGGATACTACATTTGCGAGTCCATCCGCCACACGACCTGTGAGCGGGGCTACACTGATGAACAATTTGAAGTGCGTAAGCAATCAACAATATTCACAAATTTATAGCATCATTTCATGTATTGACCCCCTACTTCAAATTAGATGTTTCGGATGCGGGATGAACTCCTAACACCAGATCGTCTGCGAGCAATTCAAGAGGAATTGGCGGCATTCTTCCTTGAACACGTGATCGCTGAAGACGGAGAATACTATGTGGACCATGCAACCATGTGTTAGGAGATTATTTTTGTAAGAGATAATTATTGTATATATGTGCCCGGTAGTGTCGGGATAGACGATATACGAGAACTTGTTGTTCGACCAATCTCTCGGAGAAGGAGAGGTGGTCGATATTACTTCTCTCTGTATGCATATATATATATGTTGATTATATATACGAGATCTTCTGTTCCTTCGTTTGCTTAGTATAGCTAGCAGCTAGCTAGCTAGCTAGCGTGACTCTAGTCCTCTCCATATACGTATGTGTAGTATGTAGCGTCGACCAAGCACGGACATAAGAGAGAACACTTCTCTCTATTAATTAGCTAGCTAACACAATATATGAAACACCTAAATTAACCCCCAAAACCTAAAACCCTCCTCCCCTTTCAAAAAAAAAACAAAAACCACAGCCACAGAAATGCTGACACGTGGATGCCTTTTGGTCCCGGTTGGTACCACCAACCGGGACTAAAGCCCCTCCTACCTGGACTCGGTGCACAGGCCACGTGGACACCCTTTTGCCCCGGTTCTGGATTGAACCGGGACTAAAGGGTCAGAGCATTAGTACCGACCCTCTTGCCCCGGTTCCAGAACCGGGGCTAAAAGGCCAAATGAACCGGGGCTAAATACCCTTTATCTACTAGTGCTTACACGCTGCCAACTCAGCACCAAGCACGGTATTGCATGTGTGTAGCTCTCTGCAGGCGGAGTAGATGATCTCCCCCCTGTCGTCCCGTAGTATCATCCCTCCTCCGGCTGCTCCGGACGACAACACGAAGCTACCATCCGTATTCAGCTTTGTGAAGCCCGGTTGTGGTGCCTCCCAAGCCCTCTCCTCCTTTGCTTCCTTCTGGGGACGGCTAGTGGCCTGGGGAGGAAAGACCGTCATCTTGCCCTTGGCCATGTCCGCATGTGGATGTTGTTGGATGCAGAGTAAGGAATTGATATACCCTTGTAGGAACCGGCGTGAAGACTCGGTAGGGGGCGGCTTCTTGGCATGAGTGATCTCATTCCGGACATGCCAGTTCCTCCACGTGATCATGAGGACTATCATCCTTGTCGCCTCGTCCAGGGGGTCTAACACGGTGAAGAGTCAGTCAGGGCCCGTGTTTCGGATCTCCTCCACCTGTGGGATGCACCAATCCCTCGCCATGGACCGCCACGGATTCACCACCAAGGGGCACCTGCAAAGGGCATGGAACACGTCCTCCCGTTCGAGTCCACACAAGGGGCACTGGTCAGAAACCTCCAGGTGGCGAGATAATTTGTTTGCCCACGAAGCAAGCGAGTTTGTAACAATCCGCCAGGCGAACACGCGTACCTTAGGGGGAGCAGGGCACCCCCATATGGTCTTCCAGATGGCGCGACGACCATCCGGCGCCCTGCTCGTGGCGGTAGCCAGAGGACGTTCGCGCTCGTCCATGGCAAACCGATAAGCGGACCGAACGGTGAAGATACCATTCTTTTCCGGCGCCCACGCGATGATGTCATCAGTGATGCGTGACGATGTGTGGATGGAGGAGATAACCTCCACATCAGCCGGGTGGAAGTAGCGCCGGAGAGTGTCGAGTCGCCAGGAGTCGTCCGTGTGCAGCAGCTCCGCCACACGGCGCAGGCGACAGGTTCCCTGCTGGGTAATAGGGAGACGCGAGGGTTCCCGGGGGACCCAACGATCCCTCCAAATACGGATGCTTTGCCCATCGCCTACACGCCATATGATTCCCTTCTTGAGCAGCTCTAAACCATGTTGGATAGCCTGCCACGTCGAAGATGCATTACCAGAGAAGACAGTGTCCTCGAGGCGCCCCTCAGGGTAGTACCTTGCTTTAAGAATCTGCGCACACAAACTTTGGGGGTTGATTAGGAGACGCCAAGCTTGCCGTGCAAGGAGAGCCTGGTTGAAAACCCGAAAATCGCGGAAGCCAAGTCATCCCTGAGACTTATGCGCCATGATTTTTGGCCATGCGATCCAGTGTGTCTTCCGCTTCCCTTCCGACGCTCCCCACTAGAAATTATGGACCATGCGATTAAGGTCATCACACACAGACATGGGGAGTTTGAAAATCCCTATGACATATGTTGGTATAGCCTGAGCGATAGCCTTGATCATCATCTCCTTCCCAGCTAAGACAAGGTGTCACCCCACGCAATAATTCTCTTGAGTAGTTTGGATTGGAGACTCTGGAACTTGCCACGTGACATGCGCCCCTCTGGCGTGGGAAATCCCAGGTACTTGTCCTCAAAAAGAGCTGAGACAATACCCAGGGCTGTGCGCACCTTCTGCTGCTCATCATTTGGGCATGCTCCCCCAAACAAGCCGCTGCACTTTGTCGGATTAATACACTGGCCCGTAGCCGTTTCATATGTTTGCAGGATGCGCTTAACGTTGATTGCTCCTCCTTAGCTTCAAAGAAGAGTAGAGAATCATCTGCAAATAGAAGATGGGAGACACCCGGGGCTCACCGACATACTTTCAACGGGGTTATTTCACCGGTCTGTGCGCCTTGCTTCAGTAAAGCAGACAAGCCATCAGCCACTAATAGGAACAAGAACGGGGAGAGGGGATCACCTTGCCGTAGCCCGTGGGACGGTGCGAACGAATCCAAGAGGGTACCATTGAATTTCACAGTGTATCTTATCGAGATGACACATGACATAATCCACTTCACCCACCGGTAAGAGAAACCCAACTTTTGCATCATTCGCTCCAAGAAGATCCAATCCACCCTATCATATGCTTTAGACAAGTCCAATTTGTACGCACAGAAACTCTTCTCTGTGTCCTTTTCTTGCTGAATATAGTGGAAACACTCAAATGCAATAAGAGCGTTGTCTGTAATTAGTCGCCCCGGTACAAAGGCGCTCTGCTCCGGTGAGATGATATCCTCAAGAATGGGGCGGAGGCGTTTCACGAGGCACTTGGACACCACCTTATAGATGACGTTGCACAAACTGATGGGCCGGAACTCCGACAGCCTCTCCGGGTTATCCACCTTGGGAATGAGAACGATGGCCGTGTCATTCACCCCTGGCGGCATAGTACAGGTGCGGAAGAACTCCTTCACTCCAGCTACGACCTGCTCCCTCATCACGTCCCAGTTCCTTTGGAAAAATCGCGCGGGAAAACAGTCCGGTCTCGGTGCCTTGAGAGGGCAAATCTGAAAAAGAGCGTCGGCGATCTCCTTATCAGTAAAATCTACACACAAGCCAATGTTCATACGATCAGTAACTCGGCTGTTAATTAAGTTAATGACTGGGTCCGGGCAGATTGAGCTATCTGCAGTGTACATCGTGGAGAAGTAATCAGCCACCATCGCGGCCATTGTAGTGTGGTCAGTATGAGGGACTCCAGCAGCATCTAGGAGCTTCTTGATGCGGTTCTTCCTAGCGCGCCATTTGGCCTTCCGATGAAAAAACTTAGTATTCCGGTCTCCTTCCTTCAGCCAATCAACACGCGACCTTTGCATCCACATCATTTCTTCGCGGTATAAGAGTTCATTAAGCCTGTCCGATGCCTCTCGTATTTCCCTCCTGTCGGCATTCATGGCCAGCAGCTCTTCTAACTGAGAGCGCGACTTGTTGATCTCCTTTATGACATTACCAAATTTCATTCTGCTCCACACCTGTAATTGTTGCATTAGTAACTCTAACCCTGAGGAAATCTCCCCAAGATTTAGCATAGCACCCAAATCTGTCCAAGCTTTCATAATAACCTCCGGCAGCGCGGGTTCTCTCTCCCACATAACCTCGTACTGTCGGAATCTCCTTGCACTGCGTTGTACCGGTTCCTCTTGCGAGCACCGGAGGAGGACGGGGAAGTGGTCCGAGGTGCTCACCACCAGGTGTTCCAGCATGGCGTGTGCGAACAAGTCCCGCCAGGCATTGGTTGCAACCGCCCTATCCAACCGCACCTTGACATTTGCTCGCCCAGCTCGTTTATTATCATATGTGTAAGGAAGGCCTGCAAAACCAAGATCACCCAAACCACATACCTCAAGCACATCACGGAAATCAATCATTTCACCAGCGGATCTTGGCCTTACCGAGAAATGTTCGAAGCCCCACATAGCCTCATTAAAGTCACCAATCACCGCCCAAGGCAGGTCGCTTTGTTGTTGCAGGTCACGAAGGAGAGTCCACATACGATGCCGGTCCTCCGTGCGTGGTTCGCCGTAGACACAAGTGAGTCTCCAGGGCGGCTCACTAGCCGTACTCGTCACATACGCATCAATACATCTCTCATTTATTGTTTTCACTTCCACATTCAGCGACTCATGCCAATACAATGCCAGGCCTCCACTGAGGCCAACACAATCAAGATCATCAAAACCTCTAAGACCTAAGCGAGCCCGATACCTGCTCATTTTATTCTTCAGCTGTCTAGTCTCACACAAAAACACAATACTAGGGGAATGAGTCTGAACCAGACTCACAAGATCCCGAACTGTCCGAGGGTTCCCTCCCCCTCGGCAGTTCCAGCTGAGGATATTCATTGCTCCTGACGGGGCTCCACCGGCCCCGTCAGGTTGTCGGCGGCCCCTAAGCTGACTGCCTCCATGTATTGCTCTCCCTCTTGCATGGTCTCGTCCTGTGATCCTCCCAGCATCGAAGACGACTGCCCCTCCAGCATCTTCGTCGTGCGGCGTTTCTTTGGTGTACTTGCCCGCACGCCCTCGGCAGAGGGTGTAGGTTTGGAGTAAGGCACCAAAGCCTTCCCACTAGTGTCAGAAGGGGAAGGGGAGGTCACCTCCTCTCCTGCTGCCCTCTTGCCTAGCATCGAGGCATCAGAGGAATCTGCATTGGCCATCTCAATCTCTTGTGACAGGTCCTTGAGTGCAGGAATCATGTCCAAGTTTGTGGATACCGGGTGCTTGCCCTCTTCAGCGCGGAAACCTCTCTACGACAAGCCAATGCCGCTGTCGTTGCTTCTGCGGCCTTCGTCGCTCCGCCCCAAGCTAGTACCAGACATCCTTTGCATCTCCTCGGCTAGCAGATTTTCAATTGCTTGGTTACCTTGCCGACGTATTCCCTGCGTGTTGTTGCCCCTCCTTCGTTCATTGGCCGAGCGCCTGCCGCCACGATCGGTATGTCCCAGGTTCGAAGACGAGGCACTGTCCGACTGAAAATTCAGGCCCCGATATGCAGTTGGGTTCCCCTTTGCCCGTACAGTTCCTGCCTGTCTCGTGAATCTGCGTGGTGGCGAGCACTTGAGCTTGCCACTGTACTTCCCTGACGGAGCGTCGTCCATGTTCCTCATACGACAAGACTTCTCTTGGTGCCCAAAAAACCCACAGGTGTAGCAAAAATTGGGGCACTTCTCATACTGGATCTCAAACTCAACTCTGGTCCTCTTCTCCTTCACCCTCGTGTTCATGGCCACTGACGTTTCCAGCGGGCGGTTGATTGGGATAGCAACCCGAACCCGCACATAATTCCCCCTATGTTCATCGAGCTTTGTCTGGATAACCTCCCCTAGCTTGAAGCATAGCGCTTTGACAATGGCCGCTGTCCTCCAGTTGACAGGAACATCCAATATCCTCACCCAGATTTTCAACGTGTCTAGCTTGTAATCGGACACCTTCCTCATCCCATCAAAGGCCTCAATGATCAACGGGTCGTGCTGGTACTTCCATGGTCCTCCTCTCAGCACCCTGTCCATGTCTGCTTCACATCCAAAGTGCACAAGATACTTGTTGTCCCCCTGGTACTCATAGTCGTAGTTCTTCTTCAGCTTCCAGCCGTCTTCCACGTTGTCAAAGAGGGAACGCGGCGAGGGCCTGTCCAGGGAATAGACCAGCAAGATCACCGTCCATGGATGCTCCGGCTCATGGAGCAGCCCCTCCTCTTCCAGGTCCACCTCGGCGAGGCCATCATCATCATTCTCCTCCTCCCCTTCATGGCCTCCTTCTGCTTCTCCCACTACGCGGCCACTCATCTGGCCTTGTGCCACATCCTGGTCGATACCATCGATCAACGCTTGATCTACACGAGCAAGATCCTGGTCCACAGGGTTGACCGCCTCACCATCGGCAGAAACCCTAGCGGAAGGCTTCGGGTGGGAAGCATCCACAACGGGAGCCCCATGACCGCCCCCACCGACCCCTAGGGTCTCTGCGTCGGCCGGCTTGTCCACAACCACGAGCGCGCTGGGACCAGCCATGCCACTAGACGGGAAGGCTCTGAGCGCTGGTGCCGGAGGGAGTTTACCCCGATCTGGTGGCTGCTTCGATGTGAAACTCGGCGGCGGCCCCTCTCCAGATCTTAAAGGCCTTCTGCTGTGGAATTCCTTGTGGGAGGGGTTAACGAGACCTAATCCGTCCCGGCATAGGGAGTCCAGATTCTGGCCGGCATCTACCAAACCAGACACAGCGGGATCGACGATGCCAGAAGGCGTACGCGATCGCAAGGCGGACGGGGCCGCCACGGTTCCAGCGGCCTGCGAAAGCAAGGGGCCGGAAGTTGTGCCACACACGGCCGGCTTAGCTCCCGGCGGCGGCAGTGATGGCGGCGGCGTCACGGGGTCACTATGATTTTACTATTTAATCCATCTATTACTCCATCTGATCCATAATAAGTGACGCAGTTTCGAACTAAGGTTGAACTAACCTTAGTTCAAAATTGTGACACTAATTATGGATCGAAGGGAGTATTATGTTATTAAACGATAGAAATCAAATGGCTAAAAGGAACAGTTGTGATTTGCAGGAAACAAGTACGTATGCATATCTCCTTATCCCATATATTTCCAGCCAGCCTAGGAAAGAAGTGAGTTACTGTTGAGAGAAACAAACAATCACTAGGCTTTTCCTAATCTGTATGAAAGAGGCAGTCTGATTCGTATGCTATTTACGGTTAATGTTTTCATGCTAACCTTTTTTATCTAGCATTTCTCAAATTGTACGTAGGAGCCAATTCATGCAGGCTAATTATTGTTGATGATGTCACACTGACATCGCGAAAGACAGCAATTATCAACTTTTATTTCTCATTAGCTGCTTGCATAGGAGTCAATTTGGCACATAATTTAGTATTCCTCTGACCGATTAGGAGCATGTCGTGGAAGGCGGGGTATGCAAATTTTGGTTGTGTATCAAAAATAATAGATGAAGATAATTCAAAGTTAATAACATTGTAAGAGCATACACATAGTCTT
>LR738714.1:861224279-861272055 GCA_902687465.1 Secale cereale | reverse complement strand
CCCCCCCCCCAGCTAACCTGTGTGCCCGCTATGCCGGCCCATGTGGGGCGCGAAGTTCCCACAATTTGTTCCCTTTTTTCATTTTTCTTTTATGTTTCTTTTTCCGTTTTTTCTTTCATTTTCTTTTCTTATTTTTTATTTCTTCTTCACTCGTTTTTCCTTCTTTTTTCCCCTTATTCTTGTTTTTTTATTTGTTTTACAATCTTGAACATATTTTTTGTTCACTGAATTCAAAACATGTTCATCTAATCCAAAAAATGATGATGAAATTCAAAATTTGTTCATCGTATTAAAAATTTGTTCACCATCATTTTTTTAATTCCTAAAATAAATAAAATGTTCATCCAGTTTTCAAAACGTTCATCCAATTTTCAAAAAAGTGTTCTTGAATTAGGAAATCGTTCATCAAGTTCCAAAAAAATGTTCAATTATTCATAAAATGTTCAGCGTATTGCAAACAAATTCATCGTAACTTTTAAAAATATTCATCCATTTTTGAAAATTTCGATTCAATTTTTTCAGGAAATTTTCTTAAATTGATAATTTGTTTATCAAGTTCAAAAACATTTCATCAAAATAAAAATTTGTTCATCTGATAAAACAATGTTCATCAATACCAAATTTCCGAACGTTTTTTAAATTTGTAAATATTATTCGAATTTGGTAACATTTTTGAGCTCCATTAACCTTTTGGTAATTCACATTTTTTGAATTTTGAAAAGTTTTCGAAATCCTGAATTAATTAAAAAATAAAAACATAAACGAAAAATAAAGATACAAGAAAATAGGGGGCTCCTTGCTGCCGCTCATGCGCCGGCTAAAAATGGGCGTGCGGGAGCAGCAGAGGGTGCGCGCGCGTCCGTTCCCTGGCGCATGGTGCGCCATATAGGAACTCCCGGTATGTGTATATACACATAGCCCCGTCGCGAGAAGCATGGAGCGATCGCTCGCCTGCGTTCACGCGAGTTCTTTTGCCCCCTCAAAAAACAAAAACTAAGGTTTGCTGACTTCCTCTACCTTTGGGTTTCATCGTTTTGTCCTCTTGATATAGTGCATTCTAAATACCATGAAATACATATATATGAAATAAAAACGTGCTCCTTCCGATCTAAATTAATTGTCACAGCTTGAGTAGAAAGTTGTACTACTAAAGCTGTGCAATTAGTTCGGATCGAAGGGAGTACAAAACTTTAAAAAATTTATTTGATATTAAAGAAAAATCATAGATAATTTTAAATATTTATCTTTTTTAAAATACATATTCATTGTGTCTTAATAAAATATTCGTCATGTATTTGAAAATACTCCTTATGTATTTAAAAAATGTCCGTCTTGTTTTTAAGTAAGGTTAGTCAAGTTTTAAAAGTTATTCACAATTTTAAAAGAATGTTTCATTTTAAAAATGTTCACCATGTATTTTAACAATAATTCTATGTGTGCTCAAAATATGTGCATCCCATTTCTTATAAAAAGTTGTCAGGTATTCATCGCCTGCTGGTGGTGTTAGACATAGCCTGTTTCAGGTTTCTTTCTCCGTTTCCCTTGTTCTAATATAGAATTTATCAAAAGCACAAAGCAATAGAAGGACGAGGCATCTACAACCCTCTTCTTTTTGCAACATTTCTATAATATTTTTTTAATCTATGAAACTTTATAATCAATTTCCAATACAAGCATTGTAATCGAAACAAACTCAGAAAGCAAAAAAACGTTGAGATTTGCAGTCTGGGTTAAGCCTATTTGAACCATGAAAGCAAAAATTGAAAACGTACTTGGAAAAAGATGAGAACTTAAAAGGCATACATATGTTCACGTCGGTGCTCCTGCTCAGCAGCTTAACCTGCTGTAAACGCACGCCGCCGGCCACCCGGCACCCCGACGCCCCGCCTTCCCCTGCCGGCTGCTACATGACACCGGGAAACCACCCGTCCCTGCATGCAGCATGCTGCCGGCCGCTTGTGTTTCCCCGTGCCCTTTTGTTTCTGCTAGCTAGGTCTAGCCGTTCAGAAGGAATTAGGAGCGTCGGAACTAAGATTGAGTTGCATCTGTGTACGTTTAGTCAGGATCGAGAGTTGAGAACGATCAACAGGTTGATTAGCCTTATGCGAGTACGAGGACATGATCCTGTGGGCTGCCATAGCTGGCCATGTTTTTTTTCTCTGCGTTGAATGCTAAAAAATATTCCTATATGGGCTAATAGTGGGCCAAATCCCAGGGTGGTCCATGGACCATCCTGGCCACCCTGTGGCTACGCCACTGCTTGCAGATGTCACTCCCACCTTTTTTTTACGAAACGGAAGCAAAGATTGCCTCATCTATTAATTAAGTAGAAGATAATTGCTCAGTTCATCACGGAAAACCGGGCAAAAACCGAAACAACAAAGGCCAAGCCCACTCCCATAGAATGAAACACATAGGGCAAAGCCCACCCAAACCGACGACAAGTCGATCTGTGGCTAGACAACGCAGCTCCGACTCTGACGGGGAACTCAGAAGAACAAAACCAGTCACGGAAGATCACCGAACGGGTTACCTGCAGCCAGTCATCGTATACCACAGGGCCCCGCCACCGCAGCTTCGACTCCATAGCAACAAACAAACTGAGGCAATACCGTAGACACGCCGAAGAAGAGCCGACTACCACAACCATTGCCGCGTCGTCAACATCGCTCCCACCATCATCGTTGCCACAGAAGTCTAGACGCCACAACTACCGCATACCACAGGTCCCGCTTGCCGATGCCGAGCTCCGAGATGAAGCCCCCAAGAGGGAAACGACACACCAAAGTGCCGCCATCGTCCGATCAAAATTGATCATGGGTTTCCCCTGGACAGGCCTAGATGGCCGGATCCATGCGAGCAGGGTGTGGCAGCAAAGCAGCTATGCCTCCAGGGAGGTCAACGACGGCCACGGCCGCCGCCATAGCTGGTCACGACACAAAGCCGAGACAAGGTCTTCACCCAAGCTCCACACCACCTTGGTTGCACATCATTTCTGCATCGGGTTCGGCAAGTCCACCAGCACCACCAACAAACCAACCCGTGGACGAAGAGACCATAGGCGCCGCACGCAACCGCACCTCGCGGAGACCAACAACGGCCAAACACCAGCGCGAGTAGCCAGATCCAACAAAGGCTAACGAAGAGCAGAGCCATCGGACGCGGCACAACCACCACATGTTGGGGAACGTAGTATTTCAAAATTTTCCTACGATCATGCAAGATCTATCTACTAGATGCATAGCAACGAGAGGGGAGAGTGTGTCCACGTACCCTCGTAGACCGGGAGCGGAATCGTCTGGTGACGCGGTTGATGTAGTCGAACTTTCTTCGCGATCCAACCGATCAAGCACCGAACGTACGGAGCCTCCGCGTTCAGCACACGTTCAGCTTGATGACGTCCCACGAGCTTTTGATCCAGTATAACCTCGCGGGAGAGTTTCGTCAGCACAACAGCGTGGTGACGGAGATGATGAAGCTACCGGTGCAGGGCTTCGCCTAAGGACTGCAACGGTACGACCGAGGTGTGTTTCTGTGGAGAGGGGCACCACACACGGTTGGGAGAGATAAACTGATCAACTTGTGTGTGTGCGCCTCTACCCCCGTATATAAAGGAGGAGGGGAGGGGAGTCGCCGGCCCACGACATGTGGCGACTGCTGGACGCACCACTTGACGTGCTACTAGACACCAAAAGTCCATGAATTTAAAAAACATTTAAGAATAGCAAAAACTATTACCATTTTCTTAAATGTTATATTCTCACTATTTCAAATTATAAGGCATTTTTGAAGCGCGATTCTGAAGAAATGTTTGCAATTTTTGGAAGAGTTATAAAAAATGATGATTTTCAAACAATATTCTTGAATTATAGAAATGTTTGTCGACTTTAAAATGTTCTACAATTTTTTTTAAATTATTCGCATTTTTATTAATCAAAAAGTTCACAAATTAAAACAATAGTTCATGAATTTAAAAATCTTCCAGTAATTGCAATTTCCAAAAATTATTAAAAAGGTTTTAGAATTTATAAAATGTGTATGAATTTAAATTAATATGCCAAATTTTAAACTATATTCATGAATTTCCATTTTTAAGGAAGTAAATATGTAAAATTAAAAATTACGTCAAATATTCCAAATCTGCTTGAGTTTTGGTTTTTGTAAGGCCCGGATGAAATGTTCCAGAACCTTTCTGCATAGGAAGAACCACTGTGAGATCCTGATCATTCCCCATGCCCTCTTTTACTAGATATCGCGTCGTAGCTACTGCCCTCGCAGGTTTCAGTGCCGCCGGCCACCATTGAGTGTGCCCACGAGGTCGTGGGATGGGGGCGACGGCGGGGAGGATAGAAGGGAAGGCAAGGCTAGGGTGGCGGCACAGCGAGTCGATTAGGCACAAACGGTGGAGGTGCGTGGCGACGGGGCTGCCTGTGAGGGCATCGCGGCGGCGGCGATGAACCACTAGACATGGAGACCCACTGGTCAAATACCACTTTGACTACCTCCACGTCATGAGCAAACCCACCTAACATAATCTATGAACGGTATTGGATAATTCAAGGGGTTAAGAGAGCAGAAAAATAGTTCAGGGGGTTATGTGAACCAGCAACTTTGTTCAGGGGAGTAAAATGGACTTTTTTCTTTTCATTACTAATTGGCTAAAGTAATCATCCAGTAGTGGTCTGAGACATATCAGTTCACACATTACCATCTATCATTCGGCAAGATACACAAATGAAGACTTGAGACCGCCGAATGAACCATGCTAGTCGGTTGACCTCTAATGGGCAACGAATAACGACATATTTGCAGACTCTGCCCAAGGGTCGTTAATTCCTCAAAGTTTCTTTCGCAAGCAGACCCATACTACTAAAAAGAGATTCATTGTGAGAGGGAATATTTCAAGATAGTTATCTTTAGAATTTTAGTTCCTACAGCTATTTCTCCTTTTTTATGATTATTATCTTTCATATTTTAATTCTTATAAATTTTGGCCATGAATTTAAAAATATATTCAACGCATACTGAGAAAACGTCCATCTCTTATTGAAAAAAGTTCATCACATATTTACAAAATATTCCCTCTGCTACATAATGTTGGGAAATCGCACATAGTGAGCGATGTTGGGCCGTGGCAAGTAGCTTAGCGTACGAGCGTGCCTTCCAACAGTTTTTTCGTTTAGGCACTATAAAAGCATTTTTTTTTCCTTTTTCTCTTTCTTATTTTCCTATTTTTGGTTTTACTTTCCCTTTGTAAAATGTTCCAGAAACCTTATTTCTTCAACTGTTACATAATCCTAAAAAAATTAAAATTTTGAAAAAGTGTTCATGAGTTTTATAAAGTATTCATAAGATTTAAAAATGTGTGACTCTCGGTAAAACATAACCATGCCTCTCCGGGCTGGGTTTCCGCAATTAAAGAAACGAACGTGACTGTTGGTAAAACTAAACTGTGCCTTTGTGGGATTAACGCCCGTGCCTCTCCGTCTGATCTAGTCGACGCAATTATTCGGAATACAAACACAGACGAGCGTGGCTCTATACAATACCACACCATGCCTATGCCTGTCCATCAGATCGAGTCCACGCCTCTATCGAGTAATATACGTAACATCAACAAAGAAGCGTGACTGCGCTTTTGAAAACAATTAAATAACCTTTTTAAAAATAGAGTCTCACATAGGCCATTCCGTGCCTCACAGAGTCAACAGTGATTGTTCGCATCTCAAGTTCTCAACCCATTCTGCTGGGTTACGCCAATTAAACGAACTAACGTGACTGTGCGTAATGCAAAGTTCTCCTTCTGTTCGAGTCGACTGAAGCATTCGGAGCAGAAAACACAGGCGAGTGTGAATCTATATAAAACCGCACCATGCCTTTGTGAGTTTCACAGCCGTGCATGGAGCACAGTGAGAGCTACTTTCCAACAAAATTGGAACCCAGCGTCGGGTGCTGATCTTTTGCATATCTTGCGTTCGCAAAAAGGGTCTAGTGCTAGGATCATCTGGCGTTGCGTAGGGGCGCTGCTCTGGACTATATGGACTATTCGCAATAAGATGACCATTGAGAAGAAGTTTCCTTCTCGCCCTGCTTATATCTTGTTCAAATGTCACCTATTCTTGCAGACTTGGACACCGTTGGGGAAACCGTGTGATGAGGAGCGCATGTCCAAGACGATGGCAAAGATCCGCTGCATCCAGACGGAAGCTCACCAATAGCAGCCCAAGACTGATATCTTTGCATCTCCTCCCCTCGTCACCTTTTGCTCGTCGTTTATTTTGTTTCTCCGTATGCCAGCCTGCATGCTGATGATGTTGAACCCATTTGCTGTTGGTCATTTCGCTGGCCTTGTTTGGATGGTGTCGTCTTGAACTCTGTGGTTACCACGGTGTGGCTTTATTAATTTAAAGCCGGACGCCTTTGGCGTCTTCGTTCAAAAGGAAAAAGAATATGTAAGTTGTTTCTTTCTATGTTTCCCATTTCAGTTTCGGTTTAACTTTTCATTTTTCTTTTCCTTTTTTGATGCTCTTTAACTAAAATAAATATTATTTATTTGATATACATACTTTCAAATAATTTTCTGTTTCCTCTTCTTTTATATTTTTCCGCAGAAAATAAATACAACCATTTTCAAAAAATACATTCTTTATTTTCAAAATGAGTGAACACTTTTTAAAATTACACGAATACTTTTAAACATGTGACCATCTTCTAAAATTGTAAGAATATATTTTAAATGCATAGACAATTTTTAGAAGGCTTGCACAATTTTTATTGCATTAAATTCGTTGCAAAATGAATGAATACTCAATTAACCTCTATATATATTTTTAAAATATATGGCGAGTACTCTTTAAATGCACCACAAACAAAATTTAAATACAAGATGCATATTTTTCTAATATGTAAAGACCATTTCTAATACGCGATGATATTTTTAAAAATACATGATGATAACTTTTTTTAAACAAGATGACCAATTTGTAAATACCTGATGTACATTTTAAATATGTTAAAAAAATTAACACAGGATGACCATTTTTTATTACAGGATTAAATCATTTATTACACAATGGACAGTTTATCAAATATACAACGAACTTATTTCGAATATAATTTGAAGAATTTCATATTAACCATAAACATTTCTCTAAAATACCAGTTAACTTTAGAAAAACAAATGGGCATTTTAAAATTTCATTTCTTTTCATTTGCATGATTTGTTTTCTTCATATGAATGCTTTTTTGCAACCTTTTTTTCCGATCTAGGGAACATTTTTTATTGAGCGGTGTGAATGGTTTCTTTAAGTACATCAACATTCTTTATGCGTCATGATTAGCATTTATTTTCGTCTTTATATTATTTTTTGTAAAAGAATTATTTGTTCATATTATTTTACAATTAGACCATGGAAAATTTAGTAATTAGACCATAGCAAAATACATGGGAGATCTTTCACGTGTTCTGTACAGACAGCCTGGCAAATCTTTATCTTACAATAGTGTCTTACCATGGCAACTTTTTTCTAACTCTGCATGTATGTTGTATTGTACCATGTGTGTGATCATGGCAGTTTATTCACATTTTTGACACGAATTGTTTTTTTAGCATCATGGCAATTTTTAAAATGAATTCACCTACATCTTTCTTTTTGCATCATGGAAAGTAATGTGTGTGCATCATGGCAATTCATTCACATTTTTGCCATGAAGTGTTTTTTACCATCATGGCAATTTTGCATACCTGTTGCCTAGTCATGGCAATTTTAGACACCGGACTGGCCCAACCCAACATTCCTTCCTCCTCTCCTCTTCCCCGCTCCCAGCGACGGCGGCGGCGGTGCGGAGACACCGGATGGCGGTCAAGGGCGAATGCGCGTCGCCTTCATGCTGTTGTGCTCCACGGCCGGCATGGACTCTCCTCCGTGTATTGAAAAATATGATTGCAACAAATTTAAAAATTGTTCAAAAATAAAAAATCCTGAAATGCAACAATTGTTCATTTACTCAGAAAATTTTCGTGAAATAAAAAAATGTTTGGGAACTAAAAAAATGTATGTGAATGCAAATAATGTTGACAAACTTTAACACTAATCATGTATTAAAATTGTTTGCACATTTGTAAAATGCATAATGAATTTATAAAATAAGAATAAAAGAAAGCAAAATAAAACGAAGAAGCACGAAAGAAAACCAGAGATTAAAAACCGATCAAGGAAACCAGAAAATCGATTGAGAAAACATGAAAAGAAAAGAACAGAAAAAACCATCCAAAAGCATTCCAAAATCAGTGGTATCAGCTTCCTATGAAAGAATCAACCGCTCAGAAGCACTTCACCTTCTAACGCTCCGACTGAAAGGAAAAAATAGTTATTGAGCCGGCCCACTCGTGTAGGCGATCGACAGAATATGGCTTGCAATGAGCGATATATACCACTACGAAATAATTGATTAAGGGTATCCCTTACAAAGGTCACTTTTATCTTTTTAAGTTGTGACAAATGAAGCGGTAGTTTTTTCATAGATTCGTTTATTCAAAACATTTTATCTCTTAAACCGACGTTCAAATCTAGAATCGCTTTTATTGTTGGATTTCGTGCGTCAAGATTTTTGAAACTAGATCGCATGTTAATAGGTTTGGACGAACTTGCTTTCATGAGAAAACTAGAAATAAAAACCGATCGAGAAGCATGGTCCCCCCTCCTCCACCTTTCGGCCTTTTCGAAGGCACAATTGTGCCTCTTGCAAAAGCAAATATGTGCCTCCACGAGAAACAAATTTGTGCATCTCACGGAAGCAAAAAAACTACATTTTTTCCCTTCCCGTGCCTCTTGTAGAAGCAAACTTGTTCCTCCACTTGAAGCAAATCTATGCCTCTCACAAAAGAAAAAGAAAAACATGTTTTTACCCTTTTCGAGAGGCACATATATGTCTCCCTCAGAAGCAAACCTATGCCTTCAGGAGAAGCAAATTTGTGCCTCTTGCAAAGACAAAAAAAGAAAATACAAAGTGTTTTCCCCTTTCGAAGAGGCACAACTATGGAGGCAAAAATGTCATGATTTTTTTTCTTTCTGAGAGGCATAACTGTATCTCTCACGGAAGCAAACCTACATCTCTCACTAAAGCAAAATAATAACAATGTGTTTTCCCTTTTCGAGAGTCACAACTATGCTTCTCACGGAAGCACAAATACGTGCCTCCACGAGAAGCAAATTTCTGCCTCTCGCTGAAACAAAAAAAGAAAATAAAAAGTATTTTTCCCTTTTCAAGAGGCACAACTGTGGTGGCAAAAAAGTTATATTTTTTTTCCTTTCCGAGAGGCACAACTGTACGCCGAAGCAAATTTGTGTCTCTCACATAAGGCAAATAATAATAATGTGTTTTTCCCTTTCGGAGAGGGATAACTATGCCTCTCACGGAAGTAAATATGTGCCTTCACAAGAAGCAAATTTGTGTCTCTCGCGAAAGCGAAAAAACATATTTTTCACGTATAATTTGTGCCCGCTAATTACGAATGGTTTTAGAAAGTTGCCATGGCAAATTATGAACTTCCAACCTTTTTGTAATATAACCATGGAAATATAACTACACCACCATGTCGAATTCTTCGTATTTTTTGCCATGGCAAAGATGTACCTTTTCATTTTGTCATGGCAAATTTACATTAGTTGCCACGGCAAATTTATGTTTGTTGACATGGCAATTTTATCTGTACCGACATGGAAATTCTTCACTTTTTTTTGCGATGGCAAAATGTACCTTTTCTTTTTGCCACGGCAAATTTACAATCGTTACCATGGAAAAATTAAATTTTTGCCATGGCAAATGCTCTGTTCATAAATTGTTCTTTTTTACACATATGGCAAATTTCTCATACAAACATGGAAATTTTAATTAAAATACCATTGCTAATTTTATTATGAATCTGCCATGGCAATCCGTTGTTCATAATTTGTTATTTTCTTACACACACGACAAACTTGTCATACAGACGTGGAAATTTTAATTAAAATACACTGACACATTTTATTACGAATATGCCATCACAATTCTTTGTTCACAATTTGTTATTTTTTACACGCACGACAAATTCCTCTGTGAAACATGGAATTTTTAATTCAATTACCTTGGCAATTTTTTATTACGAATCTGCCATGGCAATTATTTGTACATAATTTGGTATTTTTATATGCATGGAAAATTTCTCATACAAACATGGTAGTTCTTATTTTGTGTATGTACCATGCCATTTTTTAGAAAAACAACATCCTAATTTTTTGCCATGGCAACTTCCTAAATTTGCCATCTTTTTTTTTAAAAAAGATGACAAAACCCTTAAATTTGCCATGATATGTAATTTATAGGAGCATAATGGCACGCATCTGCGTAAGCATCATGGTAATTTTTATCCACAATTGGCATGTTCTTCCTAATTAACATCATGCCAACTTAGTGTCATGGTAGTTCTTGCACACAACTTGTTCTCACTTAAGCATGACAAATTTAGTTTATGGATCATGGAAGTTTTTTTATGGACTATAGCAAATTTAGTTTATGGATCATGCCAAATTTAGTTTAGTGGACCATGGCAAATTTATTGCATTTTTTACCATGGCAATTCTGTTTTTTTTTTTTTTTGCATCAGGGCAAATTTATTGGATATGACTTTGTCATTTTTTATTTCTGTAGACCTTGCCAAATAATGTCATATTTTTTGCCATCTAAATCTTACAAACATATTTCTTTCTTTTCTAAATTGAATTCCATGATTTTTGTAGTGCACATTTTCCACCCTAATTTTAGTAACTAGACCATGGTAATAGGTGATGACAATTTTATCCGCATGGCAAACAAATTAATTATACCATGGAAATGTTAGTAATTAGATGATGGCAAAATACATGGGAAATGTCCACATGGCAATATTTTATACATGTCAAATGGCAATTTCAGAAAAAGTGAAAAATAACAAAGAAGAACATTTTCCCTGTCAATAGTGGAACCATACTTGACATCGGCACGTGAATATTTTGCTTATTCCCAAAGTATTAAAATTTGCTACTTACTGTATTTGGTAGAGATGATAGTTTATTGCATGGAAGACATTTTATTTTGTGTGCAATAATGCTAGGGCCCCGAAAAATTTGGTCATGGCACCGGCGGAGTGGCCCAACCCAAACATATTCCTTCCTCCTCTGCTCTCTGCTTTGCTCCCGACGACAGCGGGGACGGCGGGCAAGGGCGAAGGCGCGTCGCCTTGGGGCTGCTGTGTTCCACGGCCGGCATGGCCTCTCCTCCGTCGCTGGAGCTGGAAGCAAGCGTCGCAGGCTCAGGTCAGCTTCCACCAACCCGCCTGCCCGCCAAGTGCTTGCGTTTATGCCCACAAGATTCGTTCCGCTGTGACCTGCCTAGTTCGACTAGTGTAGACAACGACCAGCCAACAGCTCACTTTGCGAGCGCTTGCTTCAGTGGTTTGACATCCGGCCAGGTCCAGTCGCTTTCGCTTGCAGCACCCACACTCCTCCTTGCTACATCTATCTAGTTCTAGTGTGAATACTTTGGGCCACCTCTTAATTTCCTCTTGCTTGCTTCCATCAGCCCAGCAAGACACGACGCAGCGCAAAAGCTCTGGCGGCGTTGATTATACTCTCACCGAATTGGAATCGCCAACTACTCCCTCTACCTTTGTTTGCTCGTTTTCTTTCTCCCAAGTTTATTGCACACTCAACATATGTCCAGGCTCAACATCCCAACAACTCGAGAGCAGAGCAGGACACGCAAGCGAGCGCTAACCAACCGACCTGTCCACGATGTTTTGCTACCATGTTAGTCTGGCAGTGCCAAAAATCCGAACAAACAAGAAATCCAATGATGATGATTCAATTAATGGTCCCTCATTTTAGTAGGCTCCCACGGGGGATTTGTCTCCCTGATTTTGTCCTTTAATAATGACTGACAATGTATAATTATATATCATGGATTATCAGTCATCCTCTTAAAAATTGAAATTTGGAAAAGTAGCAAGCGTCATAAAAACAGATATATTTTTAGGTGATGAACGGAAAATCAATGTCTAGTCTATACATTTTACGTGGGTACAGTTTGTTTTTGTTACATTAGCGGTTCAGAGTTCAGAGTAATAGGATTTCCACGTGTATCAACCATATATCACTCACTAGTCCGGCACAGCAGTGTAAAATCAAACGAAGAGAAGTCTATCTGCTCCGGTGACTTTTCAGCACGGCACGACAGTGTAAAATCAAACAGTGACAGGCTTATCTTCCCGGGTGACTTTTGAGCACGACACATCAGTGTAAAATCAAACGGAGAGAGGCCTATCTGCCCGGGTGACTTTTGAGCACGGCACAACAGTGTAAAATCAAACGGAGAGAGGCCTATCTGCCGGGTGACTTTTCAGCACGACTTGTCCGCCTTGATCGGGGTTTACCAGTCCAAAAATCTACTCCCCCAGATCAAAATAGATAAATCTATTCTATTTTATGCGGACACAGTTTGTTTCGTTCTGTTTCGATCGGGTTTTGCCAGATTTTTTTTTTGGAAATCAAACTGTGGACGCGACCAGTCCCGTATGATTACCATTCCACACAGCATACGACGATCGACGCACGGATGGAATCTCGTCACCGTCGTCCTCCTCCTCCGAATCCATGGGAATGCTAGTCCCTCTAGTCGTACGCGGAGCTGTCTCTCGCATCCCCTCCGGGCCCCATGGTGAGAGGTACGCCAATAAGATGCACCTCTATAAGAAGAGACTCCCCATCGAGCTCCACCGGCACAAAACAAATAACCTACTCCAGCTGCCATGCGACTAGCCATGGGGACCTCCCCTCACCTAAAGCTCGTCCTCCTGCTAGCCTCGTTTTCCCATGCCATTGCAGCAGCACCCCCATCTCTGCTGGATGAACAGGCTGGAGCCCTCCTTGCCTGGAAAGCCACCATACGTAGCCCCCCAGCCCAGCTGCAGTCCTGGGGAAGCAACACCACATGGCCATGCACCTGGTATGGCATCAAGTGCGGCAAGAACCAAGCGGGGCACCAGGAGGTCATGATCACCGACATATCTCTGCGGGGTTTGCGGCTGAGAGCGGCGTTGGAATCCCTCAACTTCACGGCGTTGCATACTCTCACGAGTATCCGACTCCCGTACAATCAGATAAGGGGCCCCTTTCCACCCACTTTAGCATCATCTTTGCCAAACCTGCGACACCTAATGCTTGCAGGAAATAAAATCTTTGGTGAAATACCAAGGCAAATTAAACACCTAGAGAGCTTAGTGGGGCTCAACTTGTCAAAGAACCACCTATCCGGTCCCATCCCTAGTGAACTAAGCTCTCTAAAGAAGCTTGCCAAGTTAGATTTTTCCAACAACCAACTCACAGGCCCCATTCCAAAAAATCTATGGAATTGTACTCAACTCACTATCTTGTACCTATGGGATAACCAACTTTCAGGGAGCATCCCACAAGAACTAAGTTACCTAGTGAATCTAGAATTATTGGATCTTGGCACAAACAAACTCACAGGTTCCATCTCCAATACCTTTGGAAATTTGACCAGGCTCACTGCCTTATACCTCGATGGTAATTCGTTCTCCGGTCATGTTCCACGAGAAATTGGCACCTTAATGGATCTCAGATATCTACAATTTTATGATAACAATCTCTCTGGCCCCTTACCACCTGAATTGTGTGCTGGAGGTATGCTCAAGAGATTAATTGCATTTGACAACAATCTCAATGGACCTCTTCCATCAAGTTTTGTGAACTGTAGAAGCCTAGAAAGAGTCCGCCTTGAAAGGAATCAAATAGAAGGAGATATTTCTGAGATGGGGGTTTATCCAAATCTGGTCTACATGGATATGAGCTCAAATAATTTGTTTGGTCAGTTATCTTATCACTGAGGGGAATGTCATAATCTTACGATGCTACGCATCTCAAACAACAACCTTACTGGGGAAATACCCGCAAGTATGGGGCAGCTATCTCAACTAGGGTGGCTTGATCTTTCATCAAACAAGCTTGAAGGAGAGCTTCCAAGTGCACTAGGCAATCTAAAAAATTTGTTCAACCTGAGCCTCGGGGACAATTTGCTCCATGGAAGCATACCACTAGAAATTGGAGCACTATCCAATATAGAATTGCTGGATTTGTCATCAAATAACCTAGATGGGTTGATACAAAATTCAGTTGAGCATTGTTTGAAGCTTCGCCTTTTGAAGTTGAATCACAATAACTTCGGAGGAAACATCCCTCCTGAGCTAGGGTTATTACGTAGCTTACATGACCTATTGGATTTGAGTGATAATTCATTTACTGCAGCAATACCAAGCCAACTTAGTGATCTGATTATGCTAGATACTCTGAATCTTTCACACAATAAACTTAATGGCTCCATTCCGCCATCATTTCAGAGTATGGAAAGCTTGACATCCATTGATGTATCTTATAATGAACTGGAAGGGCTGGTCCCGGACAGTAAACTCTTCCAAGGAACTCCAATGCAGCGGTTCATGCATAATAAGATGCTATGTGGTGTGGTGAAAGGATTGCCCCCTTGTAGTAGTGCAAATCAGAGCAGAGGGGAAAGGAAAGGATACAAAATACTTGTATTAGCCATTGTTCCTGCTTTGCTATCTCTTGTTCTTGCTGTGGTGACATTGATATTCTGGCATGAAAGGAAGAAAACCAATGCAACTAACGACGATAAAGTAACAAAAGAAAAAGTCTTCTCTATCTGGGGTTTTGATGGGGCAAATGTATTCATGCAAATCGTTGAAGCAACCAACAATTTTAGCGAGATGCATTGCATAGGAATCGGTGGGTATGGATCTGTCTACAAAGCTAGACTTCCAACATGCGAAATATTTGCAGTGAAGAGGATACACGTGATAGAAGATGAGGATTGTGTGAATGAGACAATGTTCAATCGTGAAATTGAGGCATTGGTGCAGATCCGTCATCGAAACATCGTAAAACTATTTGGGTATTGCTCCTCTAACCAAGGCAGGTTCCTTATCTATGAATATATGGAGCGAGGAGACTTGGCGAAAACACTGAAGGATAATGAAAGGGCAACTGAATTGGACTGGACAAGGCGGATACATATTGTGTTGGATGTGGTTCATGCTTTGGCATACATGCATCATGATTGTTCATCACCAATAGTCCATAGAGATATAACAAGCAACAACATTTTGCTTGATTATGAATTTAGAGCTTGCATCTCTGACTTCGGTACGGCAAAAATTCTCAATCTTTATGGGTGGAATCCCACAAGGCTTGCGGGGACCAAAGGCTATCTTGCCCCAGGTAAAGAAAAATAAAACCTTATCTAGTAGTTTTGTAGTTTTGGCAATACATATGTATGTAGATGTAAGGTTTGATGTAATCTAATAATTATGACGAACTTTTGAACCGTTTAGTTGCAACACATATGCACTAATTATTTTTTATTAATTTCAGAGCTAGCATATACAGAAAACGTGACGGAGAAATGTGATGTATACAGCTTTGGAGTGCTTGTTTTGGAGCTATTTATGGGATCCCATCCAGGCGATTTGCTCTCATCCCTCTTGCTGGCCACCACGAACAATGAACTGTGCCTGCAGGATCTGCTCGACTCTAGGCTAGTGCTCCCAGATGCTGGAATCGCTAGAGATATATACTGCATGGTCACTGTCGCAGTCCGGTGCGTGGAACCGAGTCCATCACGCAGGCCAACCGCACGACGTGTCGGTGATGAGCTATCTACGATAGAAGCTTGTGAAGATCATGTCGATTATTTGCACGCCGGCATCACATTTCCTGCACTGTAGTACCTAGCTATGGCTATGGACGGTGAATTCGTATCATGTGGTTTCTTCTCTGCTACCTACTGTACCTATTTGCTTAAAAAGTGTCGTTTTCTCTGTAACTGGTATATATGGAACTAGCAAACCTGCAGTAAACCGCTTTGATTTGACTTTAACATTGTAAGAAGAGGCAAGTCACTCCTGCAAAACAACGCTGCAATGAAGGGTCAGAACAAGCTCCTCTGATGGGTTTCGTGCCACCTGGCCAGTCCTCATCCGCCCGCCAGGTGCTTGTTTTTTCCCATGAGGTTCGTTCCACTGCGACCTAGCTTGCTCGACCAATTGCTCAACATCACCAATGTATGTTTCTGAACGTGCAGTACTGCTCACTGTAGAAAAAGAAAAGAAAACATGTAGTAGTGCTGATAAAGTTCAGGGCGACATGTGTCTTCATTGCCGGTGTGCCTCTCTGGTGCTCATTCATGTTCGTGTGTTTCTTGCTATGGTGTCAGTGTGTTTGTGCGCGCGCGCTCATTCATGTTCTCTTTGATTCCCCCCGAGTGTGTGTTGTTGCTCGATCACAAAAACAGAGCTTAATTAATTTCATCGATGCAAAGGTTGGCTGGAGATTTATTTTCTTTCTTTGCATCCAGAGAAATTTGTAACTAAGTACTACCTACGAATATATTATTATATGATTTTGTATCAGGCGCAGAGTTTGCAGTCCACCTGATGATGAAATATGAGTTGCAGTGCACTGGGCCTGACTGACAGGCTTGTATCTATATGTTGCTCACTCTCATCCTAGTGTGTGGCGCCGGTTACTGACAGGTTTGTAACAAGCAAGATTGTCATTTCCTTATGCCGCAAAGGCCACAAGATGCAACCGATGACCTTTAATTATCGAAAACCGGCACTGCAAAGGTAACAAGGGGATTATGCATGTGTACCCTGAGTAGAGGGACGTTATGTATGATGTATAATCAGCTAATGGAATGACTGGTTGAATTTTGCAGGCGTGTGCAACAGCAACTGCAGAAGGTCTAGATGCGGCAGAACACGATACTCACGGCGGTACGAAAGGACACCTACTCGATGGCTCCAGCAACAAATGGGTGTACCTAAAACACTGCAGAAGGTTCATTCATGTGAGGTAAATAGGCCCCACCACTGAAGTGCAGCTCTGCAAGATGGCTACATGTTTTTATTATTAGGTTAACTGACCAACCTGAAAACGTTTCAGAATCGGCTAGCATGCTCGTTGGAGCCATGCTAAGGAAGAAGAAGCAGACGCATCGGCAAGGCTACAGTAAGTTACAGTTACAGTTTGTACCATGAGCCAGCTGTGCCTGAAAAAACAAACACGAGCAATTGCTTCATTTTTTGTTTTATAGTCATACATGAATAGCTTTTGTGCGTGAGATGATTTTCCTTGCTGACAGCTGCCACACCCGTCGGAGTTAGACAATCATTGCATTTTGTGTCCTACTATGTTGCTCGTGCATTCCATATCAAAAACTTTGCATAAATATCACCTTTGTTGTTCTAACAGGAAATTATATCAGGCATAATTCAATATGATGAAGAGACTATTGTTGCAAATGTTTTTTTTTTGTCAGCCATGATCACCATGTCTAGTCTTAGCCGCTCACCGAAGCTGTCGCCATGGCTGGAGCCAAGGGAGCGGATGTGGCGAGGATCGGTGCCAAATGGTGGTGCCCGCCAATGAGAGACGTCACCGACAATGATCACCTTGTTCAACAGTATAAGGCCGAACAATCATGGACCACCACCAGAGTCGGATCGCAGGGAGACTCGGCAGCTATGTTCTGTGACTTCCGATATTTCTGCCATAGTGCTTGGAGTTGTGTCATGAGGAATTTTTTGAAGATTGGAACGGTTAGGTTGATCTATCTGTCCGTCTGTTGTTTTGTAGACTTACAACAACCGATGCCTCAGTTTCATGTTATGCTTACTCTACTGTATATGGCTTACCATGCTTATGTTGACGTGGTGAAATGTTTCTATTGGAGCATGTTGGTCCTATAGATAAGACCTCTTGCCTTGTAATTAGCAATTTTTATTATAATGTTTCTGTATATTATGCCATTATTGTCTTGCTGCTTATATGTACACCTGCTCTCTGACATCAAGTGTCTCTAGGCATTTTGCTTCCTGGCTCAGCGGAGTATGACAATTTACTAGGTTCTTCTTGATTTTTGTAAATGGCACGCTGAATCTAGTCTGGACGAGTCTCACGGTATGAATCTAGTTAAAAAAAACGGTGAATCTATTGACACGGAGTATGGCAATTTTCTAGGTTCTTATTAATTTTTGGAAAAGAAAACCAGCAGCTACTTAATTTAGGAAGCACCCACTTATTTAGCTTTTTTCTTTTGCGTTACTTGCTTTTCAATACAGAAATCCGTGGCTGCTGTAATTTCTACAGCAGTTTTGCTGCACATGCACATGGCAGAAATTATACTATGGTTAGCATGAGACATTGGTCGCACAAATCCTTTTTTTTTGCGGGAAAAAGTGTCTGTTTTTCCGGTTTTAGAAAGGTTGTAGAAGGTTCTTCTCGTATGGTTTTTCAAAAACAAACTATATCTATTGTTTCTCTACCACTTTTATTTATTTATTTGCATTTTTGGTCTTTCTTTTCTTTTTAAAAGTTGTTCATGTTTTTCATATGTTCATAATTTTATAAGGTGCTCATGAAATTATTAGAAAACGTTCACTTTTCTAAAAACAATGTTGGCATTTGTTTTAAAAGTTTGCATTTTCTTTCACATGTTCTTTTTTAAGGAATGCTCAAAAAGTTTCTAAAATAATCAGGTTTTTTTTTGCACATAAACAAAATTCACGTTGTGACGCATAAATAAACAAAATAGAAGCCAGCCGGGCTGGCCCACGGATCTCCGGAGTGGGCAACCAGTTCCTTCCTTCCTTCCTTCCTCCTCTGCGCTGCTCCCGATGACGAGTCCAACAGCAGACGGCGGGCAAGGACGAGGTCGCGTCGTCTTCCGGTTGGAACTGCAAGGCAGCGTAGTGCCACCCACAGGGTCAGGTCAGCTCTCATCCCCCTGCCTGCTCGCCCGCCCGCCCGCCATGTGTTTGTGTTTATTCCCGTGACGTTCGTTTCCATCGCGACCTAGCCTTTTTATTCATTTTGATGACAAGTATTTTCGGACAGAGGGAGTATCTATCTGGAGTGGCTTTCAAATTATTCATTCCTAGAGTAGAGTGGAGTGAGCAGCCACACTGGCGATCTTTCACAGTCAATGTCAATCAATGCATCAACGCATCTTTCTGAAGAAGATCCAGACACTCCGGATACAAACACCTTCTTCCTCCTCTAATAAGCTTGATTTGCTTGTGTTCATCACAAATTAGTGGAGTCCTCCTCTGCGCTGCTCTGCTCTGTTTTTCCCCTTCCTCCGCTGTGCTCAGGCGAACGGCAGGTCTTGGGTGAAATCTCTCTGGGATTGTGATTCCGATCGCGATTTTCCCCTTTTTTCTCCTTCACATCGGTCCCTGGCCTTCTTCTGCCGGCCTAGTCCGCCGTTGGGCTCTCACTGCTCGTTGTTTGGAGCGACCCGGACTGCTGTTTTGAGGTCCTTTTCCGTGGCTGAATGGCGGAGATCTCTCGGACTAGGTGTACTAGTCTGATTCCTGGTGGTTGTATGGATCCACTGAATCTTTCGCAGTCTCTACTGGGAAAGGGGGTGGAGTGCTCTGACTCTGGAGCAGCCTCCAGATCGAGATCCCCATCTCGTGTGGAAGAGATGATGGGGCGTCTCCGGCTTACTGAAGTAGAAGCTCAACCTGTTGTCTTGGATGATGCTGAGGAGGACGATCTGGTGCTACATGATTGTGCTCTGATTGGAAAGGTTCTCTCCCCCAACACTCTACACATTCAGACTATCGAGTCTGTGATGAGACTGGCGTGGGGCAATCCGAGAGGGCTGTTGTTTCATCCAGCTGGATACAACCTTTTCATAGCAGAATTTGGTACACGGATGGACCGTGACCGTATCATGGAAGGATCACCGTGGGTGGTTGGAAAACATGATGTTCTACTTAATTGTTTTGATGCGAATATACATCCGCTGCAGGTCAGGTTTGATCGGCTGGCTATATGGGCCAATATTATGAATCTTCCACCTATGC
The DNA here is from genome assembly GCA_902687465.1 of Secale cereale. Classification (NCBI taxonomy): domain Eukaryota; kingdom Viridiplantae; phylum Streptophyta; class Magnoliopsida; order Poales; family Poaceae; genus Secale; species Secale cereale. The sequence continues at coordinate 861,252,071 of LR738714.1, read as the reverse complement.
TGATGAAGTCTAAGCTTGGTTTGGAATTCGCAAAACCCATTGGTACAATTAAAGGTGTGGAATCTGATGCTGATGGACGTTGCTGGGGTGCTTCTATGAGGGCCAGAGTAGAGATTGATGTTCATGAGCCACTTGTGCGTTATGTTACTGTCACTTCGGTCAAACTCCAGACAACTGAAACTTATACGGTGAAGTATGAGCGTCTTCCCTTTTATTGCTTCTCTTGTGGGCTGCTAGGGCACTCTTCCATGTTGTGTCCGAATCCAGGGGCAAGAGATGTCAATGGTGATCTGCCGTATGCATCTAAGAAGTTATGTATGACTGAGCATCAATCTAAGAGATCAACGGGAACAAGGTCCAGGAATGCTTCGTCTTCATCTAGGCCCGAGAATAAGCAACCAAATCAGAATGCTCCTTCAGACGGTGCTCGGTCCTCGGAACCTGCTAGCCATCATATGGAGCCTGGTCAGGATGCTACTGTTACCGGAGATGGTGCGGTTTCCTCTATGCTTAAGAGGGGCCAAAGTAGTACTCGCGGTCGTAGCAGGTCTTCTCGTGGCCGGGACAATGGCAGGTCGGAAGACTCAAGCAAAGAGTTGTTTCCTCTTCAAAAAACAAAGAGAGGCGTGTCGGGCCACAAAAGGAAATCAGTCAAGGACCAAGCCGGTGGCTCATCTGTTGAGGGCCGGGATCATGTCAATGCAAATGCTCTGGCCTTAGTTCCCATAGCAAGTGCAAGTGGTGATACTCAGGTGGTTCTAGATTGTCTGGATGGTGATTCTAACAAGAAACAGAGGATTTCAACTCCACGATCGGCGGATCCGGCGGCGGCTGTAGAGCAGCCCCGCCAGACGCAATGAGTATCTTATGCTGTCGACAGTTGGCGAGCTTCGCTGGCTTGTGAAGCTTTACCGCCCCACCCTCCTCTTCCTTTCAGAGACGAAGATGAGGGATTCCAGTGCTAAAAAATTTCTATGGTCATTGGGTTGTTCTGGTAGCCATGTTGTGAGTACTAATGGCCTAAGTGGTGGCCTAGTTCTGTTCTGTTCAGTGTCCGTAAGTGTCTCTTTGAAAGCTTTCAATAGCCGCTGCATTGATGTTCATGTCAAGCCTGAGGAGGGGGTACCTTGGTGAGCAACGTTCATTTATGGAGAACCAAGGAGAGAGGACAGAGCTCAGTTCTGGGACTTCCTTCGTTTTATGAGAGCTCAATGGAATGGCCCATGGATCTGTTGTGGTGACTTCAACGAGGTGCTTTCCCAGGATGAACACTGTGGTCCTAGGGATCGCAATGATTCTCAAATTACTGCATTCCGTGACTGCCTGACAGATTGTAGCCTGATTGATTTGGGTTTTGTTGGACCGAAGTTCACATGGTGCAACCGGCAAGACCCAGAGTGTCATGTCAAGGTGCGGTTGGATAGGGCTGTGGCAAATGCAAGTTTCTTGAGGATTGTAAGGTGGAGAATGTGATAACCACCACTTCTGATCACTATGCTATTCACATTTGTCTCTCTTCAATTTCCTCATTTTGCCATCAGAGACCTGTGCAGCAAGACTTTAAATTTGAAGCAATGTGGCTTCGGGCTGCTGATTACAGGGAGACTGTGGAACGTGCTTGGGATGCAGGCAGGGACGCATCTTTATCTTTTCACTCTACCTGGGCGAATCTGAACCACGTCGCTAGCTCGCTTCGTTCCTGGAGTAGGGAGTCGTTCGGTTCGGTCAGGAAGAGAATTATGAAGCTGGAGCGTCGACTTCATACAATCAGATTGTCGTTGCCGTCTCCCGCATCTCTAATGGAAGAACAATCCATTGAGGGACAACTCTGTGAGTTGTTTGAGCGGGAGGAGATAATGGCGCGACAACGTTCACGGGTAGATTGGCTCCAGGAGGGTGACCGGAACACGGGCTTCTTCCATGCCCGTGCGGCAAAGCGTTGATGAACAAACATGATTTCCTTGCTGGAACGTGAGGATGGTTCTAAATGTAAGTCACAAGCAGAGATCAAAGGTATGATCCAGAGGTTATTTCGTCGGATATGAATGAGGGCCTGTGTAGACCTTATTTTAATGAAGAGATCAAGGAGGCTTTGTTTCAGATGGGACCAACGAAAGCACCTGGGCCTGACGGTTTTCCGGCTCTATTCTATCATACCCACTGGAGTTTTCTGGAAGAGGATATTTGCCATGCTGTGAGAAGCTTCCTTCAGGGAGGATCTATCCCGGAGGGGTTTTGTGATTCCGTGATAGTTCTAATCCCCAAGGTTGCCAGGCCGAAGCAGCTAAAGAATTTCTGTCCTATTAGTCTATGCAATGTTCTGTACAAGATTGCTTCCAAGGTTTTAGCTAACCGACTAAAGGTGTTTCTCTCTGTTGTGGTGTCGGAGTGCTAGAGTGCTTTTGTGCCGGGTAGATTGATCACCGACAACACTCTTATTGCATATGAATGTCTGCATACTATTAGACAACAAAAGGCGAAGCAACCTTTCTTTGCCCTGAAGATTGATATGATGAAGGCATATGCTCGTATTGAGTGGAGTTACCTTCAGGGCTGCTTGTGCCGGCTTGGTTTTGCTCCGGCCTGGATTGGGTCAGTCATGAGGTGTGTCACCAATGTCCGGTATGCAGTCAGGGTTAATGGCGAGCTCACTGAACCTGTGGTTCCTTCGCGCGGTATTCGTCAGGGGGACCCAATTAGCCCCTACCTGTTTCTTTTGTGCACAGAAGGATTGTCGAGTCTGTTATTACAGAAGGAGAATTGTGGTGAGCTACATGGCATCCGCAACGGCCGCTCTGGCCCACCTATCTCACATCTCCTATTTGCCGACGACAGCATTTTCTTTGCCAGAAGTGACATCCGTAGTGTGGCCTCTTTGGATTCCATTCTGAAGCTATTTTGTGAAGGATCGGGACAACTTATCAATAAGGACAAGTCCTCGATAATGTTTGCCAACAGGTGTCCTGTCAGTGTTAAGAACCGTGTCAAGGCAAGTTTTGGAATCGCAAATGAAGCTTTCCATGGTTCTTATCTTGGCATGCCTACTATAGTTGGACGGTCACCTACAAGTACTTTTAAATTTCTCCCTGATAGGGCTTGGCAGCGTATACATGGTTGGTCTGATAGGCCTTTGTCCAGAGCAGGGTTGGAAGTTTTGCTAAAATCGATTATCCAGGCGATTCCGACTTTCATTATGAGCTGCTTTCAGCTTCCGATGGCCACGTGTGAGAAGTTTCGTCAGATTATCTCAGACCATTGGTGGGGCAGGGAAGATGGGAAGAAGAATCTGCACTGGCGGTCCTGGAAGTGGCTCACTAAGCCAAAATCTCTCGGGGGAATGGGCTTTCGTGATATGACACTTTTTAATCAAGCTATGCTTGGGAAGCAAGGATGGCGCTTACTTACAGAACCAGATTCATTATGTGCCCGGGTTCTCAAAGGAAGATATTGCCCTCATGAAGACTTTTGGAATGCTACAGCTCCTCGGTCCGCATCAGTCACGTGGTGAAGCATCCTTTATGGTCGGGAACTTCTAAAGCAAGGGATTTGCTGGAGGATTGGTGATGGTAAAGGCACCCGTATATTGTCTGATCATTGGATCCCTTCTTTTCCTCCTGGCATGGTTAGGACAACCTTGCCAATCCCGGAAACAGCCACAGTTCATTGTCTGTTGGACGAAGATACTGGCTCTTGGAACGATCAGACTGTGCATGCGTTCTTCGAGCCGGACACAGCGGCAGCGATCCTACAGGTTCCTATCAATATGCACGGTGGTTCAGATTTTCCATACTGGCCTATTACCAGGTTAGGACATTATTCCGTTCGTTCGGCATACAACATGGCTCGGTCGAAAAGCTTCATGGCAAATATTAGTAGTAATGGTCGTGGCCAATCCTCTAACAGAGCAGCGGAAGAGAAGGAGTGGAAATCTGTATGGTCCGTTATTGCTCCTAACAAGATGAAGATCGTCTTATGGCGTCTTGCGCATAACTGTTTGCCTTCCGGGGAACAGCTTTGTAGACGCAATGTTCCTGCTCCTACTGCATGTGCTTTCTGCGGCCGACTAGAGAGTATCAAGCATGCCTTGCTCTTCTGCCATTATGCAAGAAATGTGTGGGATGAAGTGAAGAATTTCTTTCATGTCCAGCTGTGCCGTCGTGAATTTAGGTCTCCAAAACAGTGGCTTTTTGATTTCTTGTCTCGATGCATAGATCGTGAGGCAACTGTGATGGCTGTATCCATTTGGCGCATCTGGGATGCTCGAAATTTGGCTCGAAACACTCCTGAAGTTCCTACTCCGCGAAGTACTGCAAGCAAAATTCGTGGTTATGTTGACATGATATTCGAGCATATTTACAAACCTGTTCCTGTGAATAGATGTGAGACCACTGCTTCTAGCTCTAATTGGTCTCCACCGCCTCCAGGTACGATTATGTTTTTTTCTGATGCGGCTTTATTTCATAACTCCAACAAGTCTGGGCTGGTGTAGTAGCTCTGGACCATATGGGTCAATGAATCAAGGCGTGTACTGAAAAGTGTTGCCTGGTTCTCTCACACCCGAGATGGCCGAAGCTTTGTCTCTTCGCAGAGCAGTTGACATGGTGCGTGAGGAACACCTTTTCCATGTGATCTTTGCCACTGATTGCCTCTCCTTGGTGCAAAGGCTGAAATCCAAAGCCCACGATTGTTCTGTTGTTGGTTCTGTCATTGATGATATCAAGATGGCAACTTTAGGCTTCTCCTCAGTTTCGTTTGTGCACGTTCGTCGGCAATGTAATGTGTTGGCTCATGTTTTAGCTAGGTCTTGTTTTAACTCTTCTGGTCTTTGTGTTTTCAGTTCTGCTCCGCAGTGTATCCAGGAGGCTTTGTATGACTTTGTTATTTAGTCAATAAAGGGCTGTCGTTCAAAAAAACCAACAACTCGACGGAGACACCCACGTCTCACTGCCAGAGATAACAACAACCGACGAGCTCAATACATTATTCTTACTATTAAACGCACCAGCTACATGTAAATGTGAGCACCAGATTTCTTTTTATATGCACATGGATCTATTCTTGCAAGCAAACTGGTGTAAAATGAAGCAAGGTCTGCAATCACAGTCCTGCTGCTCTGCTGACCATGACGAATTAAAGCCTGTGCCTGTGTGTATAGTAACACGTACTTCCTCCGTTCCTAAATATAAGTCTTTGGAGAGATCTCACTATGGACCACATAGGAAGCAAAATGAGTGAATCTATATACTAAAATGCATCTATATACATCCGTATGTGGTTCATGGTGGAATCTCTAGATATTTAGGAACGGAGGGAGTAGTACATTGCTGCTCAACTCCAATTGATAATGCTCGATGATGCTTCAAGGTACTGCCTTCCCGTGATTCGCTTGGGCTCCATCGATCCACAATATCCTCTCATGCCAACTGGTGGCTCCTTTCAGACCAGGTCTCTCTCACTCTCCCAATTATTACCAGACAACATCATCAGTGCGCGCGTGTCCCATCCGAATCAAATCAGATCCCTTTAAGCACTTTTTACACGACAGCACTCGCTCTTTTAACTTGTCATATTTTCGTTTCGCCAAACAATGCTTGTTTTATTTATTTATCCAAATTTACAGACAAACACTGCGAGGCCCTACGTAGTACAGTTTTGAATCAGTATACATTGCCATGGCAGTGCCAAATTCTCCGGTGAAAAAAAATTCCGACAACGAAAAGTCTCATCATGGATCCCGCAATTGCGCACAAGGCGGATCCTCCCTTCTCCCTCTCGTCGGCAAATCGGCTGTGGCTGGCCTGGCATTTCCGGCGTCGGCTCGTCTGTAGGTGGTCTGTGTCAGCCTTCGACCCCTTTCCTCGTCGTCCGGATGCTACTTTTGTCCAAGGGGGTCAGCCCTCTCCCAGCTGCGGTCCATCACTCTACTCGCGCCCGGACGGCTCTCATTGCTTGTCGTGTTGCTCCAGGGGAAACTCTGATCCTCGGCTCGGGCGGTGGCGGCTCTCTGGTGTCATATCCTTCCTGATGGCGACGTCTTGAAGCCCACGGTTCGTCATATGCAGCTGCATCTCTTCGTTGTGGCGTGTTCACGGCTGAGGACCCCGGTTGCTCTTGTAGTGCTAGGGGTGGTGTTGCTGCGCTCACCGCCTATGTATCCTGCCTTGGGTGTGTGCATATGTTGTGATGGCGTGCGTTTGTATCACGTTGTTGATGATCGATCCTTTATATATAAAGGAGGGCGAAAGCCCTTTCCGGTAGCAGAAGGTGCGCAGCGTTGGTAGACCACCCGCGTCTGACTCCTTTGTCTTGAAATGAATGAACCGGTTCCTATGCCTACTGCTGCTAACCGAGTACTCTCTCCATAAAGAAATATAGGAGTGTTTAGATCACTAAATTAGTGATCTAAATGCTCTTATATTTCTTTACGGAGGAGGTAGTTATAAAATCAAACAAAATGATAACACTAGCCCTACAAGTGTGTGGAACAATAAATACTGCAAAATTTATCTTTTGCAATAAAAAGCTACCACCAAGGTGTGAATACTACAGTGTTACCCAACAATTTTTTTCTGTTTAAAATTAGAGGCAAAGGTTTTGTCTTTTTTTAATATTGTTTATTAAGAAAAGATAGTTCCCTAGCTAATTAAGAAGAATATAGTGACCAACCATTCTTTGCCAAAACAAAGGGTGTTAATTTATTGAAATTTGGAAACAAACACTCATGCACCCTAAGTATTGAATTAGCATGTCAGCTTCGCAGTGCCAAAAATGTGGATTGAAAAAAAAAATCCGACGACAAATAGTCTCTGTATGGATTTAATTCAAGGTTCGGTGCACTGATAGGGCAACCTAATTCTAAATGTTTGAAACGTAATGAAAATTCGCCGTGTTTGCACGAATGACGTCTGTTTATGTAAGTTATATCCGAACTTGAATGAAATCCGGCCGTGTTTGCATAAATTTTGTTGGCGGGTAGATTTAAGGGTAACACGTTGCTGTAGGACCATCGCAGTAGCTAGCTCAAATCAAATAAAGCACGGCGATGCTTCAAGTTCAAGGTACCTTCCCGTGACTCACTTGGGCTCCACCCACATTCTCCGAATCTCGCGTGTTTCTCGTTGAGCAAACGGACGGTGGTAGCACGCTCCATCCATCCAACATCCAATCATACCAGCTGGTGACTCGTTTCAAACTTTCTGACTTGTGAGTGTCGTGTTTGCTAAAGGAAGAGGATCATGTTTCGTGAAAAAGAAACCCTTTTTGAGAAGGAAGAAGATGTACATCCAAACTTGAAAGAAATCCGGCCGTGTTTGCATAAATTTCATCTGGTTAGGTCGAATGTAGTTAAAATGTATGTGTGCAGTGTTGGATGACGACTTTCTGCATCTGTGTCCGTGGACGAATGTGTGTTGAAATTTGCGGGTCTGGTTGATGCCTTACTAGTCCTTGTAGACTTAAGTGGGTGGGTGGGTGAATGTAAATAGTAATTAGTTGAGACTTTGGCGGTAGGTGAAGTCGAGGAAAAACTCTCTAATCATTGCTACTACCAGACACACAGAGAACAACAATGTGCGTTAGATCCAGATCCAGGGGTGGTAAATGGTGTTTGCTCACTCGCTCTCAATCTCAAGCTGGCTGGCTGTCTTCTCCACTCCGCGGCCAACCCCTGCTGCTGCCCTTCACCTCCGCCTTGCCATCTCCCCGGCCGGCGACGCAGCTCGCTCGCCGTTTCACCACGCCCACGGCGGCTGCCAGATCACCAGCCGCATCCGCGCAGCAGCAGGTCAGCTCTCTCTCCCATTGTTAGGGCCGACTGTGGGATTCGTGAGATTTGAATACGCTACGCTAGGAAGGAAGGATCAATTAGGGCGTTGATAACTTTGGTTGGCCTCGCTGAAATACACAAGATTTTTCTTTCATTATTAAGCATTTTTATTACTGTATGTATGTGCTTCGCATCTACAGTATAGTTGGTGTACATGAAAATAAAGAAAACGATTCTTTCTCTCTTGTGATTCAACATTACATTTCCCTTGTGAATGAAAATTCTCTCTTGATGCAGGCGTCCGGCCATGGGATGGCCGAGGCCGCCCTCGGTGCGGCGCAATGGGTGGTGGGCAAGGCGCTAGCCCCCGTCGCGGATGGCGTGCTGGAGGCTTGGGCAGCCAGCACCAACTTTCGTCCCAACATCCAGGGGCTCAGCAAGGAACTGCTGTTCGTCAAGGCCATGCTCGAACGAGCTGCCGGCAAGGAGCTCGCCGGGCCAGCTACGGTGGAGCTGCTGCAGAAGCTGCAAGACTTGGCGCACAATGCCGAGGATTTGCTGGACGAGCTGGACTACTTCCGCATCCACGACGAGCTCCACAGCACGTACGATGCTGCTGACCAGCACAGCAAGGGTTGTGTCTGCGACCTCGCCCTCAATGCTCGCCACACCGCGAAAGCTATTGGCAAACAGCTGGCATCTTGGACCGCGCACTGCTTTGGTGCCCATCCCCGACAAGAAGATGCAAGACAACATGTCAGCTGTTGCGCCTGGAAGTGTGGTAGGCAGAGATCACCCGGTGATTCCTCCTCGGTGCCAAACGCTAATCATCATGGTCAGGAGGTCAGCGGATGCATGCCCAAGTTTGGTAAACTCTTCCCTGGCTCATCTTCCTCACATCCACATGTTCCTGTTGATGAAGATCGTGGCAATGTGCAAGAAACACAAATGCCTGAATTTAACAGGGTTGATTTATCTCGAAGGATGAAGAATGCTATAGAGCAACTAAAGCTTAGGAGTGAGGATGTTAACAAGATTCTAACACATTGTGGCCCTAGAACTGTCCTGGACATTGTCCAACATCGTCCCCCCACCACACCTCAGAGTGCAGAGCCAAAACTATATGGGAGGGACCATGGCATTAATAGCATCATACATGATATCACTGCGGGACAATACAGTGACAAGGGCCTAACTGTTCTTCCGGTTATTGGTCCCGGGGGCATGGGGAAGACAACTTTGATACAACACATATATAACAATCAACAAGTGCAGAATAATTTCCGAGCCAGGATTTGGATATGTGTGTCATTCAGTTTCAACTTGGACAAGGTGCTAGAACCATAGTTTTAAATAGCCCGTTATAGCTTTTTGAAGAGATTTCGCGCTAAATGCATTTTGTCCAACCACATTAGCGAACATTTTAAAAAGCCCGCTATAGCATTTAGAAGAGGTCCTCTCTAAGAGGCTTAGCGCGCTATTTAAAACTTTGGCTAGAACAGATTAAAAGATATTCCCCTGAAGTTGAAGGTGAAAAAGAGTGTAGTACTACACAAGAGCTGATTAAACACAGATTAAAATGCAAAAGGTTCTTACTTGTATTGGATGATATATGGCAGTTTACTGATGTGGATGGAAAAAACTGTTATTGATACTCGGCAAGTCACAAGAAAAGGGCTCCATGGTTCTAGTCACAACTCGGCAGAAAGAGATAGCAGATCAAGTTAAGAAAACTGCAGAGCCAAAAGAATTGAACGGTTTAGAACCTGGAGAGTTTAAGAAGTTATTCCTTGTATATGTCTTTGATGCTGAGCAATATCCAAGGGATAAACTTCACTTGCTTGACACTGGAGATGAGATAATGGGAAAACTTAAGTACTTCCCTCTTGCAGCAAAGACTGTTGGTAGATTACTGAGCAAAGACCATAGTTTGCCTTATTGGAAAAGGGTCCTAAAAAGTAAAGAATGGACGAAGCAGACCGATGACAATGGAATTATGCCTGCCTTGAAGCTTAGCTATGACTTTCTCCCTTTCCATTTGCAACAGTGTTTTTTCTATTCTGCATTGTTTCCTGAAGATTACTTTTTCAGAAGCGAAGAGCTTATCAGCCTGTGGAATGGTCTAGATATTTCAATACTTGCTGGTCAAAATCAAACACTTGAAGACATAGGTTTGAGAAATTTAAAGGAGTTAGTCATTCATGGATTTTTTAGAGAAGGGGGAACTGATGGTGATCTGTGGTATGTTATGCATGACCTGCTGCATGATTTGGCATTGCAGGTTGCATCCCATTATTGTCTCAGTTTATGTCTCTCTAATGTTGGATCAATGGAAATTCAGCCATCCATCCGTCACTTGTCTATAAGCACAGATGACTTGGGTGAATATGATGCAATGTCTGGTGCAAAATTGAAGACTGAATTGGAAGAACTGAAGAAAAGATTTAAGGTTGAAGATTTGCAAACATTGATGTCATTCGGAAAAATGGATGAAAGTTTTGTCAAGATATTTGGTGATTTTTGGCGGGAAGTGAACGCTCTTCGTGTTCTTCATTTGCCCAATATGCTCTGTCCGGTGGAGTCCATGTTACATAACTTTTTAGGACTTGGCCACCTACGATATCTATGTCTAGGGCCAGATGAGAGCGAGATGCATTTGCCACTTGGCATCTCTAAATTTTATCATCTAAGAGTTCTAAATCTTAAATTGTGGAATGGCTGCCGTGACTTGCGTGACATGAGCAACCTTGCAAAATTGTGCCATTGTTATGTCCTAACTGATGCTCAGCTTCATTCTGATATTTATAATGTGGGGAAACTTAAACTCTTAGAAGAGTTGAAGGTATTTCAAGTCAATAAAAGAAGTGAAGGGTTTGAACCAAATCAGCTAGAGCACTTGACCAAGCTAAGGGAGCTTGGCATCTACAACCTTGAGAAGATAGATACAACAGAAGAAGCAGCTCAAGCAAAACTGATGGAGAAAAATTACTTGAGGAGGTTAACATTGGACTGTGATAGTAAGCGATCTAGTGTTGAGCCTGGTGTGAAAGCAGCGGTTCTTGAGAGCCTTCAGCCACATGGAGATCTTCAGGTGTTGTGCATTAGATGGCATGGAGGTCCTTCTTGTCCAACATGGCTGGGTGATGAGTTCGCTGTTGAAGGTCTACAATCTCTTTATCTAGATGGTGTTTCTTGGGAAGTTTTCCCTTCTTTAGGGAATGCGTGGGATCTTCATGTATTAAGGTTGCAGAATATTGCCAGACCAAAGTATTTTATCATAGAGAAAAGCTTTTGCATTCTAACACACCTTATACTCATTGGCCTAGAAAGTATTGAAAAATGGGTTTACACAGGTGGACAAGAGTCTTCCATTGGTGGAGACTTGTTGCCACCGACTGCTCATATGTTCCCTATTTTGCAAGTTCTGATTATTAGAGAGTGCCCGAGGCTGTTGGGGTTGCCTTTCCCAAACCACATTGTTTCCCCAGATTGGTTCTCCAAGCTACAAGAGCTTGAGGTAAGCGACTGCCCCGAATTCTTGCCAGTGATTCCCATCTCCTGGATCGAAAGGGTGCATTCTGTCACGATGAAATGTGTAAAGATGCTAAAGGATTTTGCATACTCAAAATCATCTGGTGGAGCAAAATTGAGAATTACCGGAGAGAGTGATCTGCTTAGCTTAGACCAAGTGCTGGTTTTTAATAAAGAAACAGGTCTAGAGAAGCTGACACTGGACAAGTGCCCACCTCTGGAGTTGAAGCACCTTCTGATGCTAACCTCGCTGAGGACATTGATTGTAGAAAATTTAGTTGGTGTAGTTGGACCACTAGGAGGAGGTCAGAGTGATGTGGAATCGCAGCTCCGTGTTGAGTATATCCATATCGACAGCTTAAATGGTAGTACTGGTGAGGAATTGACCGAGCTCCTCACCCACCTCCCAAAGCTCTCCAAATTGGAAGTATGGAGGTGTAAAAACATAAAAAAGCTTGTAGTGGGGGTGGATGTGCAACAAACAACACAAGAAGCATCAGAGATGGGGGGAGGTGAAATAACAGCAGCAACAGCAGAGGAAGAGGATGATGGGGTGCTGCTCTTCCCACCTCATCTCTCTGTCTCACTACAGGAATTGGAGTTCATTAAATGCCAAGAGTTGATTCCTGGTGGAGGGGGCTCCTAGCTCTGCGATCCCTCCAGAGATTGAGAATACGGTGGTGCCCAAAGTTTCTATCCACCTTCTCCTTTTCCCATCACCTTTTTCCTTCCTCCCCGCAGTTCCTGAATCTTAGGAGTGTGGAAGGCATGGGGACACTGGAGCCCCTCTCAAACCTATCCTCTCTCACCAGATTAGAATTGAGCAATTGTGGAGAGGATCTGAAATGTCAGGGCTTGTGGTCTCTCCTTACCACCGGGGGGGCAGCTCAAAGAATTGATAGTCAATGGCAGCCCTAAATTCTTTGCTGATTGGGATCCCAGTCCCAGACGGGCTTTGGTGGATGCTGAGGGAGGTGAAGAACAGCAGACAAAGCTTGTTTCATCCACATTGCAGGAGCTCGAGACAGATGACATGACAGGACTTCTTGCTGCACCCGTCTGCAGATTCCTCTCTTCCTCCCTCACCAAGCTGAAACTTTGGGGGGATTGGGGTGAAGGGATGGACCGCTTCATCAAGGAGCAAGAGGATGCCCTTCAACTCCTCTCCTCCCTCCAGGAACTAGAGTTCTGGGATTTCTACAATCTTCAACAACTCCCTGCAGGGCTGCGTAACCTTACCAGCCTCAAGATATTATCAGTCAAGTTTTGTCCAGCCATCTCGTCATTGCCCAACGATGCCCTCTTGAATTCACTGGAAAAGCTAGATGTCTATGAATGCGGCGAGGAGCTGAAACAGCAGTGCAGGGGGTTGGAGGGAACCATCCCAGAAATCAATATATACGGCTGGTAACACAAACATACTTTCTTGTGTTTTTCCACTTTCCAAGGTAACACAAACATAATTTAATAACACTTCGTTTCTAAATTGTGTCTGTGTCTGTGGTCTTTGCCTTGTACAAAAACGACATCATTATCAGCCAATGCCCTCTGCAAGGCTATCTTATTTTCTTCCAACAAAACCTATGATCACCATTTGTTTTTGTTATGTGTGCAGGTGTTTGTTCAATCTTATAGGCTTTTTCATATTTTGCATTTATATTTGGGTTATTGTTGTTCATCAAGACGTGCAGTCTACTCCCCTATGTTGGGTGTCACGATCAAAATAGCAGTAGGACATCAGTATGGAATAAATGGGACTTCGGGTCAAGCTACTGATATTAAGGTGATTTTTTCTTTTCATATACCAGGTGTTCTTGCATTTTTTTTTTAGTGGGTTCTAATTTTTGCTGGCTTGCTGTTCAGGTGTTCTTATGTTTGTATGGTGGGCTTTCAGCCCACTTGTGTTTACATTTCGTCCAAAACTCATGAAGACTGAAGCTGTGGCTGGAAAATCTTCAGTTTTACAGATCAATTATGGAAAACAATGAATTGTCAGTGTTTTGCTGCTGATCATGTTTGCAGTTTTACCATCTAGGTATGCTTGCAACTTATAGGTTTGCAGTTTTTCAATTCAGTATTCTTGCATCTGTCATAACTATTGTTGTTTAACGAAATTTAATGGCATAGGATCATCAGAAGAATAACTGGCACAGCATATCAGTGCACGTGTGGAGCCAGTTCAGATCATAGGCAGTAGTAGCAGTCTCAAGGTAATGCATTGCAGGTCATGTACAATTTTGAAATTGTAAAATTCCTCTATGGCACTAAGAGCATCTCCAGCCGTTGGCCCCCCAGGGGGCGCGTAAAATCGCCGCCTGAGGGCGAACCGGCGCTAAAACGCGTGCTGGGGCGGGTTGCTACCCAATCGCCCGCCCCACGACGCTTTTATTAAAATGAAACCCGGCCCACAATCGCACAAACAAGGCGCAAATTTAAGCAAACTTCGGCGAGTTCATCAAATATTTTACAAAAAAGAAAACACTAGGCCCGCCGTCGCCCTCGCCGTTCCTCGCCCGCCCACCGCACGCCGCCATGAAGCTCTACATGCCGAGGAGCTTGTAGAACTGCGTGTAGTCGCCGCCGCCGCCATGGTCGTCGTCGTCGTCATCGTCGTCGCCTCCTCGCCGGTCGTCCCTGCTGCTTCCCTGACCAGGGTCGCCGAGGTGCGGCTGGTTGGACGGCCCGGGGACGTCCTCGTCGTCGTCGCTGTTGAGGATCACCATGCCGTCCTCGTCCTTGCGGCCAAGCCGGCGGCAGCTATCTCCTGCAGGGCGTGGCGCTGCCGGACCATCTTGTCGCGGAGGTAGTCGTCCCGCGCCCACTGGAGGGCGGCCTCCTCGGAGAAGCCTCGCCGGGCGATGGCCTCGTACTCCGCCGGGAGGCCGGACTTCACGGCCTGACGAGCCGGGCAGAGGTGGGGGAGGACTCGGCGATGCGGACGCCGCAGCTGCGTGTGCGCCGGCTGATCGGCGTGTCCTGTGGCTCTGGCTTGATGGGGAGGAGGGAGGGAGAGCCGGAGGAGCGGCCCACTAAGAGGAGGACGCTGGGTCCATGCGCCTCAGCGTCCACGAGCTCCCACGCCGGCGGGAGAAGGTGGGTGGCGCGGGGTACTCCAACCGCGGCATGTTGCCGGCCTCGATGTGCTCGAGGACGACCTCCAGCGTGCGGCCGAGCACGCCCCACCACCGGCGGCGCCCATCGGCGTTGTAGTTGCCGGAGGGCATGATGCCATTGGTGGCCGCGAGCTGCTCCTCGTGGCGGCGACGGAAATATGGTTCCCACAGCGAGCTGTCGGGGATGTGCCTCGGCCCTTCTCTCCCCGCCTGCGGCAGGGAGGAATGGATGCGGACGATCTCCGCACGCCTGGCCGCCCCGGTGGGCGGCGGTGGCACTGGAACCGCCGGTGTTGGAACCGAAGCCCTCTAGCTACCTCTTCTGTCACTCGAACGGAGGTGGAAGAAGAACAGTGGACACAAGATTTTCCGGCCGGCGACGAACGCCGCCACGGGCGCTCAAACGCCCCAATCTTTTCTTCTTTGCAGTGGCTACATGGCTACACTGCGCCCACTTACAACCAGTACATAGGGGAGGGATTTATACACGGGCTCACGCAGAACCGGCCGCCACACTCAGTCACGCACGCACTAACTAACTGCACGCATGCACTCCCGCTTACTTGGCCAGCGCACCCACGCATCTAGCTTATCCACACGCATGACCCGGCCACCCGAACCGGTCACTAACTCACGGCCAGCTACGCGATGCATGCCCACACGTACGCTGGTCACAACACATGCATCAGGCTAGTCAATCCACTAACCAACAAACTACATACATCAAGATTAGTACTAACAGCCGGCGCTTATCCTCCACGCGCAGGGCACCCGCATGTCCGGTGGGACTAGGTACTCGTCCTCGTGAAGGTGGCGGCGGCCGAAGCCGTTCGCCGCCGCGTCATCGCTCGGAAGCGCTCGGCCATTGGGTGAGGTGGGAACGGCGAGAAGAGAGGGAGGAACGGGGGCGTCGGCGGTGGAGAGCGAGGTCAGTGTGTGGCTCACCGGTGCGGGGAGGGGCGTTTATATAGCCACGGCCGGGCGGCTCCCCCGCATGTACGCGTGGCGGGCGAGGGACGTGCGTTGCCGCGCCTTCACTGTGCAGCCCGTTAGACATCAATGGAGGTTGACCGGCGCGGCAGCGCGCGGCAGCTTTGGAATTAATTCCTCCCGCGGGAACCGAGGTGGTGAGGACGACGAAGCGACGAGAACAGCCGAGTCGCTGTCAGGAAGGGCCCGTCGATTTTCGCGCCAAAAACGCTTCGGCCGGCGCCACCAAGAGCTCAGCACGCCGGGTTCGGCCTGGGTCCGCCGGCGCCAATTTCGGCCCGAGCCGACGAAAAAAGGGCCTCTGGGGACCCGACTGGGCCGATTTTTCGGCGCCAGTGGGAAAAAATTCGTCCGGGGGGCTTGTTGGGGGCGCGGCTGGAGATGCTCTAAGGTGCATGATCGTAGCCTATATTTATAAATAACACAAGTTTATTACGTTGTTCCATCTCGGTATAACACTAATCTGTAAATTACTTTTATTAATGGTGAATCAGGATGTCGATTAATGCCGGGAATTTACTTGGTGCCCACAACTATTCACATGCGAAACCTGCCTATCTACTGATGGGACTGCAAGTACCTGCCCTGGTATATTTTTACCTATTTCAGTCAGACATGCATGTACTGTTGGTTAGGTAATCTCAGTTATGATGTTTGCTCCGTTTTGTAGATGAATCTCCTCGGAAGCAACAGATTGAGTTGGGGGAAAGGTGTGGTTGACTGAGGCAGTCTTGTTCCACTGCAATAGCCACAGGCGAATGCGAAAAAGCGTTGCGGAGGCCGGTCTTCACGCAGCTCCGTATCACACACGCGAAGACAGCGCCGCGATGTGTGTTGTCAGTAGTATTTGATTCACCAGTACGGAACGCGCTGCCGTATTCCACCGTATTCCCTCAGCAGCCCCAAGTGGATGGACAGCACCTGACATGGACGGAGCAGCATCTATGCCCAGGATAGAGCAAGCTGCAACATGATTTGGCAGTGTGAGACGGCTGGCACAATATAAAAACGATACTTTTTGCTGCATGTCACGGGCCCGTGTTAAATTCTGGGCAGAGTGATTTGTCATTGAACGGAGAGAGTAACACGTAACAGTACACTAATTAGAGGATTTGTCATTGAAATAAGAAATACGCTGACTGCACATGTCTGGAAATCGCCAGGATTTCACTTAAGGATCCTGGGTTATTGGCACTATAATTACGGATCTACAACCAATAGATTGTTAACTAGTAAAAGTTTAGGGTTCCTGTCCAAGAAAAAAACTAATAGTTTAGGGTTTGGAGATTAGCGATGTGAAAATAGAGAAACGCTTAGAAGGAAAGCAGTTTTTTTCCTTGGGAATGTTCAGGCCTGTTAATGTCGAACTGGAAAATGCAGTATATTTTTTGCTCGCTAGTTCGTGAGTTTGATACTATTTTTAAAAAATCATAGGTGCACAGAAAACAAAAGAGAAGGATGGAGCGCTCTAGAGACGCGAGGCCGAGGTATGCGCGTTTAAGCTCACGGCGCAGCCAACCACATATAATTTATTATGTTTGATCACTATATAGTTGTAAAATGTTTATTCAATATAAATAGAGTAATAGAATAGAAATTTGCATGTTGAGATAGGTCTTTTTCATGCATTTTTCATGATGAAGTGGCATGCTTGCATGTTACTCCCCCCGTTCCTAAATATTTGTCTTTCTAGAGATTTTAACAAATGACTACATACGAAGCAAAATGAGTGAATCTATACTCTAAAATATGTATATACATCCGTATGTGGTAGTCCATTTGAAATCTCTAAGAAGACAAATATTTAGGAACGGGGGAGTACAAGTCATATGTTAGTGAGTGTGGGTCTTTTCTCATGCATGATGTGCGATGATGTGGCATGCTTGCATGTTGAGAGACATAGTTAGTGAGGGTTAGCTATTTAGATATAGAAAAATAGTTAGTTTGCTCACAATCTACTCCCTCCGTTCCCAAATATTTGTCTTTCTAGATATTTTAAATGACTACAAGATACGGATGTATGTAGACATATTTTAGAATGTAGATTCACTCATTTTGCTTTGTATATAGTCACTTGTTGAAATCTCTAAAAAGATAAATATTTAGGAACGGAGAGAGTAACACGTAACAGTACACTATTTAGAGGATTTGTCATTGAAAAAAGAAATACGCTGACTGCACATGTCTGGAAATCGCCAGGATTTCACTTAAGGATCCTGGGTTATGAGCACTATAATTACGGATCTACAACCAATAGATTGTTAACTAGTAAAAGTTTAGGGTTCCCGTCCAAAAAAAAAAAACAAACTAATAGTTTAGGGTTTGGAGATTAGCGATGTGGAAATAGAGAAACGCTTAGAAGGAAAGCAGTTTTTTTCCTTGGGAATGTTCAGGCTTGTTAATGTCGAACTGGAAAATGCAGTATATTTTTTGCTCATTAGTTCGTGAGTTTGATACTATTTTTAAAAAATCATAGGTGGACAGAAAACAAAAGAGAAGGATGGAGCGCTCTAGAGACGCGAGGCCGAGGTATGTGCGTTTAAGCTCACGGCGCAGCCAGCCACATATAATTTATTATGTTTGATCAATGTATAGTTGTAAAATGTTTATTCAATATAAATAGATTAATAGAATAGAAATTCACATGTTGAGATAGGTCTTTTTTTATGCATTTTTCATTATGAAGTGGCATGCTTGCATGTTACTCCCCCCGTTCCTAAATATTTGTCTTTCTAGAGATTTTAACAAATGACTACAGACGAAGCAAAATGAGTGAATCTATACTCTAAAATATGTATATACATCCGTATGTGGTAATCCATTTGAAATCTCTAAGAAGACAAATATTTAGGAACGGGGGAGTACAAGTCATATGGTAGTGAGTGTGGGTCTTTTCTCATGCATGTTGTGCGATGATGTGGCATGCTTGCATGTTGAAAGACATAGTTAGTGAGGGTTAGCTATTTAGATATAGAAAAATAGTTAGTTTGCTCACAATCTACTCCCTCCGTTCCCAAATATTTGTCTTTCTAGACATTTTTAATGACTACAAGATACGGATGTATGTTGACATATTTTAGAATGTAGATTCATTTATTTTGCTTTGTATATAGTCACTTGTTGAAATCTCTAGAAAGACAAATATTTAGGAACGGAGAGAGTAACACGTAACAGTACACTAATTAGAGGATTTGTCGTTGAAAAAGAAATACGCTGACTGCACATGTCTGGAAATCGCCAAGATTTCCTCCAACAGGCTGCAACGGGCGAGACGCCTAGTCTAATATAAAATTGATACTGTTCGACAGGTCCGTGTTAAATCCATGCTGTATTGATTCAGAGTAGTCAAGTCACCGCTCCACCACGCGCAGCAAACAGCATCGTTGCATTCACTCGAGCTGACAATGGGCAAAGGACATACGCTTTGCACTGTTCCCGTACCTGTATATTGTGAGGTATATCTAGAAAAAGCCTGCCATGAGTGAATCGCGAAGCATATTCCCACGAGATGGATAACGAGCTACCTGACGCTCGGCCTCTGCGACGCCACACTCCACGCGAATGGTGCTGTTCGGTGGATGCAGTTTTAACTTTCAACTGTACCTTGTGACATCCTTGATACCTTGCCCCTCATTCTATTCTTCCTTTGACGCAGTATACCAAATCCATCGTAAGCACTAAGCACACGCTTGTCGCCCAGGAATTGCCACAGTCGTTGCCAATAGCATCCCCCAAGGCGCAGATCAAGTTGTTGTTGCAGGAGATTTTCTGAAGGAGGCCATGCTGCGGCTGCAGCATTGTGCAAGTAAAGTATCAAGGTCAGGTTTAAATATTCAGATGTGCTTAATTTTAGTCGCATGATGAGGGGATGATGCTTCCTGTACTAACTAACAAGTGACTCCTGTGTGCAGACAAACAAGCCAGACTGCATCATCTTCTGAAGAAAGAAATCGACACTTGTCAAGCTATTAACTGAAGAAATCGACACCCAGCAGTCGATTGGCGCCAAACTGGGCGGGCTCAACATTGACCGTCCGATCTTCATCTAACATGAACTTATAGCTTTGCTCGGAGTTACGACACACCGCCACCCTTAAATTTGTTTAAACCCACTATGTAATCAAACAGTTTAAAAAAAAATTCTAGGAAAATGAACTATGGAGCTAGAAAAACCAACTAAACGGGACTTGCGGACATCATTTATTTGCCATTTACATCCCCACCCTTAAGTGCGCATCCAGCGGCTCTGGAGACTGGAGCTGTCGTTATTTGAATCACATTTACTGTCTCCTTGTTCACCTGCTTTACTTTAGTGTTAAAGTTAAGAGTACCTTTGACTGTTTGTAATGGGTATAAAACCCACCCTGGATCTATCCTTAATTCGCTATATAGTTTCTCTTGCAACCATTCTCTGAATTCACCTAGCTACTTAGTGTGATATGTGAGTGATTTAGATGAGCCTGTAATTATTTACCCGATGAATAGGAGGCCAGACTAGCTTCTATACATCCCTCCGTCCCAAAATTCTTGTCTTAGATTTGTCTAAATACGAAAGTATCTAACACTAAAAAGTGACTAGATACATCCATATTTAAACAAATGTAAGACAAGAATTTTGGGACGGGTTTCGCATACTTGGAGACCTTGACCTTGATTATTAATAAGATGGCCGTATGCATCAGTTTGATGCAGAGGCCGGGGAATACCCCTTTTCTAAAAAAAAAAAGAAAAGAATTTTGGGACGGAGGGAGTACATTGCTACTGCCCAAAATCTCAAATGTGCTGCTGAACATAATGCATAATACATGAGCCGCGCAACAATGCCAACCCAGACGCTAAAACCAACCCCGGAACTATCCGAGAGCCCTTCAGCTCATCTTCCTATTGCTTGGGGTAAACCCTAGCCGCCTTGTGTCCTGGCTGGCGTAAACACACACTGTATTATAATTTGCTACGTATATTTTCTCTCGCGATCATCCTCTGAATCCACATACTTGGTGTGATGTTTGAGTGATTAAATTTGCTTCATGCCTGGCGTGGCAAATGTAACATGGAACGGAGGGTACCTTGCCTGCCTGTAGGTGAACTTAAATTGTTACGATGAGTAGGCTACATCCAGTGAGGCCCTTTTCACCTTCATAGCGTGCGCCCGACGGTCAGTATTTTGGTCATTGGTTGTTAGTACTCCCTCCGTCCGGAAATACTTGTCATTGTAATGGATGTATCTAGATGTATTTTAGTTCTAGATACATCCATTTTCATCCATTTTGATGACAAGTATTTCCGGACGGAGTGAGTAACACATATCGTTTGCTGCCTGCTGAAATTGCCAGTTTGTTCTTCTCACAAAGGAATACTCCTGATCTCATCTGGCTTGCTTGCTTCAAGTCTTACTGGAGCACGTGTTGATCATCATCGCCAAATTAAGGCAGTGAAGTTCCAATATATCATCATCACTAGAGTCCAGAGAAGATGATCACCATTTACTGCACTTCTTGGCGCATCAAGCAGCTCAAGGTAGTCAACGATTTAAATATTCTTACGAATTTGTAAAAAAAAAACACAAACCTTTGCCGTCATGTGGCTAGGCGAAGGGCTTCCTCTTCATGTCTTCGCGTCGACTTAATAGTGGTGCCAGGGATTATTCGGCATGCTGCGACGTGGTGCTGCTGCCTGCTGGTGCGCTGTCCGAGGGAAACTGCCTAGTACAGGCAGCTCAAGGGGTCAACGATTTCAGTCACCATTTTGCACGGTCAAGATATTAATAAGTACGCAAAGAAAGGCGCGTTTTTGTACAGTGCCTAAATGAGCAATCCTACAGCTACGGCCATTTTTGCACGGAATAAGACCTACAGGCAGAGGTAGCATCACCTAATTTTGGGGAAGGAGGCCCCACCCTGCAAATCAGGGAGGGAGGGATGAATTGGGAGGCAACACATCTGTCTGTAAGACTATTGGCGTAGATAGAGTCCGTAAGTGAAGCATTTTCGTGCCCAAAGCCACGAAACGTGGAGGAAAGTAGTTAGCTGGAGACTGGTGCACAGGACGCATAATTTGCAATACAAAGAGACGACTATGAAATTGAAGGCACAGCCAGCTTTCAGCTTCCAAATGCAATAGCGACACATTTAGCACTCCATCCTACGACTGACCAAATGGTTCCTATAATATTCCCCGTTCGTGACCATTTCAGAGGTCAACTCTTCATCAGTGCCTCACCAAAGTTTTTAATAGCGCGCTAAGCTTATTTTTTCTTCGATAAAGGACGATTTTATTAACTTAAAATGTAGCATCAAGTGGATACAAAGCATTATGAGCAACACCTGACCTCTGCATAACTAAAATGCGCACAGCTGAACACCAAAAGTCTGACAACCAGAAGAAAACAAAAACCCGACAAATCGGCAATAGTAGAGTCCTATAGACCGACACTGTGCCTATATCGAAAGGTGAGATGGACCGATCCGTAGGTTACGCTGCCACCCATGTTGGGTAAAAACCTCCGTAGCCACCTGCTCCAACCGCGTACACACCGCCTTGAACAACGGTTGGACCTCCGGTCGTTGTAGCATAGACCACGTACGAAGCGAGTGTGTACAACGGCAAATAGCCTGCAAAGGAGAAGCATTTTTGTCATTAAAAACAAAATCATTTCTACATAGCCAAAGCAATCATAGTAAGACATACGCTCCGACCCTCAGTAGGGTTTTGAACCTATTTGAAATACTGTTCAATCAATGATCAAAAATATTGACAACACTTATGGGCGGATATAAACTTGACGCTATTTGGATGACTGACCACGTAGAACGTGCAAAGTTGCTTTGGAAAAAGAGGTGTCTGGTTGTCTCATCATGAGTACAAAAACAACACTTCTTACTTCCTTGCTAATTGCGTTGTGCGAGGTTGTCTTTGGTTAGCACAACTCCCCTAGGAAGATACCACATGAAGACTTTAACTTTTAGTGGTATCTTCGACCTCCAATTTTTCATATTATTACTCACCGGTACCTCAAAATGCATGAGCGCACGATACATAGAGTCTACGGTGAAAGACCCTGATGTAGTAAGGTTCAAGCAAAACACATCCCGGCCTTCTGTCAGGCTAATCGCATCAAGACGGGACAAAAGATTATGCCATGACATAAGTCGGGGGCTAAGCAAATCCCGCCTGAACAAAATATTTGGGGGGATGAGCTGAGCACCTGCGCAATAGTATTATTCTTATCGCGGGCAATGTTGTACAAGGCTGGATATTGTTCTCGAAGACTTGCACCGCCTAGCCAGATGTCTTCCCAAAAATGAATCTCCGACCCGTCCTTTATCGCGAAAGACCCAAAGCGAAAGAGATGTTTCTTTGCCGCCAGTAGGCCAGCCCAAAAGTGCGAGTCGCCAGGTTTCCAATATGCCTGAGACACCGCCTTTTGGCCTAGATACTTGTTGCGCAGTATGGTTTGCCAAACACAATCCTCGGTAAGAAGTTTGAACAACCATTTACTAAGGAGAGCCTCATTCTTGACCTGCAGGTCATGAATTCCAAGACCACCTTTGTCTTTGGGCCTACAAACCACACTCCACTTGGCTAGTCTGTATTTTTTCTTTTCCCCGTCTCCTTTCCAAAAGAATCTGGATCTGAAATAGTCCAGTCTTTGCAGGACCCCTTTTGGGAGTTGGAAGAATGAAAGCATATAGAGAACCATATTTGAGAAAATTGGCTATTTGCCACTTTCAATATGGGGCTTCGCACAAATGCCACTGTCAAGATTGACTTCGTAAAAATGCCACCCAGCTCATGTGTACTTTGATTAACATGCCATTCCACCCCTTTTACAGATTTCCCTTTTTCCTTTCCCATTTACAGGCACCAGAAAAGACTAAACTGCCCCTGATGTTATCTATACGTACTTGGCATCTAATCAGCGCACTGGAACAGACGAGAGCGTGCAGCCCGCCGAGAATAACATGTTCGCCGTATCCACGTCTTGCGTCAACCTCTGGACGCCGCCCCCATCTCCTGACGCCGCGTGACACCGATCTTCTCGCCGCCGACGAACTGACACTGATCTTCTCGTCGCCGCTGATTTCTTCGACGCTGGGTGCCGATCTCCTCGGCGACGCTCGACAACGAAGTGGCGACATGGCAGTGCTGCCACATGGAACCCAATCATTCTGGACTGTATTATGGTTTACCTTTCCCTTAGCTTGTTTTCTTTGATTCTAATTCAACAATGCGCCTTATGTGATGTATGGAATCCGTTGGAAGTACAGCCATCATCCCTGACCTGCTCCCAGCTCCCTGTTAATTCAAATTGACATATAAATCCCAACAAACGCCACTGCAATTCCTTTTTCCTATCTTTACATACACTGTGATTAGATACACAAGCAGGTATACATACACTGTGATTAGATACAAGTAACTGCCAAATTGCAATGCAAGATTCAAGTAAAGGATTAGAGCGCGTCACTTACAGGTTGCTTGCATCCCCGTCTTCAGAACATGTACACGCATCCATCTCCTCCAGCCGGTGTTGCCATCACGCCACTGGAGCTGCTGTTCAACGCCGCCCTCGTATGTCTTGCCTCTCGGGACAAGCTACATCAGCGCACGAAGGGGAGGGCGAGCTGTGCTGGCGTGGGCCAGCACCGGCGGCGAGCTATGGTGGCTCGCGCAGGCACCCGCGAGGCTGCATCGGCACTTGCAGACGTGCACAAGCACCGGCAGTGAGCTGCAGTGTCTCGTGCAGGAATCGGCAAGGCGAGGGTGAGCTGCGCCGGCGCGAGTAGGCGTGGGCGAGTACCTGCGGCGACCTGCGGATGCTCACACGGGCACGGTCAAGGCGTGCTGCGGTGGCGCGCGCTGCGGCACAGGTGTGGGCGAGCAACGGCGGCGACCTGTGGTTCTCGGGCAAGCACCAGCAACATGACGAGCTAGCCAGCCTCGAGCAATCCCTGCCAACCAGCACACAAACGCATCGGATAAGGTTGAATGGTCCGAGGGCACTTTCGTCCTTTCAGGTGCCAGAAAATGGAAAAGAAAAAGGAAAACAATCGGAAAAGGAAAAATGGCATGTTAATCAAAGTACACATGATCTGGGTGGCATTTTTACGAAGCCAATCTTGACAGTGGCATTTGTGCGAAGCCTCATATTGAAAGTGGCAAATAGCCAATTTTCTAATCAAAACCAGTCGTCCTCCAACAAAGAGCAGCTTGCCTTTCGAGCTGCTTAACCGTTTTTCTAATCGCTCCTCTACATGCTTCCACACGCAATGGTGAGACGTCGATAATGAATCGGTATTCCCAGATATTTAATTGGGAAATGACCATGTGCGCAACCAAACATGTCAGCATAATAGGCCGCCGCCTCAACGACTTCTCCAAAGCAGAAAAGCTCCTTAGCAGCGTACCTTTTCTAAATGCTAGCATGCTATAACAATGCTATAAAGAGCTATTTAAAATGTTTGCTCATGTGTTTGGACAAAAGACTCTTAGCGCATGACCTCTTCTAAACGCTAGCTATAGCATGCTATTTAAGACCACGTGCCTCACCAAATATGGATGCACGCTCCACCCCTCTGCGCCTACTACAACTAAACTTGGTCCTTCTCTTTCTCCACGTCTCCCCTCGCGAATTCCTCTCGCTGAGCTCCTCTATGTCCGTAGAGGATAGCTCCGACGTGCTCCGCTCACCGGATGGTACTTTCACCTGCGGCTTCAACAACATTTTCCAAACTGCCTCCATCTTCTCCATTTGGTACTCCAACACGGCCGAAAAGATGGTGGTCTGAAGCGCGAATCATCTCTGCCCCGTATACTTCAGGGGATCCCGAGTCACACTAGATGCGGATGGCCGGATGGCCATAGAAGACTACGATGGCCAACCCGTCTGGGAGAAAAATGTCTCGTCTTCTTCGAATGCCCAACAAGCTCAGTTGCTGGACACTGGGAACCTCGTCGTGAAAGGCCAAGGTCATATCATTCTGTGGCAAAGTTTCCATTCTCCGAGCCTACATATGGGTCATAACTTGAACCGAAAACAACGGGACGGCCCGACCCGCTCCCGCGAGCGGGCGGGGCGAAACCCCACCTCCGCCACCACCCCACCCCCTCGACCCCCCTTCCCCCCGCCGCCGCCTGAGCGCGCCGCCGGGCAAAGCCTGGCCGGCGTAGGCGGCGGCGGGCCCTTCTCGCCCTTCACACGAGGCGAGCTAGCGCGGGGCGGCTCCCTCGGGTGGTTGTGCGACGCTAGGCAGGGCGCGGCGGCGCGGCTCCGGCAGGCGTCCCGGCGACGACGGCGGCTGGTGTTGGCGGTGTGGTGGGCTGATGAGGTTCTTCTCCGGCTCCGACCTTGGAGTGGGGGTTGCCTGCTTCGGTGGTGGCGCATTGGCCTCATCTCGGCCAGATTTGGCACGGGGAAGGCGGACGGCGCAGGGCCAGGCACTACTGGAAAACGGTCCTACGCCGACGGCCAGAACTATGCCGACGGCAGCCGTCGGCCTACTTTGAGCTATGCCGACAGCCAAGTCACGGCCGTCGGCTTAGACTGGCCGTCGGGCTAGACGGAGCTACGCCGACAGCTGCCGTCGTCATATATAAGCCGTCGGCGTAGCTGCTTACACGCCGACAGCAGCCGTCGGCATATACAAGCCGTCGGCATAGTAGTGGGCCCGTTGACAGCTCCGGTGAGGAGCGTTTAACGCCGTCAAATCTATGCCGACGGCCTGGACGGGTGGCCGTCGGCATATCTCCGCAAGCCACGTCACCGATCCGCGGCAACCGATATGCCGACGGCAGCTGTCGGCGTAGAAGCCACGTCATCGATCCGCGGCATGCCGAATCTATGCCGACAGCAATGCCGTCGGCATAGTTTTTTTTTTTAAACGTAATGTTATATTAAGTGGCATATTTTTTTATTATTATATCTACGCCGACGGCAATGCCGTCGGCATAGCTGAAATTATATCTATGCCGACGGCATTGCCGTCGGCATAGATTTTTTTTTATTTTTTTTATGTTCTATTAAATTAACTAATGCTTTTTATGTATTATTTCATTAATATATATGTAGTTTGTAATTTTTTTTCATAGATTACATGAATATATATATATATTGTATTTTTTCGAGCACGTTAATAAGGTGCCGTCATACTCTTTTGAATATAGGTGCTTATATTTTATTAAAATCCAACACAGCTATGCCGCTAGAAGTTTTGTGGCGGTTGCAAAACGCCCGGCAACCGTCTCCGGAGTGTAACCCTCTAACGTTCGCGGTGTGCTCCCGTCCCGAACGGTGCCGCCGCCGGCACCTGGAGGGCGGAAACAGCCGCACAACGGGTATATACGGAGGAGGGGACATTGCTCCCAAGTGTTTCTATCGGATGACCTACCACAACCGGGTGGTTTTCTGGCATGTCCGAAGAGGCGGGACGCGTCTCCGGGACGTGGGCCCCCTCATGGACGGCGCCGCCGCCGGCCTGCGAAGGAAGGAAACGGACGCGTCGGGTCTACACGGAGGGGATGTAAGTACTGTGGGTTTGGCCCGGATGTTGCTCCCAAGTGTCCCTCTGTGCTGACCTGACACAACCGGGTGGAGAGGTCCACTGTTGAAAGCCTGACTGTGGGAAGTCAAAAGGCTAGATCTCGTGGTCAACTGCTCCAGGATTAGGCGGGACGGGGCCTCGGGGGTAGCAATGCCACCGGAGCATCGCAGTAGCCCCTCATACATGCGGGGTGGTGTTGTGGCATGTCCGAAGAGGAGGCACGCGTCTCCGGGACGTGGCGCCCCACACGTACGGCATCGCCGCCGGCATCTGGATGGGGGGAACGGACTCGTCGGGTCTACGCGGAGGGGATGTAGATGAGGGTTTGGCCCGGATGTTGCTCCCAGGTGTCCCTCTGTGCTGACCTGACACAACCGGGTGGAGAGGTCCACTATTGAAAGCCGTCTGTGGGAAGTCAAAGGGCTAGATCTCGTGGTCAACCGCTCCAGGGTTAGGCGGGACGGGGCCCCTGAGAGGGTAGCAATGCCACCGGAGCGTCGTATCGGGCCCTCATACATGCCGGGTGGGGTGGTGGCATGTCCGAAGAGGCGGCACGCGTATTCGAGGCATGGCCGCCGGCAACTGGAGGGGGGAAAAGGCTGCATCGGGTCTACACGGAGGGGACGCCTGCCGGGCGTTTGCACACTCCGGAGACGCCATCGAAAACAGGTGGTGGGTTGGGTCCAGACCGTGTTAGGGGATGTTCCTATGGGCTGACCTATCGAAACCAGGTGGAAGAGTTCACTAGTCAAAGCTCGTCCGGCGAAAGTCAAATGGTTAGGTCTCCTGGTCAACTGGTATTCGGGGTAGACTTCGGGGTGTAGCTATGCTACCGAAACATCGCATGGCTCCC
>LR738714.1:861168752-861218010 GCA_902687465.1 Secale cereale | reverse complement strand
GACCCGGGCGCCGCCCCTGCCCCTCCCTGGCCGGCCGCCCCTGCCCCTCCCTGGCCGGCGGCCCCTGCCCCTCCCTGGCCGGCCGCCCCTGCCCCTCCACCGCCGCCCCCTGCTGCTCGCCCGCTGCACCGGCCGCCCCCCGGTGAGCTTTTTTTATTTTTTGCATTTTTTTACAGCTTGTTATGTGAGATATAGATGCATGTTGTATGGTCAAGTTTGTGATGTTGTCAAGTTTGTGATGTTGTCAAGTTTGTGATGGTCAAGTTTGCATGGTCAAGTTTTTGCATGGTCAAGTTTGTGATGTTGTCAAATAGCTATGTGAGATGCGCTAAAAAATTTGAAGAATAAAATTGGTATATTTGAGATGTTGTCAAATAGCTATAGTTTCATTGTGTGATGTTGACAACATTGATATGTGATGAGTAGTTATTTTATCATGATGATCTTGCTAAAAAATGGAAGAACAAAATTTGACACTTGATGAAAAGTAGGATTTGAAGTATCATGATGATCTAAAACCTTGACTAGATGTCATTAGCAATATGATTTTTTTTCATACTTTGAAGTGTCAATGCTTTATGTGATGTGATGCCCTCAAATTTTTTGACTCGGTAAATTTACAGGCTTTGTGGTATTTAATCTTCCTGGAGCCTTCGTCATCTGGGTTTGGTCCGTGATCGTGCCGTTGCTCGACTACTTCCTCTACAGCGAAGGGTGAGCTACGAATTCACCTTCAACTCCTAGCCTCTTTTAACTAGATTAAATTTTCACATCAAGTCGCGTAACCTAGGCGTCTCCCGTCCGAAAGGGTCGCGTAACCCGAATGATGATGATTACTACAACATAAACCCCATGACATACGAGGGAGTGTTCTTTCAAGAGGAACATGATGACGTGACCCGAAACAACGAGGATGATGACTTGGGTTATGTTGACCTGGACACAAATGACACACGAATTGATGGTGAGGCAGTTGTGAATCAAAGAGACATAATTATGCTTGAAAAGTTAAATGAAGATGCTGACGATGAGGAAGAGCCTCCACCTCCGTCAGACAATGAAGAAGATATGCGTGATAGTGATGATGAGACCGGTCGACAAATAGATTACAATAGCGATGATTCATACGGGTTCTAGAAAATGTAAGTTCTTTTAATTATCATTACAATATGTGCATAATGTGCTCATCTGTTATTAATATTATTTGATATCCTTACTAATTGTTTATTCTTTTAATTATCATTACAATATGTGCTTAATGTGCTCATCTGTTATTAATATTATTTGATATCCTTACTAATTGTTTATTCTTTTCTCAATGCAGGTTTGCTAATCATGGGCAAGTCCAGCGGCGCCAGTTTCCTCGGTAAATTCAAAGGACTTACTCGGAGTGGACGAGCCCACAAGGTTCACTCCCGACTACGCGAGGATGAGACCTCACAGGGAGGTGGAGGGGTCGGGGGAGGAGCTCCTAGAGGAGGAGGGGGTGGGGGGAGAGCCCCTATAAGAGGAGGAGGTGGGGGGAGAGGCAGCCGGGGCAAGAAACTCCGGGCCGTGTCCGAAATAGGAGGGTCTTCTTCGATGCCCTTCTATACTCAGGCAGCTTCTGAGTCTGAGGAGGAGGAGTATGTTCCTGATGGCGAGGAGGAGGGTGAGGAGGAGGAGGCCGAGGAGGAGGAGGTCGAAGAGGAGGAGGTCGAGGAGGAGGAGGCCGAGGGGGAGGGTGAGGAGGAGGGCGAGGAGGTTGACCCCGAGTTGTGGGGTGACTTGCCACCGGGTGCTCCGAAGGGGTGGCTGCGTGGTAATGCCGGACTACCTACAGCACCTTCTATCGAGGCACACAAGTGGCTCATTGAACCTGTGGGGCGAGAGTAAGTGCCTCTCAGTCATACTTTCAACACATGACAACATTTTCTTATTGTACACATGGCAACCCTTTGATTCTTTTGCGGTAAATGGAACCTTCACGGAAAGGGCCGTAAACCGAATGGCCTTATCACTGTCCTGTTGAAGGAGTTTTGGCCTGGCCTATTCTGCCCGCGGCCAGACAGGGAGCCGCAGCTGCGGGTTTTGGCCACGAGTTGGGCCCACTACGAGACTTGCATCAACGCGGAGTACGGGACGGCCGCTAAGGCCGTGATCACCAAATTTTGGGTAAGTTCTCTTCTGAATCACTTGTGTTAAGTTTCGTTCATAGTTTATCATTGAATCACTCATGCCTTGTTTGCTTTCGGTTTATGCATGATTTCAGCAACTCTATAGAGTTCTTGATGAGCACAAGGCCCAAGCCGACGTGGTCTTGCTTGCGGCCGCGAAGAAGGCAGCTCGTCAGTTGCAGTACGAGGTTCGCTGGGTTGCCGTCTCGCAGTACTACCACCTCTACCTACATCAAAAGATGACCAAAACTCAAGCGCAGAAGGAACGACTTACCTTGAACAGGGAGCAGTTCATGAAGGTAACTATTACTGACTTTTCAATGTTTCAAGCAGTCAACTATATGTTTCGTGATCACATGTCATGCTTCCAAAATTTGCATAGGTTGTTCCTCGTTGGTGCTATGCAAAGCATGACGGATGGGCGAGTTTGGTGGATAGGTGGGTCGGCGACGATGCAGAGTTTGCTGCCAAGAGCAGCAAGGGCCGGGCTAACCGTGGAAAAGACGGGACACACGCCCAAGGAAACAGGAACCATTGGGGCTTCAGGGCCATGAAGGTATATCTATATGCATGATGTCTATATGTATGATGCATTTTTTTTCTTCTTTACAGTCATGTTGTTATGTATGGCTAACTTCTATTTGACGGCGTAGGAGGCCAAGTTGAAGAGGCCGCTCTCAGACATGGAGTCATGGAAGATGGCCCGTGAGCGGAGTGATCGCAAGGACGGCGAGAGCCAGTACTATGGCAAGACCGAGGAGTATCTGGAGTCTTACACTCAGAACTATCAGAGGTTGCATCCTGATGTTCCTGTTGCTGAGATCGCCCAGTCTCAGATCGACGACACGGCGGTGGTGGCCATCCAGGGGAAGTCACATGGCCGGTATCCGTGTTTCGATGCCTTGATCACTCCTTCGATCTCGTACACACAGCTTCGGGCTTGCACCCCGAGCCAGTTAGAGAGTACTGGGCGTTCACAGAATCCCTTGGCCCGTCAGCATGCTGTAAGTACTTCCCCTTTATCTCTAGCATTCTCAGTTTATTTTCAGCATTGCTCACTTAGAAACAACCTAAATTATGTAGGCATATAAGGCCTTTGTCGAGCATAGGAATCTCGAGGTGCGAGAGTACTTGCAACGAGTGAAGGCAAACGATGATTACAACCGTCAAATGATGACGGTTAGTTTTGCCCTCTTAAAACATAGCCAAATTTTTGCACTTTTATTCCTTCCGACCTTTTAGTTTGCTTGTTTAACTAACATACAGGCTATGTTGGCGTCTTGGACTAACCGCACGGATCCACCACAAATGGGACCACCACCACCACCTGCGGGAGAACCCCCACACATTCCCACGTTCGATGAATGGGTGGCACTAGGCAGTGATAGTCCGGTTAGTACATTTGCCTAACTACTGACAAACTAGTTCAAGCTTCATTCAACACTATCATATCATATTTACCGTTATAATCTTCTCTCATACATGTAGGGGACCGGTGGCTCGACTCCCGCTTCCTCGACCCCAGTCACTCCGATCTGGCAGAGTGGTGGTTTTGGCGGAGGTGGTCTTGGCGGTGCTGGTTTTAGCGGAGGTGGTGGTTTTGGCGGTGGTGGTCTTGCATGATGTCGATGATGATTCCCGTGCTTGTGGCCGTCGTGAAATACCTTTCATGTTCCTACTTTTATGATGTTCCATGTCTTGTACTACTTTTATGTTGATGAACTTTCGCCGGTGATGATCTTTAGATGATGACTATGTTTAGATGCTGATGATGAACTTTAGTATGTTTGGATGATCAACTGTCATATTTCTGCACATGGTCATATTATTCTGATTTGAATTGCTGTCAAATGAATTGAAAAAGAAAAAACAGGAAAATTTAAAAAAAAAAACTATGCCTACAGCAAAGCTGTCGGCATAGATGGTCCCAGGATTTCCCAGGGCGCGCCACGTGAAAGGATACGCCGACGGCAAAGCCGTCGGCATAGATTTCTGTCTATGCCGACGGCTTTGCCGTAGGCATAGATTTGACGCTAGGAAGACCAGGTGACGCCACGTGGCATGATATGCCGACGGCAAAGCCGTCGGCATAGTTTTCTTCTATGCCTACGGCTTTGCCGTCGGCATAGCTCCGCTACCAGGAGGCACCACGGGACGACACGTGGCAGGGATATGCCGACGGCAAAGCCGTAGGCATAGTTTTCACCTATGCCGACGGCTTTGCCGTCGGCATATCTCCGCCACGTGTCGTCCCGTGTTTCGCCGCCGCTTTTGACGGCGCCGTCCGTTGCCGTCAGGCGAAAAACGATGCCGACGGTTAAACTATGCCGACGGTCGACTAACGGCCGTCGGCATAGGCCCCCTATGCCGACGGCTAAACTACGCCGACGGTCTGACAAACTACGCTGACATGATCTACGCTGACGGCCCTATGCCGACGGCTGCCGTCGGCATAGATCTATGCCGACGGCAAAAGACCTATGCCGACGGCCTCTGGCTGTAGGCATAGCCCTCGAGTCCCGTAGTGAGGGGCTCAGGAGCGACGGTTGCGTGATGCTCGCACGGATCTGATGGGGCAGCGCGCGCCGACGCGGTGGTGCGGCTCGGGGCCTCTCGAGCGGTAGTGGGGCGGGGCTGCTGCCTTGGTTAGTAGTGGCCGATCCGGGTCTGCGGCGGTTGGCGTGGTCCATTGCGGGCTATCTCTGGCGGGCAGCATGGATCTGGTTTGTGGTGGTGGATGGCGGCCGACGGCTCGCAGGCGGAGGGCCGACCTAGTCCGCATTGGTGCTCGCCATCGCATTTGTGCCATCCTGTTTTGCGGATCCGTTGTGTCGTCGGTCCGAGTTGGCGCCCGTGTTGTTGCAGTGCCATTGGTCGGAGCGACGCCGGTGGCCTCGGGTGTGGCGGCGTCTGAGCTCGCCTCAGCCAAGGTCGGGGACTAGTGTTGGGGCTAGCTCGACGGTGGCCATCGGAAGCTACTAGTCCGTGTCCCACCGGTCCATAGGGGACTGGTTGGGGACGCAGGCGTGGACGCCTCCTACCGTGGAGGCGATCACCCATGCTTGGTGGCTGATGCCGGTCTAGGAATGGAAGGACTGACTTCCACTCTTCCCACAGTGGTCTGAGCGTTGCGATGGTGATGGCTGGCGGTGACTCGGGACTTGGATGCCGGGGCGGCGGCCCCAGATGGTGGCTTTCGGCAGGCTCCATTACGGTAGCAGTGGCTACATCTATCGATCGCCGGGGCGGCGAGGGGTGTAGCGGAAGGTGGTCTGGGCACAATTGTTTTGGCCCAGATCCAGATCTGGAGACAGGTTCTCGCCACGGCTGGTCTGGGTGCCCCATGGTGGCACGGGTGAGCTGCCGAGCGAAAGCTCCGTGCTTTGGCACATACGACGACGACATCTGCGGGTGCCATTATCTTCTTGAAGACGTCGTCGCGGTTCTTCTCTCCATGTCACAGTCTCCGATTGAAAACCTTTGTCCACCTCGGGCTCGGCAACGACGGTCTCACGTTCCCCTCTTGAGGGTGTTGTCGTGGAGGCTAGGTGTCCTAGGTCGTGTCATGGCTTTGTACTCGGGTAGTCCTGTGCTAGTGTGTTGGTGGCATAGCCGCGTGCGATTATGTTGGCATGTTATCTAGGGATCTACTGTCTCAGAGGACTTCCTCACCGCATTGTATTGCATTGTATTGTTCGGTTATGTATCATTGGTGTTTTTTGCTTTATATATAAAGCGGTTCGAGAAGTTTCCATTCTCCTACCGACATATTGCTACCCTATCAGAACATTACTAGTGCTGCAAAGTTGGTATCTGCTAGTAGGCTACTTGTCCCTGGGAGCTACAACTTCCATTTTGATGATGAATACTCACATTGTTTGATGATGAGAAGGATATCTCTTTTAAATATTGGCCAAATCCTAGTAATGATATATGGACAAAGAACAGAAATGCCTTTAATACCTCCGCAATTGAGGTCCTTGATAGCTCGGTCTATTTTCTTGGTAGTGACAACTTAACTCTTACATCATGTTTGGTAGATTAAGCGAAAGGGATTGGGAATTTATGAGAGAAGTTGCCTGAGGGATTAGGCTTGGGAAGTGGCATGTTAGTCCCAGTCCCACGTTTGGCACGGGGTGAGATTATTTATGAGAATAATTTCCATGGACAAAGAAAAGGAAGGATAGGTTACGTGAGATGTGCTCCTATTTGGCGTTGCATTTGAAGATTAGGGAGTAGTTAGCGCTGGCCGGTTTGTTTGGAGAAAAAAATCTCCCGCCGCACATATTTAGCTAGGAAGTTTGTGTTTTCTCCCTTTTGTTGCGGGAGGTGGGCCACCAAATCAGTAACGATGTGTTTTTAAACGTCTAATTCCCATTCCTCCGTTGAATTACCAGGCCCCCCCTGGGTTGAGATCGATGGGAATTGGCCCTCCTAATTCCCCTTCCCTTTCCCTTCTAATTCCCAAACCCTTGAACCAATCAACGGATGTTTAGTCTCACTAATCTTGAACTCTCATTCCCTACCTTCAACTTCCCCCAACCAAACACGCTGTTAAGGTTGTTGATTGGGGTCACGGGGTTATGGGGAGACTAACGTCGGATTATGATGGCAACCTTAGATTATACAGTTTAAAATAAGATAGATGGAACATGGTCGGTCACATGGATGGCCTATCCACAAACTTGCTCGGTTCGTGGTCTATGTGGCATTAATGGAATATGTGTGTACGCGACCAATTCATGAACATTTTAAAGTCCATGAGCATTTTAAAATTTGTAAAAAAAATTGAATTCACAAAAATTGTTTGAGATCCACTCATATTTTTTTTAATAAGTATGGTTTTGTTAAATTGCAAAAAAATGTGGACATCTTTTGCTTTAACAAACTTGTTCAAATAAATAAATGATTTTTTTTCTGAGTTAGCACTAGAATGAGATGTAAAAAATAAGCGAGCGAGCCAAGGGGACTGCATTATAATAACAACTTTATCATTTCAACATGGAATAGGAGCTTCCAAGGGCTCACACAACCAACAACGACTGACACTGACGCCGAAACGTGTAAAAACACCACAACCACGCACCAAACGACTCCACTCTTCCATGAAAACAAATACCGTTTTCAACAACAGTTCAACCCCATATATGCATGAAAAAACACCGCTAGAACATGATTAAGACTCCGGTCAACATTGGTAAAAACATAATGAAACAACAGATAAAAATGACATGCAAAATATAAATTATTCCGACAAGTGAAAAACGGTGCAGCGGTTTCGCAAAAAAAGGAAAAAAAGAAAAACGGTGCAGCGAAGCGCGCGTTTGCCAAAGAGGGCTCGGCGCTGCGTGACCGGTGCCAGGGATTCTTCGGCATTCGCGGCCCAGCGCCACACGGCTCTCGTTATCAACGGGCCAATGATTTCATTCAGCATCCAGCCGCTACGTACGTCAAGGAATCGTTGGCTCTTGGTGTGGGGTGACTCACTCACTGACAGGATGGCACGCGGGTCGATTCACGTGTGAGACCTGGCATACTACCTTAGCTAAGCACGGTCAAGGTAGTGCTCTAGTTCTAGTACGACAGCAAGCAAGATACATCTTTGAATAGTGCCAAGGAGGCAAGGACCATTAGTATCCAAAAAAGCCAGGAAATGAAGAGGAAACAAGGCGGAGAGTGGTGCAACAGGAACGCGCGTGCCCTCCTGGACTCCATTGGTGGAGCTGGTCGATTCACGTTTAAAACGCACCTATGCCCGCACTCACCGACACAATCAAGAACGCGCGTGCCCTCCTGGACAGCCATGTCCAAACACTAGGTTCACATTTGGCTGCTGCCATAAGGCATGAGCACGGGAGAAGTTTGCCTTGGGACTACCAGCACATGTTTTTTTTTCTCCACTACTATTAAAAGAGCAAACATGAATTCGTCTACAGTCACCCAAACAAGTGTACACAGGACAATTAGAACCCTTAGATCTAATCCAATCACTCAAATCTAAGAGCCCATAATGATTTGGTTGTCTGCCAGCCAATCGAACGGTTCAGATTCGATGTTCTGCCAGGACACACGACAGACGAATCGATTTAACCGGGCCTGGTTGAGCACGTCAACAAACCGCCAATCGCGCCAGACATTCCAATATCCCGTATCCCCGTCGGCCATGGCCCACGCACGCCGCATCTTCTGCCCGTCATGCGGGAGGATATGCGGGCATCCAACCCTCAGATCCCGTCTCTGGATGTCACCGCCCCACGCCGGTTCCAAAGGCCCCCGATCCCGTCCCTAGATGGAGGATGCCGCTGCAGCGACGAACATAGGACGCAGACGGACCTCCATGACCGCCCTGCCCTGCCGCCCCTCCGGCCTTAATCACCCTGGCGCTCCCACACCAGTGTATCCTTGCCGCCTTGGCGCCTTCTGTAGTAGACCAGAAACGGAGCCGAGGATGAGGCGTCCGCAGGCGACCATCCCTCTATCGAGCGTCGTCGACTCGCCCCCGACTATCGCCACCAAGTTTAGCTGCCGACTTCACTGGATGATCCCCAAAAAGACCATTGTCTGCTCACGATTTCAGAAGAGAATCCGAGGAGCGTATTTATGTGATTAGTTAAAAGATAAATTTGTGTGGTTCAGTCACCGGATCAATCGTTAGCTGCCCCGAAGGTAAGTGTTACTACACCTGAAATTACATCTCAGCTAGCATCTTCCTTCATAGTCCTGCCGACCTGACCGAGCTGCAATTTCTTAGTAGTTTCAGCTCCCTACCGATACTGAGTTCAGAACTTCAGATAGGTAAGTAGATGGATGAGAACGAGATACCTTTCCCCTTTTTCTCCTGTTTATCTAGATCAGTCGATCACCAAGGCATGTAGTTGTTTGAAATTATACCGGAAGTGCAAACATGCTCACATAAATAATGAAAAATGTTGGTAATCTCCTCAAGGGGTGATTCTCTCTAATTCATGGGAGCGCCCACATGGTTGTAATCTCCAAGTGCCGCACCGCGACGGTGGGCAGTCACTATACAGATCTCAGGTTTGCATCGTATTCATCATTCTGTTCTACATGGTACAATTTTAACCATATTTTAGAAAGAATTCATAAGTATTCGATTGAGGGCTGATTGTTATGTAACATGATTCTTGCAAAAGGTTGGTACATGAGCATGAAATTTCATTTGGTTAGAATACCAATTGCCTCTTCTGTAGGCAACCTTTTAAAATGATAGTGAATCTTTGAACATCTTTTGTTGCCACTTACATTATTTCTAGCCTAATTATTTTATTTATTGTTGCAGATTGGGGAAGGATGCCGAGTATGTAGAGGTTGTTGCTCCAGCGACGCTGGAGCTCACTCAAGGGAAGAGAAGATGCGTGTTTTTCCTTCCTGACCATTTGAGTAGTAGTGTGTGCAATTTATGCTTGTTTTGAAAATTTGGTTATAAACATCGAATTTATCTCCAATCATATTTTATACTATATCTTCTACCATCTTTCATACTTTAGCGTGATTTCTTGGAAATGTGTGCAAAGCTCAGTGTTAGAAGCTTGTATATCCTATATGGATTGGACTACATACATGTGTTATTTTCTTTTGATTATCTCTCTCAGACTGTTCGGGGTTTCTAGATCAGAAGGAATTTGATTTTGATTGCCCTTTGGGTCTCAGAGAATTCGGAATAAGCTCTCACAACCGTCGTTACTGGATAAATCATGTACGGTACCATGCTTGCGCCCTTTTTTGCAGCTGTATTTCAGGTTATTACTCAATCAGGTGAGTCTGTTTTTCTGCTTTTCAGTTCACATATGTTGGCATGAATTGACCCATGCACTTGGTACTAGCACTGATGATAATTGAAACCTGTCAGTCGGGGAACGATATGCACATTATGAGTGCATCTTTATTCAGTTCGAGGAGAAACGAGTAGTTAATTCAGCTTGTGGCATGCGTCCACACTTGTTAACCAATTAAGCTGTTTTAATTTTGTGTCCTAACAATACTTTTGTTAACATTTGCAACCTAACAGAGGATCTACTTTTGCTAATACTGGTCAAATAAAAGAGGATCTAGAGTTCCGGACTCTGTGCTGTACAGAATTATTCTTTGCCAACAATAATTTTTCTAAGTTGCTTTCTGCCTCTCAGTGATATTACTATTAGTCTAAATATTCTATGGAGTTGAACTCATTACTACAGAGATTTAGAAACACAAGGATTATTGATGAAAGAACCACAGATAGATCTGTGTTTTCTCCATTGGCCAATAATTCAACTGCATCTTTTAGGAACCACAAATAGCTCTGCGTGTTTTCTTTGTACGCATTTAATGATTTAATATTATATTGAGAATTGTAATAAATATTTTTATGTCATATGTACTTAAAACTTTTGGCATTAATAGTGCAATAGACGCGCAATGCATAGATTTGGGTTTCTAAGTTTTTATGTTCATTTCCCACCAGACTGAGAATATTGATTATACTAGACAAGTAGTCATTGTTGCTTTGATTCAGAATGAGAAACATTAATTTTTCTGAATCATTGGTACAATTAGTTCTCACCAAACCATTGAAAGGTTCTGTAGCTCATGATTGGTAAAGATGGCAGATTTCAAACATGGTGGCTCAGATTTCTTAAGTTCTTACCAATTTAGTGATCGCTCACTGCTATTATCATTATTATTATAGATGAGAATGCAATGCTCTTCAGCCTTCTACTACCTGGATGGTAAATGAGATGTCAAGGAAATACCCGAGGAAGCAGATAACTTCAATCATGCACTGTCAGAAATTGGTGTTGGCCGATGTACTTGCTGGCTCAGACAAGGACCTTTATATGCACAACACAATGTTTTGTGACAATCATCTTTTTAAGCAAAATGACCCTATGAACATCATTATCATTAGTTGTTGCCTCACAGTGGGAACTTTCTACCCAGCTAAACTAGACAATCAGCTAGCTATCGCACACATCCTTGTCAGAACAAGAACACATTTATTTATATGTTTGTTTTATTTTCTGTTTGTGCTTGCACGAAAACAGTCTGGCTACTAGGGATTTGAGCTGAAGCACAAGCATTTCCTCTTGCAATTGATTTGGAACCCAGGGAGGAGTTCCTATCGTTAATGCTAACTGTACAGTCAAATGCATATGGTTGTGAGCTCTGCTCTCCAAACAACCTGAAGATAATAGATGTTATTTTGTACTCTTAGCAGGTCTCCCATATGGTAGTTGTGTTTATAAAGCACCCTATGATATTTGTAGGAATTAAGGTCATGTAGGAAAATGGAGCGCTCCATTCTTGTTCATTCTCTACTCAGTTGTAGAATTTTATTGCAGTGTTGTCCTTTTTTATCTTTCAGTAAAGTGCAAGTTGGTACCTTGAAGAGGAACTATTTTTTCGTGAAAATTGTTCTTTCCTTATTGTAACCATTTCCATATAAACTGCTATTGTTTGCTTGCCATTTTTGTTTGGAATCATGTCCATTCCACAACCTTTATATGGAATCCTGAAGCTTGTTCAATTCATGCGATTTTATTATGATTTTAGTGCTTTACTATGCATTTCATCTTCTGATGCTAGAATTTTATTGGGCTTGAACATTTCAATGAAGTTGTTGAAGCCTTCTGAATTGACTTCATTTGCGCCCTACACTCAGCTATAATTGTTGTTTGCGGTGATTTATCTGTCTATGCCCCTCAGGTTGAGAAGAAGCACATCCCATTACCATCACATGGCAAAGGCGGCTGCATTGCAAGGAGAAAGTCGCAACTCAGCCATAGACATATGTAGCCCACGCCAGGGTTTGTGACAATGTCGGGAGCCGGTATTTTTCTACCCTTGGCCCTTGGAGATCGCTTTAGTCACTTGAAAGGACGGAAATAATGAAAATATCTCCACATGATACTACCGGTAGAGACGTGCATTGCACGTGCACGTTTACTAGTCTTTAGAAAAGGAAGATGACCTCCGGCCTCTGCATCTGGGTGATGCATACGACCGCTTTATTAATTATTTTCACAAAACCTTACAAATTCATATAATAGTAAGACTAAAGCCACCGTCTAAGCAACAATTGTCGCTACTCCTATCCAATTGATGAAGGGGCGCTGATAGTCTGGGCATATTACTGTTAGAATATAATTGGGTTTAAGTTAGAGATAAGGAGATAGAGATAGGATTAGTTTAAACCACATGTAACTTGTCTTATACTCCAAGTCTCTACCCCTTTTGTACTCCTATATATACCCTACACAAGGGTCAGATCACAACAATACAACAACACAATATTCAGCCATCCTACAATTTCTACATGGTATTAGAGCGGTTAGTCTCACGACGCCGATCCTAGGTTCCTCTACCACTTCCGCAGCGCGCCGCCCCCGGGGAGATTGATCTTCTCTCCCCGGGGGCGCGGCATCCGATTCGATCAGATTAGATCGGTTCATAGATTAGGCCAACTCAATTTTCGAAATTCTATTAGATTAGGTTTCTTTAGCCATCAAATAAATTCTTAGATCTTCATGACCTTCTATCCGGTGGAAACCAGCGCAGATTCATCCTTGACGGGGAGCGCTCCGAGCGACACCGAGGCGGCCAGGAGGCGGTAACAACCAGGCGAACCAGCCAACAGCGGCCAAGATCACGCCTGCCTCAATGACGGGAGGGCGGACTCTCGCAAGCTGTTCATCTCTCGACCTCCAGGGGAGGCCTCGCACGCACATGCCCAACAAGCAGCAGCCGCTCCTGCGGCAATCTACTCCAACACGGATTGGTGTAGGTGCTCGGGACTCCATGCAAATCAATCTCTTTTGAGAAGATGCACGCATCAACGTGCAGCGTGTCTCTGATCCCGGCGGCCGAACTCCAATACACACGACGCCGTCAACACCGAGCGGCTGATTTGTACCTGCATCAGCCTTACATCTAGACTGCCGGCTCGCATGCGATGCTACGAGAGCGCCCGGGCCTGCCGGCAGATTCTATGTCAACAGACGGCTGATCTACGTCCACACGCGCGCGTCATCCTGCATCGTCCTCCAGCGCACGGTCGCTGGACGTTAGTGAACAAGCATGGGCACGCCGCACCGACCACTTTTCGGACGGCTTCTCAGCGCGCCACGCACGACTCGCACCGGCGGCTTCGATCGATCGGATCTCGAGGTGTCAGCCGCGCCTCCGAGCGTACACCGCTCGTAAAGCTACATCGACTTCCTCTGTTCCGGACTACTTCAACAGCGATCTGCACCGAGCCGACAAACTGCACCAGGTCAGATTCCACACCACGCTGACGCAGCGAACCTGCATCAAGCCACCAATCTGCAACTACACCGACACCTCCCGTGCCGAACGACATCGACCTGTACGACTAGCCCGGCTACGAGAGCCAACATACTTCATCGACCACACCTACGAGAAGCGACCTCCACATGCACTGTTCACACGCCAGGCCGGTGTGAAACGAGATGCAATCTTCATCGACTTCTCCGGCACGACACGACATCGACACCCCGTCGCCACGAGGGACGCCTCCAAGCGACACATCATCGTCGACACGCCGCTGCGACGCCATCGCCGACACTACATCGTCAAGGTCTTCATCTACGTGGTCTTCACCAACATCTTCTTCAACACACCGCCGCTGTCTTGTCCACAAGATGGACACCTAGCGTCCTCTGACAGACTTTTCTGCAAGACGCGACCACGACGACGGCATCGACCGCGTCATCCATGACAGCATGACTGCATCGACACGGCGTCACTTCAGTGACGACCCTACACGGCCACACGGTTCTGGCAAAACCGATGTGTGCTCGATGGGCTTCCTCCGGTCTTGGCAAAACCGGCGGACTCGTCGCCGACAGCACCCTCTGACATCCGCAAAGTGCATTGTCCACGTCTGCAGCTCCGTCATAGCGCATTTTTTTGCGCCTCCGGCTTTGTGCGGCTTCATCATCCACGACGACTACACCATCAACCACGACTACATCGACCATGGCTACATCAACGTGATTGGCTACCTCTACATCGACATACAGGGCTACATCTACAGCAACTCATCGGCAACAACTCCAGTCAACAGCGTCCGCGTCGTCACTAGCGTCCACGCCACTCCCGCTGTGACTGCGGGAGGGAATAGAGGAGAAGGCAAGAAGGCACCAGAAGGGCACGCAGTCACCGCCCTAGGTGCCAACCCATCAGAGACGCAGTTGATGATGGCGCAGGGGAGAAGACGACGAAAGCGCAAGACTTCAAATTCAGTCGCAATCGTCCGCTTCACTCCCGCTACGACTGAGGGGGAATGTTAGAATATAATTGGGTTTAAGTTAGAGATAAGGAGATAGAGATAGGATTAGTTTAAACCACATGTAACTTGTCTTGTACTCCAAGTCTCTACCCCTTTTGTACTCCTATATATACCCTACACAAGGGTCAGATCACAACAATACAACAACACAATATTCAGCCATCCTACAATTTCTACAAATACCAAACAGACATCGCAGCCAAACCTAAACATCTAAGACCTGAGGTCCCAACCAGAACGCCTGCCGGGTATGGGGCACCTACCAGTCCGGCGCACTCCTCAACCAGGACGCCTGCCGGGTATGAGGCCACAGCAGCCACCTGCCACCAATCCATCTTCAGTGATGTACTGCTGCACCACCTTGCCTGGCCTCTCTGCCATCGACGCCACCACGATGCCTGATAACGTCACCCTCTTGCGCGAGTCCCTCGCCACACATCGGGCGTCGAGTCTCCGCTGCACCACGCCACCGAGATACGCCACCATTAATGTGTAGGATGAAACACCGCTCCACCAAATATTCCGACCACTGGTCCCTCGAGCCCATGTACTGATGTACACCTACAAGAATGACTACCAGCACATGTGACGGCAAGTCTCCCCGTTCAGACTGGAATGGACGCGTTCATCCACACGCCAGTCTAGTAATCCGTCTCATGAATCATGATACACAGTAGCATTGCGGTCG
The DNA here is from genome assembly GCA_902687465.1 of Secale cereale. Classification (NCBI taxonomy): domain Eukaryota; kingdom Viridiplantae; phylum Streptophyta; class Magnoliopsida; order Poales; family Poaceae; genus Secale; species Secale cereale. The sequence continues at coordinate 861,202,856 of LR738714.1, read as the reverse complement.
TGGTCCATGTGCAGTCAAGCATGCTCCCATGGAAAGGCAACGCTCCTATAATAGCTTCCGTTTGTGATCACTAGTGGCTGGGGAGCGCCTCCTCTGCATGCCTGTGCGTACCAACCTTGATATCATAATTGAGAACGTGTTTGTATATAATTCATCAGGGGCAACAGTTTAAAAAAACAGTGCATGGAGGAGCACTGCAGTAGAAGATATTTTAGTCATAAAGCATATTGGTCTATAGAGACGTCCAGCATCTAAAATCAAAGCCGAACATCAAGCAAAAGGCGGACGATCTCCAAAAGAGATACAGTTCACCAGATCAGCAGAACACAAGCATACAAAGTCTTAACTAAACATGATAATGGTTGCTATATATAGGCTGCCGTCGGCGGCGCCCTCGCTTGCGCTTGAAATGGAAGGCACAGATGCCACCTTACTGGATGTCGGCATGGTGGTGAAACCATGACCAGTTCGTCGTAATGGTGGCCCTCTTGTCAGTTCCAAGGATGAAGCCATTGTTGCAGCTCACGGTCTCGTCTCCAAGCTGAGTGGCAGGGTGTCATCCTCTTCGTGATTGTGAATGTATCATCCGCTGTCACTCAAGCTTGAAAACGGGATATGATGTGATTATGTGAGTAGAAAGAAAAGGAATGAGGGCATATGAATACAGAATATAATGCATCGAAAAGAGTAACAGGTAATGCATCAAAATGAATCGATCACATTAGACGAGCCTAGGTGTGTGGATCGAAAACAAAGTGTGCAGATCTTTGATAAATAAAAGTGAAGGTTAATAATCTAAACTTTGATAGTCTGAACTTTGCTACAGTTTAGCCCAAGGAGACATGCTCTATTCCTAAGAAATGAACTATTCAGTGACTTAAATGTTGTGATTGATGTGACGATGGAGTTTAAGTTCGGTACCTCATGGATTGAGCCACTGTCCAGTGCGGCTCATGGTACCGTAGCGTCCTCATCTCGGCAATTTGTGCATTTCGGAACAAGAATGTGATCTATTCTAGAACCGTAACTGAACTCTTCAGCTCCAACTGTTTGATTAAAGCAAGTATAAGCTCCGTCCCTGCATATATAAGACAAACGCAGGAAGCATACGGTGCATTGTTAGCATGTAATTCTCATGGAGTCCACTACAGCTGTAATATAATCCTATATAACTATAAAGTCGATCCCCACTGAACATTTTTCCTGCTCTCACAGCCTACCACATCAGCAAATTACTAACTTTTTTAGTTTTGATCCCCACTGAACATTTTTCCTGCTCTCACAACCTCTACCACATCAGCAGATTACTATCTTTTTTTATACTTTTTTTAAAGATGGAAACCAGCACTGATACGTGCAAAGTTCTAAGGACATTGTTTAACCAATAGTGAAATATGTATTTACACTGTTGGTATGGAGTAATAAGTTATAACAAAGTGGCAAAAAATTATGAGAAGAATAAGTCGAGTAGCACATAGTTAGAAAGTAAAAACCTGGAGCTGCAATACCTTTGAGGGTATTTTGATCTGAAAGCATCGAATAAGGGACCTCCATGTTCTCGCAATATGGATCTCAGCCACTCACGGAACCTTGAATCAGAGAAAGAACAACAAACCAACTATCATTATTCCTGAGTAATTCCATGATTAGATTTACTTCTAAGAGAGCAGACTAATGCATTTATCATAGTTAGAAAGCCTAATAAAAACATTAGTTTGAAACCTGACTATAAACGGTTGTTATCAACAATTTTCTAGCATTTTACTTGGCTCGTAGTCTTCATACACACGGTGAAATCACAGAAGATATAAACATGTACTATAAAGAGCGCAGACTAATGCATTCATCACAAGTGGAAACCAACAGATACCATTAGTTTGAAACTTTTGTATGGAATTTAGTATGCAGCCTCACTGTAAATGCACCAGCTGCAACACACACGGCCTGCACTCCTTGGCTTCCTTCACCAGCTAGGAAAAACATACCCTGCCTATCAAGCAATGTTTCCCGGTGTTGAGTTGCAAACTGATCCTCTTGAACAATCTCCTCACGCTGCTCAAGTCAATAATATTATCATCACTCAGCTCTATGAAATCTACTATTGTCATTGTGTGGCCTGAAACAGTAAAAATGTGTGAGCAATGATTAATGATGAGTGGCGCAGGAACAAAAAGAGTTGAAGCTATATCCATCGAACTGCATCAAACTGTGCACCCAGATCACGAGATAAACCATGTAAAAAACAGTAAGGAGAAAAGCTGAAAAGGTATGCCGATGGTTATGTATTTGCTAACTGAGTATACCACAAAATTTGTATTGAATGTGTTGATATATTATTATTTCAGACATAATATGTTATTTTTTGTATTAAATAGAAAACCTTGTACTTATATCTCCTGTATACCACAAAATTGTACTCCCTCCATTCCCTTATACAAGGCCACAAACTCAAATTATAGGTACCAAGGTAAAATTTAATGACTGCTTTGCAAGTTCATTTTTCTTTTCGTTAACCGGGATTATTAAAATGTCTGCATGCATGCAAGGAAGGAAAGAGAAGGAAGTAGCACATTGTCATTATGACCACATGTATGCAAGTATTAAAAAAAGTTGATAGTATGAGGAAACATCATTAATTTTTGCCTCGATTACAGTTAGTGGCCTTGTATAGATGCACAATGTATTTTTCATAGTGGCCTTGTATAAGGGAATGGAGGGAGTATTGAATATGTAAGTCAAAACCAGACCATGATGGTTTATCAACAAAAATGAAACCATACACATATGAGACCAAGAAATTCCTTCCATTAGAAACATTCCATAAACATAGTATTCTGTAAGTCGACACTACTATAAGTTGACTGCTGAATCGTGAAATCCCTCTTTAAGAATTGAGATACTAATAGTACCATATCAATGATACATCTATATCTAAGCAATCAACTGTTAACTTTGCCTTGATAGCCTCTACAAATCACAAACTCTCTTTATTTAATACACATGAAATCTCTTCATTTAGTAGACGTGATAAAGTATAAAACGGTGAAAGTACTATCGATGACAAATTTACTAACATTATCGTCATGTAGCCAGTCATAAACATCAAATATATTCATGGGTAGCTATATTTTAGTGTGCAAGTTCAGAGACCTGTCATTTCAAAACTAACATCTGCGTTGATTCATGTATGTTGGTTGAGTTTATTATTGATTCATTTACTGAATTTCACACCAGAGTCGCAAAATCTCAGGGTCCTGAATTTCCTGCAAGATTTGTTCAGGAATTCAACAAACGAAGATGAGCATAGTTGGCGGAGAAAACCTTTCTTGCAGTTTACAAGAGCAGCGGGTTTGTTCGTCACTAAACCTTTACTTTTTGTGTGTGCCTTTAGCCAAGTAATTTGGCTAAAGTTGTGCTTAGCCTAAATAATCATATTTCCATTTAACTACCACCACCAATGCAGGATATCTGTTTTACTCTTCAAGGTAAGAATGACATTGTACATAAGAGCATAAGAATGGCATTGTAGTTACAATTTAAAGTAAACATCGCTTTGCATAATGCATCTTAACCGTGGAAAAAGCCTAGAATCCGAGCTCTGAAATAATCTAGCTTCATTACACTCGTGAGATGACACAGTACAGACCCTTGATTTTTACTACCGAAGATATAAATAATAGTTTGGTTGGTTCAGATCATGTAAAAATAAAGCTACAATACTAAACCAAGATCATGAAAGTAGATAAATCTAAATGAAATTGTTGGGTATAGAAATGCTGAAAAAAAAACACTTCAATCGCATAGCACAAAATGTAGTAGCCAAATGATTTTTCAAGATCATGATACCATACTGGAATGTGCCCGTGTTAACTATTCTGCAAGGTTTCCATCTAAGAAAATACTCCCTCCGGTCCTTTTTAGTTTGCATATAAGATTTTTCTAAAGTCAAACCTCATAACGTTTGACCAACTTTAAAGAAAAAAATACAAACATTCACAATGTGTAATCATTATCATTAGATGCGTCGTGACTCAATTTTTTATATTGTACAACTCTAGCATTGTAGATGTTGATATTTTTCATATAAATATGGTCAAACTTTACGAAGTTTGACTTCACACAATTCTTATATGCAGAGTAAGGGAGTATCTATGAAGATAGTAAACAAGTAGTCAGGGTATGATAGTAGCAAACCTTATACTAGAGGAATTGGCAGCAGTTATGGAGACAATATTCTTAAACTCTTGACCAAGTTTCTTCAGACGACTCAAGCATCGTTTGGATCTGGCGCAAAAAACAGAACGTTCGGAAAATAGCTTTTCCTTATATATTTACATCGATGTAACCTTACATCAGCTTATTATTCCAGAGACTGGTAACCTCTTTGTGCATACGTTCTTATTAATAACTCCATGTATAAGTCTTCTCTTGTTGAGAGGCGATACTGGTTTCCTGGTTATTATAGGGTTACAAGGATGCTAAAGAATGGCTCATGAGATCCAAGGTTTTCCTTTAATGTTAAGTCCGACGTTGTGTTAGTGGGAAGTGTGATGTCCTGCCTGACACCTAGTGTTGACGCGGATTGTATGAACATTATTTAACAATATATGGAGTTTGCAATATTATAAAACAACAACATACAAAATCACTCAAAGTGAAGAAAATAAATCATGTCTTGTAATTCTCAAGGATTCAATCAATCATCTCTGGTTGGCTAACTCCTTGAAGCTGATGGGTGCGGTGATTTGTGTCGGGCCGTCAACAAAGAGCGCAAGGGCACTCAGCTCAGCGGCCCGCTGGCTCGGGTGCACATTGTCAAAGAACGCATACGCATCGCGGTCACTGCACAATGTCGCGTTCCTCATGCACTTACCCTCTGCGCCCAGCCTACCACTCCCACAGCAAGCGCTATCGGCGTTCACCAACCCGGTCGCTTGAGGGTTTTCGAAGTTGGCCCGCGAGCCAGCAAAGGAGTCGGCGAGGGAGTATGCGAGGCCAGGGAGCCTCGTCGGGGTGAGCGTGGAGGTAAGATTGGACTTGATCGGCGTGGCGAGCCCGGCAGCGAGACGGTTCATTCCATCGTTGCAGGCCCCCGTCTCGTTCAACACACGCACCCGTGGCACACACCCTACCGGACCAGTGTTAATGATCCCAAACTTCCTTGCTCCCATCTCATACAAGTCAATGATGGCGGCAGAGTAATTTGAGGCAAGGGTGGCATATAGCGCCGCAACATCGGCTTGGGACTTTGGTCTGGTCTGGAAGAGATCGTTGCTGCCGGTGCCCAGAAGGAAGAAGGAGCCGGCGATGAGCTTGGAGACTTTACGGCTGCCCCACACAACCTCCATCTCGGCCTTGGTGGACGCGAAGTATTGCACCTGCTTCGATAACGGTATGTTCTTTCCGGCATTCTGTGCACAAAATATATATGGCTAGATATTAGAGTAATAACATATGCATGCTTATTTAGATAATAAAATAACCAAGTGGTTGATTAGTAACAATATATTAGCTGCATTTTAAAATTAAAACCTTTTAGTTTTGTAAAATGAAGGTTTGACTAAACGATATACTCAATGCATGTGACATGAAGTTAGTGTCGTCAAATTTGTATTTGAAAATACTAAACTAAATTTGTATTAGAAACCACATGGGGGACGCTCCACCACAACACTTGCAATTAATTGAGAACTGTGGCTTGTATACGTGCCATCATACAAGCAGATGGCTGTCAAACTAGGACCCGGTTTAATTTGGAGTGCTTGTTGTGCGCTTGTGATGATTAGTTAATTATCTAAATAACTTTTTTGAAAAGAGGGGAACGTCTTCGGCCTCTGCATGAAGTGATTGCACTTTGGTTAGGTAACCATAAAGCATCCGGCGAAGTAAAACTATTCATAAAACAACTTAGGCCTCCTTTGGTTGGCTATCTTGGAATAGAGCTAGCCAGAAGCTAACCTTGTGTATAGTACAGTACAGGCGTGTGCGTAGTAATTGGCCGTCTACTAATTGTGACTAAGCTGATGGCAAGGGGCAGGTACTTATAAGCCCAATTAGCACAGTTTGATCGATCAATATGATCAGATCGCCCAGCCAGCCAGTCAACGAAAGTACAAAGTCCGGGGTACTTTACAGGTCACCTTTGTGCATATGTGCTAATAAAATATACACACATGTGAAAAGCGATGGATATGCCTCCCTTTGAAAAGTTGTGATTCGATCACTTCAATTAGTTATTAAATTAGCATGTTATGCTTACCGTATCTTCCTTCGCGATCTTCTTGTCAGCTCTTTGTCTAGTCGATCTATACTCTCTAGAGATGACCACACGTTAGTTCTTGTATATTTTTTGTTTTATTTCGTTTGACAGGTCGGTTCAATACATTCTTGATGTTACCACGCAACTAACTGAACGCCATCATGTGCATATTGTATGCCATCATGTGCATATTGTACATGATGGTAGAGCGAGCAGACGAGTGCCGATTTATACAGAAATGATCGTACGGTTTCAGCGGCAGCCTCCACATTTAGAGGCGTACATATGTACTCCCTCCGTCCCAAAATAAGTGTCTTGACCTTAGTACAACTTTGTACTAGAGTTAGTACAAAGTTGAGACACTTATTTTGGGACGAAGGGAGTACAAAACAAGATAATGCAGAGCTGGATCGATTCATCGGCGTGGAGTATATATCTACAATTTAAAACAATTTGTTAATCTATATGTCCGCATCTCTATCTTATCTAACTCTCCTTGCTTTATGCCTGCTAAAAGAATAATGCATGCAGTAGGTGGCTGATGAGTGGTACTTACTAGTGGGCTAGTGCATCATTGAGTACTATTTCCTCCGTTCCAATTTACTTGCCGTGCTTTTAGTTCAAATTAATGCTTCGGTATGGATAATTAAGTTGGTAAAGGATAAGTTGTAAAACATGTGATTATCTTGGGTGGTAGTTTAATCCCATGATTATGTGTACTCCAGTAGAGATTGAGTAGCTAGTAAGTAGTACCATGTTTGATACTCCCCGTGTGCGCCACGCGGTTTAATTTTCTCGACTGCCATGCGTGGATCTGCACTTATCACGTGCTGAGCAAGTGAAGGCCGTGCACGCCGACAGCTCCAAGCTTAAGCAACGACTAATAGCAAGCTTGACCACTGATAATTTCATAACGATATTCATCGATCTGCTTGCCTGCGTGCTTTTGGAGTTGCTCATTTATACTGTAGTGCGCCGACCATTTACGTCTGAACTTAGTTTTTGCTCTCGTCAAAGCATCTCCAACATATGCGCGGTAGCGCGGCGTGCTAAAAAAGTTTTACAGTGTTGAAATAGTGTTCTTACACACGGAGGTTTACCAGACGCACAAAAACTCGGTGCCCAGTCCGACGGCCCCACATGCAGTAGCCCGCGCGCACAAGCCGGCGCCCCAAATTTGCTGCCCCGCAGCCCGCGTGAGCTAAATTTACAGCCTCATTTTTGTACATGCTCTATTTTACAGCTTCTACTAGAGCTCTGTTTTTTGTTGGCGCGCGCTATATAGACATCTTTTCCATCGCGCGGCTTATGTAGCATATCTATTGGAGATGCTCTCAGGTGTCCAACGAAAGGGAAAGTGGTGATACCGCAATGTTGGACATTTTTCAGAAGTAATTACATGTTTCACACAAATTCCGTCTGTTCTTGATGTTTCAAGTTGGACTTCATTCTTGTTACTAGTTCAACAAATGTGCAGTAGCTGATACTTAAACTAAATGCTATGCCAAGACTTGATTTTTGCACGGTCTGTTGTCAAAGGAACTATGTATCTTAGAGCATCTCCAGCCGCGCCCCAAAGAAGGCCCCTAGGTGTTTTTTCGTCCCCCAGCGCGAAAATCGGCCCAGTCGCGCCCCCAAGAACCCAGTTTTCGCCGGCTCGGGCCGAAATTGGCGCCGGCGGACGCAACCCGAACCCGGCGTGCTGGGGTCGCTCGGGGGCGCCGGGCGAATCGTTTTTGGCGCGAAGAGCCGCGGGCCCGCCGCGTCAGCGGCTCTACTCTCTTCTCGCCCCTTCGTCGTCCTCATCGCCTCGTTTTCCGTGGCGAATCAATGCCAAAGCTGCCGCGCGCTACCGCGCCGGTCAGCCTCCATTGATGCCTCACGGGCAGCGCAGTGAAGGCTAGGCGACGCGTCCCTCGGCCGCCACGCAATCACGCCAAGCCTACCACGCGGCTTCTCCGCCTATAAAAGCCGACCGAGCGCGCCGGAGAGACTCGCCCCGATCATCCTCCGACGACGCGCTCATTTCTCCCCCTTCCATCCTCTCGCCGTCACCAGTTGAGAAAGCATGGCCGAGCGTTTCCCAGGCGACGGCGCGGCGGCGAACGGATTCGGGCGCCGTCATCTCCACGAGGACGAGGCTCGCCTCCTTTTCGAGGCCGAGTACCCGGTCCCGCCGGACATGCGGGTACCCGGTCCCGCCAACCGGGGGAGGGATGCAGCAGGGACGGCGGAGGCGGGGGCGGCCACGACGACGACGACGATGACGACGGAGGTGACTACACGCGGTTCTACAGCCTCCTCGGCATGTAGAACCACGTGGGCGGGCGGCGAGGGAGAAGGCGGGGGTAGCCCGCGGTAGTTTTTTTTTGTAAAATATGTTTAAATTTGAACGAACTCGTCCGTGTTTGCGTTAAATTTGCGCCGAGTTTGAACATTTTAAAAACCCGTGGGGGGCCGCGACTGGGGGGCATCACGCCCCAGTGCGCGGTTTAGCGCCGGTGCGCCCCCAGGGGGCGATTTTTAGCCCCTCCTGGAGGGCCAACAGCTGGAGATGCCCTTAGAGCGACCACGCATGTGGATGTGACCTCTATTCCGAAGAAAAGGTTCTTTTTGGTTGGTTATACAAAAAAATGAAAGATAAATTAGGATTGGCGACAAAGTTTGGACTGCTTGTGTACTACAATTGCCGCTTAATTTCTACGGTACACTAGAGTACAGGGCGTGTAAACTAATTGCTCGTCTACTAAGGCAATTAAGGTGATGTCAATATTTGAATATCACATCTCTTATGTAGTAATTGGAGACACCTTTCAAGTCCTCTACGTTTTGAGGCCTACATATGTACAAATAATGCACAGCTGGATCGATTCATCGGCGTGGAGTATATATCTACAATTTTAAACAATTTGTTAATCTATATGTCCGCATCTCTTTCTTATCTTACTCTCCTTGCTTTATGCCTGCTAAAAGAATAATGCATGCAGTAGGTGGCTGATGAGTGGTACTTATTAGTGGGCAAGTGCATCATTGAGTACTACTAATGCTTCGTATGGATAATGGTGATGCCGCTATATAGACATCTTTTCCGGTGCGCGGCTTATGTAGCGTATCTATTGGAGATGCTCTCAGATGTCCAACGAAAGGGAAAGTGGTGATGCCGCGATGTTGGACATTTTTCAGAAGTAATTTCATGTTTCACACAAATTCCGTCTGTTCTTGATGTTTCAAGTTGGACTTCATTCTTGTTACTAGTTCAACAAATATGCAGTAGCTGATACTTAAACTAAATGCTATGCCAAGACTTGATTTTTGCACGGTCAGTTGTCAAAGGAACTATGTATCTCAGAGCGACCACGCATGTGGATGTGACCTCTATTCCGAAGAAAAGGTTCTTTTTTTTTGGTTATACAGAAAAATGAAAGATAAATTAGGATTGGCGACAAAGTTTGGACTGCTTGTGTACTACAATTGCCGCTTAATTTCTACGGTACACTAGAGTACAGGCGTGTCAATTAATTGCTCGTCTACTAAGGCAATTAAGGTGATGTCAATATTTGCATATCACATCTCTTATGTAGTAATTGGAGACACCTTTCAAGTCCTCTCATTAACACACATTGTTAAAGTTAATTACATTGTTGTACTGGATCGTTTTCCTCCTGGTAGTGAAACCTAGCCGCCACCACCAGGAGAGCCGCTGCTTCCCGCGCCATCTTCCGGCAGCTCTCCTCTGCCGGCGACCTTGTGGTCGTCGGTGGTGAGGGGTCGCAGGATCCCGCTCTTGTGGTTCGTTTTAGCTTTAGGTTTTAGGGCTCAAGAAGCTTAGGGGATTGTTCGACGTCTTGGCTTCAGTGGTGGCGGCGGCGATGCTGAATAGAGACGCTCCAGATCCTTCTCCGGTGAGGCAATCGTCTCTATGGTCGATGAAGGATCTTGTAACTAGTCTGTTCAAGCAGGGATGTAGTGGCGGCGACGGCGTCCTTGTGGTGGACATGTGTCCTCGGTCTCCGCCGTTGTGATGGCGTCTGCTCCAATGTCGGTGCAGAGCTTGGGTGGTAGTCGATGAGCGGATGCAGATTATGGTCTGCATCGACGACATCTGGAAGACGTAACGTCTGTTGGGCTCGTGGTTCGTGGCTAGCAGGTAGTGTTTCCTTCTCCGATGTCTTAGTCGTGTGGGGGTGCCAGATCTGGAGTTTGGAAATGATACAAGATTTGAGAAGTTTGGAAATGCAATGACATATGATAAAATTCATAATTTTGATAATACTATGCATCGATATAGTTATGCATGAAATGAGGTGTATTTCTTTAGAAATTTAGAATGTCATCATAAAAGTAGAAAAATGATACATATGGTGACCACGGTTAAAGCATGGAAATAAATGCAAAATGAAGATCTTCCGTCCTTGTGTAAGTACCAATTCATCAATTGGAAGCAATGAAACAGAAGAAAAACAGTATATATAAGCAAAAAATAAATTTAAGTATGTCAATTCTTTCCACATATTCAGTCAAGCCTAACACTCAGTCAACCCACCGTGGCCTCTCTAGACAGAGAAACTAAAGTAAACCATCGTGACAAACTAGCAAAGGGGGCATACCTCACAAAAGTGTAATTGGAGCCGCCGCTGGTTTCCTTTAGATCACACCTAAAATCTGAGTAATTTACATATTTAGTTTCATAGTTACGACGGCAATAGCTATGTTGTCCTCAGCATTCTTCAAACATTCAGAATCAATAATTGTAGCTACAAATGATATTATTCAATAGCCACTGCCACATTTTGCTATTACTATTACCACTTGCGCACTTAACATTACCATGAAAGCTAAACCGTGATGGCACAAAATGTACACATTTATTGGTTACAACTTAGAAGTTCGAACATATACCATAGAAACAACAACAGAATTTAATTAGTTTTTAAAGGTTTGCTTAGAACATGATATAAACAGCTTACACAATCTATTTTCCTTATGAACTGATCATGAAACTTTGAAATTAAAACAAATTATGGTTGTGTAAATTCTGAAAAGATGGTATTTATTTTTCATGCAACTATGATACAATGGCACGAATAAATAGAAAGATGCGAATAAGGCGAATCCAAACTGATTCCTTCCAACATAATTTTTTTGTTTTTTGTTTTGGTTTTTCTTTCTTTTATATTTTTTCATTCTCCTTTCTCTTCCTCTTTTACTGTTTTAGGTTTTATTTTTCCTTTCATTATTTCCTTTTTGTAAAATGCTTGAGAAGATTTTACTTCTTTTAAGAAAATAATTTTGACATTTTTTCACAAAATTCGATAAGTTGTAAGGATTTAATAAAAATATCCACACGATCGAAATGTGTTCATGGAATTTGAAAAAGTGTTCAAGATTCATTTTAAAATGTTCACAAAATCTTCCAGATTATTCATGTTTTTTCAAACAGTTCATATTTTTTGGCTATTTCAAAAATAAAGATATATTTATGTTTTCTTTGGATAACCATATGGTAAAACCTAGCGAAAAAAGTAGATCTGAAAAAACAGAAAAAAACAACTAGAAAATTAGGAGGAAGAATTGCTTCATTTGCTCTTTTTAGGCTAGTGTGGTATCTTGTCTCCCCCTCTCGGGTAAATCTATCCTTATCTCTACGGTTCCCAGTACCCCCTATTTCTTTGCTCCGACGTTCCATTGCTATGGAGGGTGAGCTCTATGTGCTTCTTGCGGGTATTTACATTGATGTAATCTAGCATCAGCCTATTATTCTGGAGACAGGTTACCTTCCATCATCCTAATATTATGGAGATAGAAATTGCACAAATATACAAATTTTGGGGCTGAGGTAACACGAAACAACAACTCTAGAGGATTTTAACAGGAATCAACAACTCTAGGACTAATAAGTAACAAAAAAAGCACAAATTTCACTTGATTATTCAGTTAAAGATAATTATGGAATGTGTGTTCAGTCTTGAATGATCAATCTTGGAAATTTTAGTCAATTTAGCCCAGCCATTTTAAAATTTTGACAGTTTTTGTATGAATCAGACAAATTTCTTCAAAGATTCATTGTTTACAAAAACTAAAAGATTTATAGTTATTCAAGCATTTTAAATGATCAATCATTTTCAGCCAATTTGGCCCACAAGTGAAAATTCTGGACAATTTTATAAGATAAAATTGGTTGATTCGTGCTTTTTGATACCGATTGGTCCCGGAGTTGTGGTTTTGTGTTACCACGGGCCCAAAAATTGTGTATTTGTGCAATTTCCACTTCTTCTTTTTTCTATGATGTTTCAGTGCTGGTGAGGCTGAGCTATATGTGAGTCTTACGGGTATTTACATCGGTGTAACCTTGTATCAGCCTATTATTCTGGAGACAGGTTACCTGTTTGTGCATACGTTCTTGTTAATAACACCATGTATATGTATTCTCTTGTTGATTCAAAGAAAGAGGTGATACTGGTTTTCTGGTTATATTTACTGGTTTTCTGGTTTTTGCAGAGCTACAAGCTGGTGAAAATTAAAAGGGATGATAACACAATGGCTCATGAGATAGCAAGGTTTTTCTTTAGTGTTATATAAGTCAGACGCTGTGTTAGTGGGAAGCGTTCCGTCCTGCGTGACACCTAGTGTTGGTGCTGATCGTATGAGCATTATTTAACACTATATGTAGTTTCCAAAATAATACTAATACAACAACATACAAAAACACACTCAAACTGAAGAAAACTAAATCATGTCTTGTACAAATTTTCAAGGAATCAATCAATCATCTCTGGTGGGCTAGCTCCTTGAAGCTGATAGGTGTGGTGATCTGAGTCGGGCTGTCCACGAAGAGCGCCTGCGCACCGAGCTGAGCGGCCCGCTGGCTCGGGTGCACGTTGTCAAAGAAAGCATACACATCGCGGTCACTACACAGTGTCGCGTTCCTCATGCACTCACCCTCCGCGCCAAGCCTGCCGCTCCCGCAGCACGCGCTATCAGCGTTCATGAACCCGACAGCTTGTGGGTTGTCGAAGTTGGCCCGCGTGCCAGCGTAGGAGTCGGCGAGCGAGTACGTGAGGCCTGGGAGCCTCGTTGGACTGAGGGTTGTGGCGAGGCCAGACTTGAACGCCGCGGCGAGCCCGATAGTGAGGCGGTTCATGCCATCATTGCATGCACCCGTCGCGTTCAACAGACGCACCCGCGGCACACACCCCACTGGGCCCGGGCTGATGATCCCGAATTTTCTCGCGCCCATCCCATACAGGTCGGTGATGGCGGCGGAGTAGTTCGAGACGAGGGTCGCATAGAGTGCGGCAACATCGGCCTGGGACTTTGGTCTGCTATGGAAAAGGTCGTTGCTGCCGAAGCCCAGGAGGAAGAAGGAGCTGGCGAGGAACTTGGAGACTTTGTGGCTGCCCCACGCGGCCTCCATCTCGGCCTTTGTTGACGCGAAGTAGCTCACCTGCTTTGACAGTGGGATGTTCTTTCCGGCGTTCTGCATGCAAAACAAATATGATTAGTAGGTTGAGCTAGTTATTAGAGTTACTTACAACAACCGTGTGGTTAATTAGTAACGACATATTTTCTCCATTTTAAAACGCAAGGACATATTGTTTGATTTCGTTAAAACAAAGATTTGACCAATACGTTTACTTCCCTATATAACATGCAACTCTCGTGACAAGTCATATCAGTGCCGTTTAATTTATATATTAAATTTGAATTAGAAACCACAGGTACCCTTCACAACAACACTTGCAGTTAATTCACAAACATGGTTCGTACTACTACAAGTGGAGAAGATTAATTACTGTTGTCGTTGTTCTGAGAAAATGATGATTACTGTTGTGAGCATGTGATGATGACGTAACTACAAGACAACTTATTTATTTACTAGATTATTATTAGTTTCTCTAGCTAGGTAACGTGCCTACATGATGGATCGCCTCGGTTCCAGCTCCCTCCCTTGAACATTGGTGTCACTGCCAAGTTAACTGGACAGATCCACCGACGGACAGCATGCACTTTGGGGAATTTAGATTTTTGTTTCGTAAAATTGAATTTAGAAATTAGTTACGGCTAATATCGCTTTAAAATGTTTATATTGGCAACTTTGGAAAAGCTTTCCCCTGCTACCAAAAACAAATAGATGCTAAACGTACATGAAGTCATGAACTGGTGCAAGGCTGATCTAGCACATATATAACTAATCAAGCGTATGTGTAATGTAAACAAATTAAAGTAACTTACAGTTGAGTCGAGGATACCGGCTCCCGCGGAAGCGTAGCTCACCCCTCTCGTCAGAGCGCTAGGGATGAGATAGTTGCGGGATTTCAGCACTAGGTAAGCCAGAGGGCTCCTCTCGAACCCCAGATACCTCGCTGCACCACCCTTCCGGCAGGTTAATAACACATAATCAGGTGGTAAATATAGTTGTGAACTTGTGTAATACATACCGACGAAATCGGCGATGTTGTAGCCGTTGCTGAACCTCCCGGTGGCTTGGGAGCCGCCGGGGAAGTCGATGCCGTAGAAGGGCTCGTTGGCCCTGGGTACGTCCCAAGGTTTTGGTTACCGAATGAGGTAATTTTACCGAGGGGGGCGGATAAACGTGGTTACCATGGTTACCGGAAAATACCGAGAAATACTGAGAATATTTCGAATGAATTTTATAGTTGAATTTTGAATTCAAATAAATGAATGAACGAACATTCGCACCAGAGACCTGTCAAAACAGGAACTAGGTTGCTATGAACATGTTAGAATCAACTCTCATGGCATTAATTGGATCCTACACACTTTACTTCAAATAGAGCGTTTAAATTCAAAATTTCAAAAAAATGGTATTTTTTGCTCGGTATGAGGATTTATCGAGGGGCACGGAAATATGCGGTAACCATGAGAAATCTTGAAATTTCGACCGGTAACCAAAACCTTGGTACGTCCTTCCCCGGAAGGTGGTTGTTGTTGCCCACGTCTAGGGTCGAGTCCCCCAGCACGAACATCGCCGGCACCACCGGCCGCCGCGCATCCGCGCTGCTAGCACCGATGGCACCGACGATCACAAGGCCCAGAAGCACGACCACGGGGCCCTTCATGGCTGGCTGGCCAGGGATCGAGCTAGCCAGAAGCGATCCTCGTGTGTGCAGTATGGTACACAGAACTGAGTGTATGCGAGCTAAACGGTTATCTACTCATGGTGATTAAGGGGGGTATGTACTTATAGGCCCAATTAGCATGGTTTGATCGATCGATATGATCAGATCAAAAGGTGTGAGTCCTAGTCAACGAAAGTACCAAGTCTCGGGGCACAATATATGATTATGGAGTGCTACTTTACAGCTGTGCATATGCTACTAAAATATACACACATGTGAAAGTGATCGGATGCCTCCCAGGGAAAGTTGTGGATGCTCGATCGATCCATCAAAACAAGATGACGACTACCCTTCAATCACTTCAATTAGTTATACTAGTAAATTAGCATGTTATATGCTTACCGTGTCTTCCGTCGAGATCTTCTTGTCAACTCATGTCTGCTCGATCTCTACTCTCTAAAGATGACAACATGTTCTTGTATTATTTGTTTTCGTTTTGTTTCTGATGACTGGTCGACTCTATACATTCTTAGGACGTTACAGCGCAACTAACTACACGCCATCATGTGCATA
Source organism: Secale cereale (assembly GCA_902687465.1). Lineage (NCBI taxonomy): Eukaryota > Viridiplantae > Streptophyta > Magnoliopsida > Poales > Poaceae > Secale > Secale cereale. Next base: position 861,186,944 of record LR738714.1, on the reverse strand, counting down.
TTGTACATGCTGCCAGAGCTAGCAGCCGAGAGCTGAGAGCCCGAACTATACAAAAATGATCGTACGGTTTCAGCGGCAACCTCCATCTTATGAGGCGTAGATATGTACAAAAATGAGGACAATGTAGAGCTGCATCCATCGTCGTGGAGTATATTTGTAACAAGTTTAAACAATTCGTTAATCTATACGTCCACATCTCTATCTTATCTTGCTCTCCTTGCTGTATGCATCGGCTAAAAGAACAACGCAGTAGGTGGCTCACGAGTACCAATTAGTGGGTTAGTGCATCGTTCAGCACCACTACTCGTAAGCACTGCTGCCGTATGGACGATTAAGTTTGTAAAAGATGCTAAGTAGTAAAATGCGATACTACCAGGATTATCTTCGGTGGCGATTTAATCCCATGATTCATGTGTAGGTACTCCATTAGCGATTGAGCAGCTAGTAAGTAACCCATTTCATACTCGAGCCATCACGCGGTTTAATTTTGTTGACTGGCCTCATGCGTCTGCACCTGCACTTATCACGTGAAGAACAAGTGACAGCCATGCACACCGACAACTCACAAGCTTAACGACTAATTGCAAGTTTTGACCGCTGATAATTTCATAATGATATGCATCCAACTACTTCCCTGCTTGCCTTTGGAGTGATTCATTTATCCTGTAGGGCATCGACCATTGACGACCGAACTTAATTTTGCATTCATCAGGTATCCAAAGAAAGGGTAAGTGGTGATGCCGGGTTGGCCCTTTTTATGTGGTAATTTCATGTTTCAGATAAATCCTGTCTGTTCTTGATGTTTCAACTTGCACTTCGTTCTTGTTATGAATTCAACAAACATGCAGCAGCCGATAGCTAAACTAAATGCTATGCCTAGACTTGATTTTTTTGCATGGTCAGTTGTCAAAGAAATATGTATCTCAGAGCGACCACACGTATGGATGTGTCCACTATTCGGAAGAAAAGGTTCTTCTTTGTGGGTTATACAAAAAAAAAATGAAAGAGCAATTAGGATTGGCGATAAAGTTTGGACTTCTCGTGTACTGCAGTTGCCGCTTAAATTTATGCGGTATAATATAATACAAGCGTGTATGACAACTAATTGGTCGTCTACTAAGGCAATTAAGGTGATGTCAAGGTGCAGGTATACTTATTTGTGAACACATATGCTTAATTAGGCATCTCTGCTATAGAAACAAACACTGGTGCTTAAGAAGCAAAAATCATTTTCTTACAAGCATCTGTATAAGCACCTTGCATTGTAGGAGTGCTTGGTATTGTGGGCCCACCAAGTGTGCATGTTCGATCGACCAATATATGATCATATCAACGGGGTACCTAATCAACGGAGCTACCAAGTCTAGGGTCTCTTGTTGTAGAGCTAGAATATATATGCATGGATCCGGAGTACTTTACACCTTTTAAAAGTGATTGCATGGAGTAATATACACACATGCGAAAGATTGGTGCCTCCCAAGGAAAAGTCGTTCATGCTCGATCAATCCATCAAAACAAGACGACGACTAACCCACGTTCACATCTATACCTATACTAATTTGTGACTCCCTAAAAATTCCCACGTTAATTAGATTTTACGAGCCGTCCATCAGGCGGGACCGAATTATTACGGTGTAGATCTAATTATGAAATCCTAAGCCAATTATTTTTTCTTAACCGTTCAATTTATGTTAGTATTGCGATGGAAAAAGAGCCAACCTACCCAGCCTACACGTACCAAATATTTTGAAGTGTCCATGATATAATTATTAGGCCTAGGCAAAAAGCTATAGATTAGTCTCACAGTTAAAAAAACTGATCGGATCCTTCCAAAATTACTTTGCCGTGGAAAAAACTGCCAACCTGAGTCAGCCTACACGTAACAAAGACGTTCTAAAGTCTCCATGTTAATTAAGCCTCAATTAATCCTAGACAGAAATCTCTAACCATAAATTATTTCCATTATACTTGCCGTAAAAATACAACCAGATCGTCCTCTTCCAAAACTGAATCAGAGTCGTCATCTAAGTTCCCTACCCTTCCTCCAAGATCGTCATCTCTGGAAATCGCCTCCGGTTAACCCCTGATGGAGAGAAGATCGTCATCTCACGAAATCGCCTCCGGTTAGCCCTGATGGAACGTTCTCGGCCTAGGCCTCCATCGCCGCTTTCATGGCGACCTGGTGCCAATGTTAGGCGGCAGGGCACAGGCATGTTCAAGTAACATATCTTTCCTTTCATCCATGGCGTGTTAGATCCAACAACAAGTCGCATATCCCGATTAAATCTATTTGCACCAGATCAGATCATGGTGGGTAGGCCTTCCTCTTCCTCCCAGTGCCATCAGGCATCAGCCTCTCCCTCTCTCTGTGTGTTGCAGGTGCAAATATGAGAGAAGCGAGATTTGCATGTACATGATGAACATCATCAGCTGATTATAATTTTGGATGCCTCCACATGCTATATAAAATTGGTCGACGAAGTGCAATGTGGGACCTTCAACTACGCAATTGATAATATTTTAAACAACGCCCTGGCAAGCCTTTCGATTCGGTAAATACAATGCGTTATCTCCCCATGCAGTGTGTCAACGCTAGCACTGTCTAGACTATCCAGCCATGATGCATATGGTAAGCTGTTCTTGGCCGCGGCACCATCATGCAGTGGCGGACCTAGAAACGAAATGAAGGGTGTGCACACTTCAAAAAAAATTGAGATCTATACAAACTAGCTTGCTTGGGTTTGAAAATCAATCAATTTTTACATGGTAAAAAAATGTATCCCAAAATTCTGGGTGTGCCATGGCACACCCGGCACACCCCCTAGGTACGCCACTGCCATCATGGCCGAGGCCCAGGCGATAAGAACACCATCAAGCAAATGGTCTAGCTTTGATCCGTGGTAATATAACATTTTTCTTACTGTATTTATTACAGTGACTTTTTAGCATGCACCTCTCTATGATATTTGTCTATTTGAAGCATGGAGATTTGCTCAATTAAACAAGTTCCATAGTTTTATCGCACGTATCAGCTCTATTTTTCATCTCATTTTTTTCATATTTTATACCACCAAAATCCGTTGATCCTCTCCCATGTTCCTCATCTATGGCACGTAGCATAAAATATCCAATTCTATTGATACGATTGGTGCCTCCCTTGATTGTACATACCCCTGAATCAAAAGTTATTCAATCAAGCCTATAAAGTTGTCCATCGAGGAACCACTGATGCTCACGGTACGAGTACAAAAAGGTATATTTTAATCCAGTTTATTTTTGTGACCTCTTATACTTGGATTGTGCTTTTGACATCATATCTTGTATGTGCATTTTGTTATCACGTTCAATGTTGGGCCAGATATCATGGGTATTATAAGAACTTCAACCGTGTTGACTATTTTCCATGTTCCAAGCATAATATGCAACTGATTTTATTTCCTCCAGGGGTAATCAGGTATATTCTCTATGTTTTCTGAAATTTTTGTGAAGGATGTCCAGTGAATTGCTTCCCAGGGTAGCATAGTTTTTGGGCACATGTAATTATATGCAAGACAGAAAATGTTCATGTTCCATGCAATATACTTTGAATGTACACATAATTTGTTTACCCTATCGACCAAAGCCACCAGATCGCGATATTGTAAGTAACCTTTTCTGAATGCCCGAGACTGAATTAGACCAGAACCTTGCAAAAATAGGCTCTTGCAAGAATCATATATCTCACCAGGTCTGTCCAGACCTTATATTACCTAATGCGTCCGAGGTTAGAGTTGCCTATCTTCTCTCGAATTGTATTTCTGATTTTAGGATACTCAATTTGCATTGTTAATGAGTAACAATTGGACGTGACATCAGTCCATGAGCTATATCTTTTGTAAGTTAATCTTTGTTAAAAATATGATGAATGCATGTTTGGCTCAGAGAGAGGACGGATATGTTAAACATGTTTTGTTCGAGATTTTGCGGCATAATCAGATTATTGCATAGTATCCAAAACCTATGTAAACATATGAATACTGTTTACACCAACAGGATGAAACCTAATTCATGGGTACCTACTTATAAAGGTCAATCTTACATACGACCAACAAAACTAAACATGTACGTAAGAAGAATCTACATTCAAGAAAGATATTTACTTATTTTCCACTGTTCATTTTTTTGGACGTTATCGTGGTATGTTTTTTTGTTAATGTCATGTCACTACCAGAATCGCCGAATTCGCCGTGTTTCCAGCATACTCGGAATCCTAGAATCAACTCGGCATTATGTTTGTCGAGTTCTGTTCTCGGCAATCATCACTCGGCTAGACGGACGTCAACAACCATCAACTTTGCCAAGTTCTTATAATCAGACACTCGATAAATATTAAAATAGCCATTGTCAAGCTTCAAAAAATGAGAACTCGGCAAACTACCACGTTAGGAATAATATGCATGTTAGTTGGTAGGAACCACCTATTGAGGGTCGGTAGAAAATGGATATGAGGCATGTGTGTTAGTTTGTTGGGTTTGATAAATACAAATTTTGGTAAATATTGTATCAGTATTTCGCTAAATACAATATGCATCCATGATTTGTTTGTGTTTCATTCTATGCCAAATTATTCCAACAAGGTTTTGTATATATACCATATTCGTCAAAGTTCTGGTGAATTTGAAAGAAAGACCCAAACAGCCTAGGGTACTGTTCAGCCATAGTCAAGGACAAACAGCTACCGGACACTACAGACGGAGGCCCGTGACTCTGGTCCGGCTGCGTCCCCCCTCATACCATTGGGAGCAGGATAGGCGGCGGGGGAGAGAGGATTCATCTAAAGCAGAGCATGGAGAATATCCAAATCTGAGCGGGAGGCAGGTGTGTCTGGATCAAGAGGAGGCGCCGGGATGGGCGGGCCGCTGGGGGAAGCCACAGCAGGGCCGTCAGGGAACCCTTGCGCCGGGCACAGGCGCCCCTGTCATCTTCGAGGAGAGGGACCTCGTACGGATCGATCACAGGTAAATGTTCGATTTGAGATTTTCATATATGTTTTCTAGATGTAGTCTGGCATTGGGCGCATAGCAGGAGGGTGAATATTCATGGATATCTTTGGTATGCAGGCCAGATTAGGAACGGGAGACCACGGGGAGCAATTTCTGACAGGTTGCAAAATATAAGCCGTCATTATGCAGGTAGGATGGCATGCAGATTCAATCTTGTTTCTCCATCTGTTCTTTATGGGATGGGGCACGAGGATGCAGTCGGATTCATGTAAGGTGGATGGGATAGAACAGATCTAGCTGCTTAGTTGCAATCGTACATGAATCAAGGCGGATAGTTAGATTTTTTGTGGGTGTATGGGATGCGCCAATCTGTATGTTTAAAAGATAGCCGTAGTATAGAAATCAACGATGTTTGTTTTTCCTTCCTGTTCAGTTTCACGTTTAACCAAGGCACCGTTCGTGCAGAACTACAGCAAGCTCAACAAGTTGCCAACGAATGCTGAAGAGGATGAATCAGACAAGGGCGACGGGTATAACGGTCCTACATTCAGATGTTCAGTTCAGAAGGTTTACTCTGTCATAACGATGTTTGACCAGCAAAAACGAGACATCGTTGCATCTATGGGTTGGGGTGGCACCCTTTCCATGCCACTGATCAGCAAGTTGAGCGTCAGGCATATGGTTTGGCTTTTAGGGATGGTGGATGAGGTCAGACAAGCCATTGTCTTGGGACCGAATAAGGTATTCAAGTTCACCGAGAGCGATGTTGAGAAGGTTTTTGGAATCCCAGCAGCTGGAACAGATGTGATGGACAAAACACTCGATAGGAGCGAGACTGTATTTGCATATTTACGAGCTTGTTTGGGCATAGAGAATAAGGAGATAAGGAGTCTGAAGACCATACAGTCCATTCTTACACGTGACTATAAGGGGAAGATGTCACAAACAGAGGTTGCCGCATTCAAAACTGCATACATCGCCTTCATGATGACACATGCATTCGCGCCGACAGTCAAGAACGACTACTTCTACACTGACTACTGGCCTGCACTGGTCGACCCGGATAGTTTGGATAAGTTCAATTGGGGAAGATATATTGTTGAAGTATTGTGTGCTGCCGCTGTGAAAATGAAACAAGATATTCGCAGGAAAACCACGGTGTCAAACATAACAGGATATTTGCTTTTCTTACAGGTACGGACAATTCAAATACCACCTAAATTCATCAGTACACATGTTCAATCCACATCTAGTGATATAGTACATGTAACTGACAAGCGACAAGCTCTTATCACTGAATTTATGTACTGTTTCTTGCATGTTCAACTATCTAGACAGCATTAAGTTAGGAGAATTAAGCATGGCACATGACGTGTTCCCCAGAATAAAAGTTTTCACCGCGGATAAAATTAGAGCCATGATAAATGCCGACAAAAGACCGATGGATTCGACGAAGAACGGAGATTTCATTTATGGCATTTCGGCAGTAAGTATCCACGAAGACCAATATAAGATACAGTTTATCACTGCATCTTCCGAGTGGGGGCTTACTAATCAGACATTTTCCGGGTGTTTTGCAGCGACGAGATGATGCTGAATCAGCATATTCCAGTGCAGATGATGACTATAATGCACAACAACAAGGGGATGCTTGGGCATGTGCGACAAAGACTTGTGATTCTATGGGCTTGACAGATCAGGTGACACTCCCGACCGCAATGTTGTTTCTCATTGCTTTTGTGCGTCATCGATCTTTGACATGCCGTTTTAAGTGATGTCATACATAATTGAGACCATATGACATATTCATACAGGCCAAACTTAACATTTATAATGAGCTGAAGGCACATCAGGAGGGCATTATGAAACAAGTTGAAGTTATGAATGCAAATTTTTATGGAAAGATATACAGAATGTTGAACGATGACAAGTGTACACGTAATAAAGGTGTTCTGAATGCATCCATGTCAACTATGGGAAACAGGGACAACGAGGCAATGAAATCATCAACAGTGCACGATAATATGGCATCAAAAGGTATGTGTTAGTACTTGCCAGGCGCATAAAAATTTGTTGGTAGCGTACAATTTTTTGGTGTGTAGTTCCGGTACACCAATTAAATCATGTGCCCCATGTTTTCTATGTTCGTTCACAGATGTGAGCAGTCCTGCAAAGAGGGACACCGACGCTTGCATTCAGCATATGCAAAATAAGCGGCCACGTGTGGAGCTCGATGGAAGAAGCGGCGCAGGAGCATCGCAACATGGTGGGGGGCAGAGGTCTAATTCTGAGCTGGATGTCGATCTCAACGTGGCTGATCTATTGGCGTGTACGCCTGAGGGAGCTAACAAGGAGGTTAGGAGACATGCAACCACAATGTGCTGGGACAACGAGCCGAGTTTTGATTTAGGTTTGGATCTTACTCCATCACCAAAGGTGGGCAAGATCATGAATGGCAGTGGTAGAAATCAAGATGGTGGATGCGCATCATGTGGAAATATATCAGATGGTGATGATGTTGACATCACCAACGGATCTCAAGGGGTTACAGCTTCATGCGAATCTTGGCGTAATATTGGCATTGCGGGTGGGAGCAGTGATGGTCAAGGACCCGAACAATCAGCACACACCCCAGCACATGCCCATCAGACATATTGGGCACACCGGCAAGTTCGGTGGCTGACTCTATTCCTCCGTATTGGTATCTCAGCGAGGAGTCAAGATCGTCCTCACCGACATCGGTTGATAAGATTTTTCAAGACTACTTCGTGTTTGAGAAGGACACAAGGTTTACAGATATTATCAACCTCAACGCAAGGACATTGGATTTCGATGTCAGCAACTCACCTGTGGTAAAAAAGAAAGCCATGTCACAGACCAGCCAGCTGGCAGTGCCGTGCATCACTCCGCTGGCTAACCATGATAAGAAGGTCATAGACGATTTTTTCTGCTTCGTAGCAAGTATGGATAATTCACTCGCAGAGAAATGGTAAGTCATCACAGTTTTGAACAATAATTTAGGTGAAATCTAGAGAGCACGATTGCTGGCTTTTGTTCTTTTTGCAACTTATGTAGAGTGATGGTTACCAAGAATTCTTATTTACATCATAAATCATATTTGCCGGACATAACCTCATTTTTTGTCTTTCTTCCATACAGCGTGTGGATAATGCATCATACACAGAGCTACATAGAGGTGACAGCAGATCAGCTGAAGCATTCCTTTTGTGGGGAGGTAGACTTAGAACATGACATCTTTAGCATTATGATACGTAGACTTAAACAGATAGATGACGGATATGCGCAAGGTGGGGATATGACCAGAGTTAAACATTACATGGAAGCCGATCTCATGGTAACATGTCACATCATATCTTGTAGATTTATCCGAAGGAATGAACGAAGTCTGAAACACCCTATTTTTCAATTGAAGCATTCAATTTTTTCACAATGGTTGGCGTCTTTGACCCCGTGTTTTTACATTGTTTTACCTGTTTATGTTTTCGGCATATGCGTGTGATGGCGGGAGATATTCCATGCAAGCATAAATCCATCCGGGATCAGTTCATTGGAGACCATATCACCTACGATGTGCCGAATTGTGTTCTGGTATGTAAGTTGTAATATCGTCAGTGTGTGAGCGATTTTTATGGATGAATGTAAATTTGAATAATTTTTTGACCCAACGGAAAATCTGATTGTCATGCAGCTTATGTTCCCGGCTTACGTCAGCTTTGCATGGGTGTGTTACGCAATTCATACTATTAAAAAGAAGGTGTTCATTTATGACCCGACACTTGATTCGGAGAATGGTGGAGGAATCAAGCAATTACACATGCGAAACTGCAACTTGTTGAAGTCTGCTATGACCGAGTTCGCAAAAACATATTTCGAATCTTGGCCCTTCGAGTTCAGTGATTTAGAACCAGCATTTATCCATCATACCCGCCAAGTGGCTGCGAGGTAATGAACTAATTCTTACCATTTCCATTGAAGTGTTGTCGTGTTCAATATTAAATGTCGTATATGCATGCGGCAGGTCCGATGAATGGTTTAATAGTCCATAATCTCATCATTATGTGTATCATGTTTGCAGGCACCTGTCTGGTTTTTACACCATGAACTTCTGCAGGAATTTCATTGGCGACCAAGCGGCTCATAATATCCACCTGGTAAGTGCCCGTTGTTCGATTCATGTTCAGGCATGATAAATATGATGGAATGTTATTAGTTCTGATTTTCTGCATCTCCACGTCTTACTATATGTTAATTGCTTCGCAATGATTTTACAATCATGTCCAGGAAGACGAGAGTTCTCTGGCGCCATATTACCTCTACGACATATTACATCTCAAGGGGAACAATGCAAGGAGGCCGCATCAGTTCATCGAGTCTATTGATGAATGATAAAGGACACGTTTTCAAGCGAACATGCAGGTGTAACAAACTGATGTATCTTGGGGGCATCCTTTTGCCTGAGACAGTTGGTGTTGGAGCAAAGTGTCTGAACCATAATGATCTAGTTTGTCTACGTGCACCTATACATTTTGTTGTCGGCGAAACATGGCATGAATTCGAACGTCAAGTACAAACCATGATATTCGGATACTCAGTGGATCTATAAGTTGATCGGTATGTATGTAGTTTTACGAGCGTCTGATTGCGTAGGTTAAATTATTTTAAATATTACATGCCACGGTTAAATTATTTTAAATAGGTACGAGGTGGCGATCATGCAATATTACATTGTTTAACCAATCGCATGTGTCGTCATGATGTAGGAGGAAATTCAGGGTGTATGCTGGGTGCAGAATCCCCATCGATGTCACAGAGCAATCAGTAGCCCACTAAAAAAACATGTAACCATGGATCTCACAGCAGTGCAGAACCATTAGTAAAACATGCAAACCAATATGTAATACAGATATCCGGGATGCATAGCTGAAACATGACTTAGTCACACACCACACATAATGGGATACAAGTTCTAGGTTCACGAAGTTCACAAAGGATTCACGAGGTTCACAAAAGTACCGAGCGTTGCCCATATAGTTGCCAACACTATTTGACATTTCGCGAAGTCGTTTGTAAAATGACGAAATCACACAAAAAACGTTAGATTGGTCATTTTTTATTAATGTTTCTATTGTTGGGTCATATGCATGTGTAACACGAATTATATGATATGCATGACTGCTATTATGAGCATTTCCAAACGTACGGTATGTTCATGATGTGATTGTCTCCGCCGTGCCCAGCAAACCTGTGGATTGCACTAGATCAGTAATGTTGTGTGGATAACAAAAATTAGCAACGGGTCTTACGTATCATCTCTTCCTACCAGTAAGTGCAAGCGATCCTGCCGGTGCCGTCATCAAGGACGAAGCGGTATGAGTTCCCAGTGGGATATGGATTAATTAGACGTCCAACCAATGTTACCTACCAATGTTAATAATATGATTATCGATGATATGCGCTAACACAACTAAAAGTGAAGCTAAAATGGGGAACATGAGAAATACTGTTGAGGGGCGATAGCCATTGATAACCGGACAATTGCCATCGACCATGCGTGCGGATGCGTCGCCTAACATCTTGACGGTGACCGGCAGGAGCATGTCATCACGTGCGAGCTGAAAAATCATGCAAAATACGATTACACCCTATTGACACGGAACACGTTTGCGGCTAATGATTAGTTAAAAAAATATATTCACGTCTTACAGACCATCGTCGTGAGCGTCCCGGTTGGGAACTTGCATTGCCCTGCGAGGGACCCGAAGAACGTGAGCTAAAGGAGTTGCTACCAGATCCTACATTCTGGCCTTGCGTGTTGCCCCGCGGTCCGGAAGATGAGCAGCGAGGTGCAGACATGTCTAAAACTATGAAGATGTTGTGGTGGCTCAGTGCGACGCGATGCGTATGATGTACAAATGCGTTGGTCGCCCGCAACCATTTATGGAGTATGAGCCATGATGGTGGTGTCTCAAGTGTTCACGGGTGTATGCATGCAGCGGTGGAATCTACAGCTCTTTTGTAATTTACTGCTTGGTGGGAGGCGCCAGCTGCGCGACCAACATGCATTGGCCGGCTACGCGGCGATGTTGTCTCGTGATGAGCATCGCGCTCAGGGCCGCACAAGCCGAGACAAGGCGCGGAGCGCGATATGGCAGCGTGGTCAGGCGTCACAGGCCATGCCACTTAGCACTTTTCCTTTCGGAAATGCCGGTAGCAATAATGCAATGAATATGTGAATCACCGAGCCGTGGAATGTGTGATAGCAACACGACTATTATTTTGATCTAATACGTCTCCACTTGCCACAAACAAGAGATCTATTTCGTGTTATACTATATATGTCTAATCTTGGACGTGCAACCACTGTCTGTTTTGTGGGGTGGCATTTGTACCATACTCAAACCCAAAACCAGCCTGATTAGTAGTAAAAAATTCTTCGAGCGGACGAGGGGCTTGTGTTGGAATACACAGGGATGCGGATTTTTCAAACACCTGCACCGGGGCCGCGCTATCCTAGCGGTCGAACCGGTGAGCTTTTCCTCGAGATGCCCGTCGCTCGATGGTGGTTTAGCGTACGCATTACCGTGTCAGTTGTATGCCACAGTCACTGTAGTCATAGGGTAACAGCTGCAGCAGTAGGCCAGCACTTTATTGTCTTCTACGGCTCTGCCTGCGTACTGACCCGTGAATACATCTAGTCTCTCCCCCTCCTAGACCCCTGCTTGCTCCGTTGACTTGCGCTCTAATGGCTTGTGTGCAAGGAGGCGAATCAATGGCGATGGCGCTCTCCGCCACAGGGGCCTCTCCGACGGATGGCATCAGGTACGTATCAAGGGCGTCGGCGCTCTCCAGTGCGGGGGCCTCGTCCGGGACGCGGGTATTTAAGTTCCCCAATGTGATTCTGATTCCCCTTTCCTTGATTCATTCTGTGCCTGACCGCAGATCCAACACCGCCGCCGCCGAGCCGTTGCTGGCATGCCGACAGATAGATGGAAGGGGGGCGGGGGCTGATCTATACTGGCAGTCAAGCGAACAGTATATTGGGCATGCCCCAGACGACCTACTCCAAGTAAGTATATCCAATCTCAGTGTGTGGGATCCAAGAATCGCAGTATCAAGCTCGTGCATGTTCTCTTATAAATGTTCTGGAATGTTCAGTGCGCACCTGGGACTAGTAACTCCTCCGGCCACTTTGAGGGGCGCCAATACATATGCCTACGGCTGCAATCTTAATTCAGATGCACCTACCGGGGATTCTGGACACGCTATAGTTGTGCCTGGATGGAAGAAAAGGTAAGCATCCGTCCACCAACATATAGAAAAATCAAAAATTCAATTCAACGTTGGTGTCCTGATGCGGTGTATTCGTGGTTGCGTTAATGTTATTATTCTGAAATCTTGATGGCACGTGCCTGGCTACATAAGTTGTAGATCTTACTAGAATTCACGGTCTGTGAAAAATGACTTGTTTGATAAAACTAATGATTATTTTCTGTAATAAATTTGCATGCTTGTGTGATAATGATAATAAATCGTTGACATTATGTTCAGGAATATCGGGGCTGAAGGTCCTGACACAAGGACACCTCCGTCCACAAAGACAGCCATCGAGCGACGTCTGCTTGAAATGAATGGTCGTAGAGGCACTAAAATCTTCGAGCCAGTAGTTGGAACTAACTTTGATTCATGCCAAGAAGCTTATGATTTTTACAATTTGTATTCGTGGGAGCACGGATTTGGCATTCGGCGTGGCAGAAGTAGAGTTAATACCAACAAGTACAGGAGTATGCACGATTTGGTGTGTCAATGCGCGGTATGTATTATCTTCGTAGTCATTGTACTCCAACTATGATTATGTGACGTATTTCATTTTGTGCGCATGTCTGAATCGCTTTTTTATGCAAAAATATTCAGGGCAAGAATGATAAAGAGAACTCGTCATCATGGAAAGTCGACTGCAAGGCCATGGTGCGGTTATTGCGTACTAAGGATCACGGATGGTACGTCAGTATGTTTGTCAAGGAGCACAACCACCGTCTGTCCGTAGGGTACGATGAAAAATTTCAGTGGAATTCCCATGATCAAATCGACCCCATTGCGTTTGGCTTCATCAAGAATCTTCGGAGCAATAATGTCAGTGTTGGTAAAGTTTTTAACATCCTAGGTGGAGCAGAATGGAACTCGCAAGCAGTACCGTATAGGAAACAAGTATTACGGACACTATGTGCCAAATTATCTCAAGACACAATAAAAGATGATTTGACGGAAACAATGAAACTCCTGCAAGATATGAAAATGGAGGACATGAATTTGAAAGTTGAGATAGATGTAGATGGCGATGGTCGTGTCCGTACAATGCTTTGGGTAACAGGAAAAAATCGCCAAGATTATATTCATTTTGGCGACGTCGTGACCTTTGACACAACCTACAAGACCAATTTGTATAATATGCCGTTTGCGTTATTCATCGGGGTAAACAACCACTTCCAGTCTATTATATTCAGTGGTGCACTGATGCGAGAGGAAACTGAAGCTGCCTTTAATTGGCTGTTCAAGACTTTTGTGGCGCTGATGAATGACAAGCATCCGGTGACGATTCTAACAGGTATTAGCTAACCCAAAAAGCACATATGATGGATTCCCATAGTCTTATACGTTTTTTATCGGCATGTTATCTCACTATTGTATGTACATGCGCGTACGTAACTTTTCAGATCAAGCTTTAGCAATGAAATGTGCAATAGAGAGTGCACTTCCGCATACTAAACACAGATGGTGTAAATGGCATGTCCTCCGCGACGTTAAAGGAAATATCGGTCACGTATACAACAAGTCTACTGGGTTCAAGAAGGAATTCAACAAGCTCGTCAACGACGTCATGTGTGTTGATGAGTTTGAATCCAAATGGTTGTCCCTCATGCAGAAGTTCAATGTCAGTGATAACGAGTACATGGTCAGACTCTATGATAAAAGAGGCATGTGGGCAAAGCCATATTTTCAAGGAATTTTTTGTGCTGGTATGACAATCACCCAACGTAGCGAGAGTGCTAATCATATGCTTAAACAGTACATACCGAGATCACCCCCCATGCATGTGTTTGTTCGCCAATACAACAAATTCCTTGGGTCAAGGAGGAGTGATGAAGCCAGGGAATTCCACCTGAATGCAAATGTAAGAATAACGTTACCATACTCATCTCAAACTATATATATCTTTATGATTTATTGTTTATTCAGACATTAACAAGCCGTCACTTGTGTGTAGAAATCACGTACCTACGAATCCACGTATCCAATAGAGGATGATGCTGCATCAATATACACGCGTTCGGTTCTGATGAAGTTCCAAGATGAGCTATATAAGTGTGGTAGCTATGTAGTGACTCCTGTGGTGCACGGTTCGCACTATATGGTTAGTGTTGCACCGTCCAAGGTTAAAGACCCAACAAAACGGAAGTGGCGCAACGTCAAGATCGAGACCGACGGTCAATTCATAAACTGTGATTGCGGGATGTTTGACCATGTCGGCATGTTGTGCAGGCACGCGTTGAAGGTATTACTGACGGTTTTATTGGTATATTGATGTCTTTCCGTATTATTATGTATCCCAGTATGATAGTAGGTCCGTAATAGAGTTTTTCGTATTCATACACACCATACAGGTCATGGTTCGTGAAGATTTTCTAAAAATTCCAGCTAAAAATATTCTGAAGCGTTGGACTATTTGGGCAACCGGATCTTATCCAGCAGGCATGGGCATGAGTGATAAGGGGCCGCATACAGATGACAATAGTTATCTAAAGAACCTCCTATATATTGCTGTAGATGATCTCATGAAAGTGAGTTCTCGTGACAAGAAGAGCTTAGAAGATGCCCTTGAAGGTATGCGCAAACTCACGGCCGCAATACAGAAGAACAGTAGTATGTCTGTAAACAACAATCATCCGGAGCCGCCACAAGTGGAGAGCTTTGTCAACATCCATTTCAACACTATTCTCGCTCCTAAAAGGGTGAAGCAGAGTGGAAGACCAGCGTCCGTGAGACTTAAGTCCAAGATGGATCACGTTGCGTCAGCCGCTAAGAAGAAAAACAAGAGTAATAAAACTGCTGGAAAGAAGCCGAGTGGTGATTTGAAACCAAGAGAGCGTGCACTATCTTCATTGTATGATAATGACCATACTACAGATACCCCGACAAAAGAGATTGAAGATGAGGTCTCACCACATATCCCCAGCAAGAAGCGGAAGGTAATATGTAGCACATGCCACGAGCCTGGACACACAAGGCTGAAATGCACCAGAAGGGGCATTCCTCAAAATCTTTTCGAGTGCCTGCGCTTTTAGCTGTGCCGGAAAGTGAGCAAGGATATGCCCGAAGACATTTGGGCTTTCACGACTCATACGATAGTTTGTGTCAGTTTCTTGAACTGTGTTAGTTGTACGCGTGGAGAAGAAGTTTAAATGTTGGCATCGTATTATGATTAACTTCGAATGTCGTGGTTTAGCGTTATATATCCAGCTATTATCCTTAACTGATCGTGGTATTCAAATCCCTTGGCAGTGCACAAACATTCATTACATATGTTGGTAGTGTGTAGCAAAAACATATGTCGTTATTATTGATTCACTACAAAACATGAAATCGTCATGTTTAGCCATAAACATATTTCCCATGGGTATTTCCCTTGGTTGCTTCATTTTTTGTATATATTGCTGAATCACATTTTTCTGTTACACAAACGAATTATACCACCAATGTATGTAAATGTCCAAATAATAAGCCAAAACATTACAATGTATTTGTCATGAACTATGTTTTTAGGTCCATACATATGAGGATGCATTGTGCTCATATGCATAACCGGTCTGCGTTCTTTTTATGGTTTAAAATTTCTGGACTAGATGTAATTTATCAGTTGGTACGTATTCCTAAAAAAATTCTGCATGATGCAGGTTGATCTTGGATGATGGCAAATAAAAATTGCCCTGGCGCATCGTTACGATATACACCGTGGATGAGACGACCATGCATAAAGGAGGTACGTATCCTGTCGGTGGTACCGTATACCATGATATCGATTTGTTTTTCATATGCGTATGTATTAATGCAACGTGAAGTTGTATATTGTTTTCATCCATTCCATGTTTTGTTACGTATGAAACTGGGTGGTTGATTCACGTTTGTTCACATCAAAAACCATGGATTTTTAATGTATGTGATATTGATACAACTAAGACAAGATTTTTACATTTGTAAGTTTAAACCTCACTAAGATCCGAGGTACGTGCAAAAATCCATAGCTGTGTATGTCGTATCCCGAGATAATAGAGTTCACGTAAAATAGATGGAACAAAAAGTACACAGAAGTGTGTCCCAAAACAAACAAGCATATTAATGACCATACTGACAATCATACTTAAGTACCAAATGGATGGATAGCGACATACATCATAAGTTCCAAACCAGACCAAATGATAAACAGGTGCATTATATAGCATCCAGTACATAATACGACTTAACCGACTAGCTACGACATACTGATGACCATCAGCGACGCGAATCGCAAACTCTAAATCGCACACATAGTTGCAACATAAGACAACATATAGATAGTACCCCATAAACATAACTGCCATCGATAAAGGGAAATTGAAGGCCCCGCCATCCTTGTCAGATCACTCCGCGAAGCTTGCACCGTCGACCCTGTTCTGATTGTATTCCATGGTCAGCAGGAGGTATGCAAGTGCTCTCACGAACCTCTTCAAAGTCTGCGTATACCCACGATGACGCACCGTTAGAAAATATAAGGTTTTCATCAGTCGATGTAATTGTCAAAATGCCAGCGTGCTCAAAATATAATTCCTGTTCAATAATATACCTTGTCTCCATGCTTTGTTACCATGGTGTCACCGAAATGCCAGCATGCATATGCAGCCTCCAGTCCCGTGTATCCTCTGTACAATAACATGGGTTCGGTTCAAGTAACCACTAATGTATATCATGTGTCTTTCTATTATAAAAAATTTCCATGATGACGTATATTTATTACCGTTTGATCTCTTTCCTTCCATGCCATCCTGGTAAGAGCCCCCAATCCTTGTCGTCCCAGTTCGGATCTCCTCTGATAAGCCTAACAGAGTAGTGCAACGATTTCAAAATGGTTTCAGCCTTGTCCCGATGCCTTTCGGTCATAGTCCTGCCTGACATCTTGTGCAGTCCACTATGTACGCCTTCTTCGAAGCCGTGTCATAAACATATGTTGTCCATATGTCATTTTCCTTGTGCGGTATGACAAACTGTGCAAAATCATATCGATCAATAGGGATTATGATTTTGACTCGCATCATACGATTAATTTAGTATTTCATGAGCTGTAAAAATCTATGGTTACCTTATCACAGAACCGCGGGTTGTGCGTCTCTACACCACCAATAGTAAACATAGACATAACATAGTATAGCGGGAAATTGCCTGCATCCTCATCTATGGCTATATCCTGGTAACAAGAATATACAACGTACGTTAGAAGAGGAAGCATTAGCATACACGCATGACTGTATACTTACAGCAAATGCGGGTGGCAGGAAATGTGTGCACGGGCAATTAGGATTGTTCTTTCTGTGATCCGACTTGTCTTGAAGCTCATTATACAAGCATGCTATGGCAGCAAAAGTTTTCTTTGTTACATCCGTCTGCTCGGTCAACTCCTTTATGAGATGTTCTCCGGTTATGTTCTCACTTACGCGATACATGATTTTAATATAATACCTGACCCAATAGATTGATTGTAAATTTATCAAGTTAACGTTATGCAGCGGGTGATCCCGAAAGTAAATGCATGATAAACTAATGCCTGCGTACCTTGATGTATCAGTCAGAGGCCCCAGTTTCACCAGATACTTGAACAACACCTTTGCCCGTTCGTACGGGCATAAATCTTTCAGATTGTGCCAAATGATAGGCACTCTGTTTTCTACCGTGAATACATTCTGGATTGCAACCTGCTGAGTGATATCCGGCACGACCTCCTCAATTCCGACGTCCGAGGCAGGACCCATGTTGCTATTCTCGGATACAGGCCCAACCAACGATGCCCCCATGTTTGATGCACCTGACAAATAATTCAAACACACCACTATTAAAACAAATGTGTGATGGGTTTCATGAGGGCGTGGGGGGGGGGGGGGGGGGG
>LR738714.1:861149638-861161040 GCA_902687465.1 Secale cereale | reverse complement strand
TGGCTCGCTGCTCCACTACTAATACGCTCCCATGTCGTGGTACGGGAGCCTAGAAGATGACCCATCATGGGTGCGAAGACTTGACCATGCATGCATTGTTTCTCACAGGAGGCATGACCTAGCGGATGAAGCATGTATCGATCTATGACAAATATTGCCCGAGTTGATTGTTACAGAAGAGAATATGAGTGACCTCTCGTATGTTACAAACTGCCCCAACATGGGGGCGGCACGGCATGATAGTTTTTTGAACTTTACAGTTAAGACCCAGATCATCGTTTCCATTGTATTAGATACTAGGCTAGTTGTAGCCATGGTAGGAACCCATGTTTAAACACCCCTCCAAACTATGTACGAAGAGTCAACGGCACCCCAAGAGGAAGGGTTGGACTGTCAGGTGATTTCTATACACTATCAAAGTATATGCTCTCGAGGCCGGACGTGGCGGAGTAATACCCTTGTAATCGGGACCAACATCACCATCATAAAAAAATCATTCGTAGTAAGATGTAGGCAACCGACAAGAAGACCTCGAAAGCTATATTTTGCGCCTCAACCACATATAAGATCAATGAAAAGCAAACAATTCCGATAATGGGAAGTGTAATCATACATCAGGGGGGGGCATCACAGACGCGCCCCTCGGTACCATGTGTGGGTGTCGAACTAACGGTTTGTCCTATCTCCATTTGGTATGGATCCACGGGTATACCGCCCCCATCGGTGGGAAATATTCTTGATGATTTTGTTTATATTTTGGGGTTGCTATCGAACGGTGTCGAGGTCACATCCGAACTCCGTCGTTTTTGGAGGTTGTAATGACTGTGAATACTTAGACGGAATGTCGGCAATCAGATGATGATTGCAAAAAATGTCAACAAGACCTCGACAGCTATATTTAGCTCCTCCACCACCTATAATATTGACATCACGACCACTTCTGGTTATGACCGATAATCATACGTCGACGGTGTCCAGACTGACGTGATCAAGTTAGGTGTATCGTTTGAATCATACATACGACATGTTCGGCTGCGATCCACCAAATCGTTTGTATTATTTTCTTGACAAGGCACCAAAATTTTGCTTATCAAGATTCAGGCCATACCGACACCAAGATCAAACAACGACAGATCTGTTGCGTGGATCAACCTGGGGGGGGGGCTATTCCATTACTACTACGCAACAATGTTGTGTGATGGGAGTGTAGAAGATAACCCTACATGGGAGGCAAGACCCGGCCACGAATGCATTGGTTCTTGTAGGAGGCACGACCTAGCGGATGAAGCATGGATCTATCTAGGACAAACCTTACCCGAGCTGGTTGGTGCAGAATAAAATACGATTGGACTTTCTGATACAGAACTTGTCCCGACATGGGGGCATCATGGTGTGCCACCTTTTTTAGCATTACGGTTGAGACCCAAAATCAGTTTTTCCCTTTATCGAACAATGGCAAATTTGAAGCACGGATCGACCTATGTGTGTGTGTGTGTGTGGGGGGGGGGGGTCGCTGCTCCACTACTACTACTACGCTATCATGTCGTGTGACGGGAGACTATAAGGCGACCTAGCCTGGGTGGGAAGACTCGGCCCTGTATGCATTGATCCTCACAGGAGGCATGACCTAGCGGATGAAGCATGGTCCGATCTAGGTCATACCTTGCCCAAGTTTATCATTGCAGAAGATAATCATAGTGACCTCTCGAATGGTAGAACGTGCCCCATCATGGGGGCGGCACGGCATGCCAGTTTTTTAGCATTACGGTTAAGACCCAGATCAGTGTTTCCATTTTAATAGATAATGTGCTACTTGTAGCCATGGTAGGAACCCATGTTCTAGCACCCCTCCAACCTATGTACGGAGAGTCAACGACACCCAAAGAGGGAGCGTTGGACTGTCAGATGATTTCTATATAAGATCAAAGTGATGCTCTCATGGGCGGACGTAGGCACGTAGCAGAGTAATAACCTTGTAATCGGGACCAACATCACCATCATAAAAAATCATCCATATTGATATGTAGGCAACCGTCACCTCGAAAGTTTTTTTGCGCCTCAACCACGTAAAAGATCAATATTGCGATCAATCTCGAGAATGGAAACAATAATCATACATCCGGGGGGGGCATCACAGAGCCCCCCCCCCCCGGATCCCTTGCGTGGGTACTGAACTAACGGTTTGACCTGTCGCCATTTGGTATGGATCAATATTGCGATCAATCCCGAGAATGGAAAAAATAATCATACATCCAGGGGGGCATCACAGAGCCCACCCCCCCTCCCGGATCCCTTGCGTGGGTACTGAACTAACGGTTTGACCTGTCGCCATTTGGTATGGATCCATGACTAAACGCCCCCATCGGTCATTTCCTTTCTTTTCAAAACATCCTTGATGTTTCGTTAATACATTGCGGTTGGTATCGAACGGTAACAAAGTTATGTTCAAACTCTGTCATCTATGGGAGTCGTAATGACTGTGAATACTTTGTTGGGAAGTCGACCATCATATGATATGTGAAAAACATCAATAAGACCTCGATAGTTACATTTAGCGCTCCAAACCACCTATAATATTAATATTACGATCAATTCCGGTTATGACAAAGTATCATACATCGATGGGGTCGAGACTAACGTGAACAAGTTCGGTGTATCGTTTGTTTTATACATACGCCATGTTCAGCTGCGATCCACAAAATCGTTTGTATTATTTTCTTGACAAAGCACAAATTTTTTGCTTATCAACATTCAGTCCAGACCGACACCCAGATCAAACAACGGCCAAATTGGTGAATGGATCAACCCCGGTGGGGGGGGGGGGTTGGTGGTCGCTGTTCGAGTACTACTACTCTCCCATGTTGTGTGACTGGATCCTAGAGGATGACCCTTCATGGGTGGCAAGACCTAGCCATGTATGCATTAATTCTCGGAGGAGGCATGTCCTAGCGGTTGAATGATGTATCAAACTCTAGCAAACCTTGTCTGAGTTGTTTGTTACAGAAGAATATGGGTGACCTCTCGGTTGTAGAACGTGCCCCAACATGGGGGCAACACGGTATTACAGTTATTTAGCGTTACGGTTAAAAACCATATTAGTGTTTGCATTGTAATACATAATGGGCTATTTGTATCAATAGGACGAATCCATGTTTTAGAACCCTTTCAAACCTATGTGCAAAGAGGCAACGGCACCATAAGAGGGAGGTTTGTACTGTCAGATGATTTCTATCTAAGATCAAAGTAGATGCTCTGGATGCCAAACGAAGCGGATTAGGACCATTGTAATCGGGATCAGCATCACCTTCCTTCAGAAATCACCCATATTAGGTTGTAATCTTGTACCCACATCGTGAGGTGGCAAACCGCAGGACACCCTCGTCCCCCCCTTTCTCACCACCGAGACAATACACGCAAAATGCGCGCGGGTCATGAATCCGATAACTGTTGTTGTTCGCCTCGTGTGGGAGGGGTAGGGGTGGATGGGTGTGATTATGGCATTTACTGCATTGTTTAACCGTGTGAGACGTGTATGCGGTCCTTGTGAATGTTATCACCATCGCCGTGCCTTCTTTAGTGCTTGTTGGATGGCAATACAAACCAGGCGTTCGGAATATTTACACATACATATGTTCGTCGTGCGATATGAGAATATGAAAACCAAGACTATGTGCGAACGATAAAAATTAAACTACATGATAACATTTCAAACACATCTCATGCCCCGTAAGAATCATTCGATCTACATGATCATAAGCGTTGAGGTATCGTGCTTTCATTGCACACACTACTAACGAGGTATGACACAACCCTACCCATACACCTCACATGGGTACACCACATGGTGTTCGTCATCGCGTTTAGAACAATTCTACATACGAACTACTTATTTGACAAACACTAACACTGCAACGGCCATTAATATGCAGCAAGATATCATCTTGATCGCCTGCAGGCTACCTTCTATGTCTCTCAATTGACGGTTGAGCTCCATCGTTGCACGTGTGGCTTCAACTGCATGGTGGTTGTCCACTTGTGGCGCCTCCGTCGCAGCCTGGCTAGTGCCGCGGCCTGCCGAACATGCATCCGCATTGCGCTCCGGAAGGCGCAGAGGTAGACCCTTTAGGGCTTGAAAAAACCACATCCGCCCGGCCTCCCCTGCCGTATCACAAGGAAACTAGCATTCAGACGAATGTACGAGATACGATGGAACCACTTACTCGTTGCTAATACGGACAATCATCCCTACAATATATGAGCAAAAATCGCACCTGGCTCGACCGAAAAAACACAGTGGATGAACATGCTTACCGTATAGTATGGACACTTGTAGAATCGTTGCCCTTCGGACTCAGGCTTCGTCGAAACGATCAGTTCCACTTGAGTTCTTCCACAGAACGGGCATGTGATCAGAGGCAATGGAGCACCCGTGATCGTCCACCCGGCAGAGAACTTGATGACATAGCTATCTGACGATCAAATGGTTCAAGCCCGGATGAATAACTCTAGCTGTGGCCTCTATGGATATATATAGCCTGGATGGTAGTTCACGGATGCATAGGTGTTGTGCGCGGTACGGCCATGCATTTTAATCTTTCTCATTTTGCAATGGCGCGTCCTGTAACGATGGTGAGTCTTTCCATTCTATCGATAAAGCGTCATTTTACTCCGTCGTTTTATGCGGTGTGATGGCAGATGTAGACGCAACGACACGCACGTCGCTTTCACTTTCGCGTGTTATATTATAAATTTATAAAATGCATATGCAATTAAATAGTTCACCTCTGGCACTCAAGAATAAAACCAGCGTCACCAAAAGTCTCTCATGTACACAATGCCGCATGGTTGTGTTATGCATGGAATCTGCTTTTACCCGTGTGCTGGCCTCTGAAAAGTATCAGCAACCGTAACGTCACTTCTGTCTGCACGTATTACATAGCTGACGGATCCTCTATGGAAATATTTACGCACTCTTTCTACATACACCCCGCTGTCCCGCCACAGAAAATCAGAAGGCACGTATGCATGCTACCACCCGTGGTTCACCCTGCAACGATTCCAACAATGCCGAGTCCCTAGGCATGTACATAATCTACTGTGTATTCCAAAATTATATAATGAAACATCTGCACCCAGGCCCGCTTATCTGGTGCGTCCGCTGCAGCTCGGGATATGTGCCAGCCGGTCATGTAAGTTAGGCAGGCCACGATTATATCGACCGGGTTAGCAGTAGGCTCGACCGTGATCCCCGTCCTGCGTAGCCTAGGGTACTGTTCAGCCATAGTCAAGGACAAACAGCTACCGGACACTACAGACGGAGGCTCGTGACTCTGGTCCGGCTGCGTCCCCCCTTATACCATTGGGAGCAGGATAGGCGGCGGGGGAGAGAGGATTCATCTGAAGCAGAGCATGGAGAATACCCAAATCTGAGCGGGAGGCAGGTGTGTCTGGATCAAGAGGAGGCGCCTGGACGGGCGGGCCGCCGGGGGAAACCACAGCAGGGCCATCGGGGAATCCTTGCGCGGGGCACAGGCGCCCCTGTCATCTTCGAGGAGAGGGACCTCGTACGGATCGATCACAGGTAAATGTTCGATTTGAGATTTTCATATATGTTTTCTGGATGTATTCTGGCACTGGGCGCATAGCAGGAGGGTGAATATTCATGGATATCTTTGGTATGGAGGCCAGATTAGGAACGGGAGACCAAGGGGAGCAATTTCTGGCAGGTTGCAAAATATAAGCCGTCATTATGCAGGTAGGATGGCATGCAGATTGAATCTTGTTTCTCCATCTGTTCTTTATGGGATGGGGCACGAGGATGCAGTCGGATATGGCCTGCATACCAAAGATATCCATGAATATTCACCCTCCTGCTATGCGCCCAATGCCAGAATACATCCAGAAAACATATATGAAAATCTTAAATCGAACATTTACCTGTGATCGATCCGTACGAGGTCCCTCTCCTCGAAGATGACAGGGGCGCCTGTGCCCGGCGCAAGGGTTCCCCGACGGCCCTGTTGTGGCTTCCCCCGGCGGCCCGCCCGTCCCGGCGCCTCCTCTTGATCCAGACACACCTGCCTCCCGCTCAGATTTGGGTATTCTCCATGCTCTGCTTCAGATGAATCCTCTCTCCCCCGCCACCTATCCTGCTCCCAATGGTATGAGGGGGGACGCAGCCAGACCAGAGTCACGGGCCTCCGTCTGTAGTGTCCGGTAGCTGTTTGTCCTTGACTATGGCTGAACAGTACCCTAGGCTACGCAGGACGGGGATCACGGTCGAGCCTACTGCTAACCCGGTCGATATATCCGTGGCCTGCCTAACTTACGGGACTGGCTGGTACATATCCCGAGCTGCAGCGGACGCACCAGATAAGCGGGCCTGGGTGCAGATGTTTCATTATATAATTTCGGAATACACAGTAGATTATGTACATGCCTAGGGACTCGGCATTGTTGGAATCGTTGCAGGGTGAACCACGGGTGGTAGCCCGCATACATGCCTTCTGATTTTCTGTGGCGGGACAGCGGGGTGTATGTAGAAAGAGTGCGTAAATATTTCCACAGAGGATCCGTCAGCTATGTAATACGTGCAGACAGAAGTGACGTTACAGATGCTGATACTTTTCAGAGGCCAGCACGCGGGTAAAAGAAGATTCCATGCATAACAGAACCATGCGGCATGTGTGTACATGAGAGACTTTTGGTCACGCTGGTTTTATACGTGAGTGCCAGAGATGAACTATTTAATTGCATATGCATTTTATAAATTTATAATATAACACGCGAAAGTGAAAGTGACGTGCGTGTCGTTGCGTCTACATCTGCCATCACACCGCATAAAACAACGGAGTAAAATGACGCTTTATCGATAGAATGGAAAGACTCATCATCGTCACAGGACGTGCCACTGCAAAATGAGAAAGATTAAAATGCATGGTCGTACCACGCACAACACCTATGCATCCGTGAACTACCATCCAGGCTATATATATCCATAGAGGCCGCAGCTAGAGTTATTCATCCGAGCTTGAACCATTTGATCGTCAGATAGCTATGTCATCAAGTTCCTCTGCCGGGTGGACGATCACGGGTGCTCCATTGCCTCTGATCACATGCCCGTTCTGTGGAAGAACTCAAGTGGGAGTGATCGTTTCGACGCAGCCTGAGTCCGAAGGGCAGCGATTTTACAAGTGTCCATACTATACGGTAAGCATGTTCATCCACTGTGTTTTTTCGGTCGAGCCAGTTGCGATTTTTGCTCATATATTGTAGGGATAATTGTCCTTATTAGCAACGAGTAAGTGGTTCCATCGTATCTCATACATTCGTCTGAATGCTAGTTTCCTTGTGATACGGCAGGGGAGGCCGGGTGGATGTGGTTTTTTCAAGCCCGAAAGGGTCTACCTCCGTGCCTTCCTGAACCGCAATGCAGATGCATGTTCGGCAGGCCGCGACACTAGCCAGGCTGCGATGGAGGCGCCACAAGTGGACAACCACCATGCAGTTGAAGCCACACGTGCAACGATGGAGCTCAACCGTCAATTGAGAGACATAGAAGGTAGCCTGCAGGCGATCAAGATGATATGTTTCTGCATATTAATGACCGTTGCAGTGTTAGTGTTCGTCAAATAAGTCGTTCGTATGTAGAATTGTTCTAAACGGTATGACGAACACCATGTGGTGTAACCATGTGAGGTGTATGGGTAGGGTTGTGTCATGCCTCGTTAGTAGTGTGTGCAATGAAAGCACGATACCGCAACACTTATGATCATGTAGATCGAATGATTCTTACGGGGCATGAGATGTGTTTGAAATGTTATCATGTAGTTTAATTTTTATCGTTCGCACATAGTCTTGGTTTTCATATTCTCAGATCGCATGACGAACATATGTATGTGTAAATATTCCGAACGCCTGGTTTGTATTGCCATCCAACAAGCACTAAAGAAGGCACGGCGATGGTGATAACATTCACAAGGACCGCATACACGTCTCACACAGTTAAACAATGCAGTAAATGCCATAATCACACCCATCCACCCCTACCCCTCCCACACGAGGCGAACAACAACAGTTATCGGATTCATGACCCGCGCACATTTTGCGTGTATTGTCTCGGTGGTGAGAAAGGGGGGGACGAGGTGTCCTGTGGTATGCCACCTCACGATGTGGGTACAAGATTACAACCTAATATGGGTGATGTCTGAAGGAAGGTGATGCTGATCCCGATTACAATGGTCCTAATCCGCTTCGTTTGGCATCGAGAGCATCTACTTTGATCTTAGATAGAAATCATTTGACAGTACAAACCTCCCTCTTATGGTGTCGTTGCCTCTTTGCACATAGGTTTGAAAGGGTTCTAAAACATGGATTCGTCCTATTGATACAAATAGCCCATTATGTATTACAATGCAAACACTAATATGGTTTTTAACCGTAACGCTAAATAACTATAATACCGTGCTGCCCCCTTGTTGGGGCATGTTCTACAACCGAGAGGTCACTCATATTCTCTTCTGTAACAAACAACTCAGACAAGGTTGGCCAGAGTTTGATACATCATTCAACCGCTAGGACTTGCCTCCTCCGAAAATTAATGCATACATGGCTAGGTCTTGCCACCCATGAAGGGTCATCCTCTAGGATCCCGTCCCACAACATGGGAGAGTAGTACTCGAACAGCGACCACCAACCCCCCCCCCCACCGGGGTTGATCCATGCATCAATTTGGCCGTTGTTTGATCTGGGTGTCGGTCTGGACTGAATGTTGATAAGCAAAAAATTTGTGCCTTGTCAAGAAAATAATACAAATGATTTTGTGGATCGCAGCCGAACATGGCATATGTATACAACAAACGATACACCAAACTTGTTCACGTTAGTCTCGACCCCATCGACGTATGATACTTCGTCATAACCGGAATTGATCGTAATATTAATATTACAGGTGGTTTGGAGCGCTAAATGTAACTATCGAGGTCTTATTGATGTTTTTCGCATATCATATGATGGTCGACTTCCCAACAAAGTATTCACAGTCATTACGACTCCCATAGATGACAGAGTTTGAACATAACTTTGTTACCGTTCGATACCAACCGCAATGTATTAACGAAACATCAAGGATGTTTTGAAAAGAAAGGAAATGACCGATGGGGGCGTTTAGTCATGGATCCAAACCAAATGGCGACAGGTCAAACCGTTAGTTCAGTACCCACGCAAGGTATCCGGGAGGGGGGGTGGGCTCTGTGATGCCCCCCTGGATGTATGATTATTTTTTCCATTCTCGGGATTGATCGCAATATTGATCTTTTACGTGGTTCAGGAGCAAAAAAAACTTTCGAGGTGACGGTTGCCTACATGTCAATATGGATGATTTTTTATGATGGTGATGCTGGTCCCGATTACAAGGGTATTACTCTGCTACGTGCCTACGTCCGCCCATGAGAGCATCACTTTGATCTTATATAGAAATCATCTGACAGTCCAACCCTCCTTCTTTGGGTGTCGTTGACTCTCCGTACATAGGTTGGAGGAGTGCTAGAACATGGGTTCCTACCATGGCTACAAGTAGCACATTATCTATTAAAATGGAAACACTGATCTGGGTCTTAACCGTAATGCTAAAAAACTGGCATGCCGTGCCGCCCCCATGATGGGGCACGTTCTACCATTCGAGAGGTCACTATGATTATTTTCTGCAACGATAAACTTGGGCAAGGTATGACCTAGATCGAACCATGCTTCATCCGCTAGGTCATGCCTCCTGTGAGGATCAATGCATACAGGGCCAAGTCTTCCCACCCAGGCTAGGTCACCTTATAGTCTCCAGTCACACGACATGATAGTGTCGTAGTAGTAGTGGAGCAGCGACCCCCCGCCCCTCGCACACACACATAGGTCGATCCGTGCTTCAAATTTGCCGTTGTTCGATAAATGGAAACACTGATTTTGGGTCTCAACCGTAATGCTAAAATAACTGGCACACCGTGATGCCCCCATGTCGGGGCAAGTTCTGTATCAGAAAGTCCAATCGTATTTTATTCTGCAACAACCAGCTCGGGTAAGGTTTGTCCTAGATAGATCGATGCTTCATCCGCTAGGTCGTGCCTCCTACAAGAACCAATGCATTCGTGGTCGGGTCTTGCCTCCCATGCAGGGTTATCTTCTACACTCCCATCACACAACATTGTTGCGTAGTAGTAATGGAATAG
Source organism: Secale cereale (assembly GCA_902687465.1). NCBI lineage: Eukaryota > Viridiplantae > Streptophyta > Magnoliopsida > Poales > Poaceae > Secale > Secale cereale. The sequence goes on along the minus strand of LR738714.1, from coordinate 861,150,823 downwards.
CGCCCCCAGGTTGATCCACGCAACAGATCTGTCGTTGTTCGATCTGGGTGTCGGTATGGCCTGAATCTTGATAAGCAAAATTTTGGCGCCTTGTCATGAAAATAATACAAACGATTTGGTGGATCGCAGCCGAACATGTCGTATGTATGATTCAAACGATACACCGAACGTGATCACGTCAGTCTGGACACCATCGACGTATGATTATCGGTCAAAACCGGAAGTGGCCGTGATGTTAATATTATAGGTGGTGGAGGAGCTAAATATAGCTGTCGAGGTCTTGTTGACATTTTTTGCAATCATCATCTGATTGCCGACATTCCGTCTAAGTATTCACAGTCATTACAACCTCCAAAAACGACGGAGTTCGGATGTGACCTCGACACCGTTCGATAGCAACCCCAAAATATAAACAAAATCATCAAGAATATTTTGAAAAGTAAGGAACCCACCGATGGGGGCGGTATACCCGTGGATCCATACCAAATGGGGATAGGACAAACCGTTAGTTCGATACCCACACATGGTACCGAGGGGCGCGTCTGTGATGCCCCCCTGATGTATGATTACACTTCCCATTATCGGAATTGTTCTCTTTTCATTGATCATATATGTGGTTGAGGCGCAAAATACAGCTTTCGAGGTATTCTTGTCGGTTGCCTACATCTTACTACGAATGATTTTTTTTATGATGGTGATGTTGGTCCCGATTACAAGGGTATTACTCCGCCACGTCCGGCCTCGAGAGCATATACTTTGATAGTGTATAGAAATCACCTGACAGACCAACCCTTCCTCTTGGGGTGCCGTTGACTCTTCGTACATAGTTTGGAGGGGTGCTTAAACATGGGTTCCTACCATGGCTACAACTAGCCTAGTATCTAATACAATGAAAACGATGATCTGGGTCTTAACTGTAAAGTTCAAAAAACTATCATGCCGTGCCGCCCCCATGTTGGGGCAGTTTGTAACATATGAGAGGTCACTCATATTCTCTTCTGTAACAACCAACTCGGGCAATTTTTTTCATAGATCGATACATGCTTCATCCGCTAGGTCATGCCTCCTGTGAGAAACAATGCATACATGGTCAAGTCTTCGCACCCATGAAGGGTCATCTTCTAGGCTCCCGTACCACGACATGTGAGCGTATTAATAGTGGAGCAGCGAGCCAACCCCCCCCCC
>LR738714.1:861135159-861149555 GCA_902687465.1 Secale cereale | reverse complement strand
CCCCCTCCCACTGGTCGATCCGTTCACAAACTTTGTCGCTGTTCGATCAATGGAAACACTGATTTTCGGGTCTTAACCGTAATGCTAAACAATTGGCATACCGTGCCGCCCCCATGTTGGGGCACGTTCTACATCCGAAAGGTCACCCGTATTCTCTTGAGTAACAACCAACTCGGGTAAGGTTGAGGCGCTAAAAATAGCTTTTCGGGGTCGTCCTCGACAATTACACACCACATCATTCATGATCGTTTGAACGGTGATGATCGAAATAAATACACATGACTTCCACCCTGGATATGCCCCCTCACGATGGAGGTGATAGGATGCGTCTTACCCCCTGCGAGTTTTTTTTATTGATACTGCCGATGTTGATCCTGAATACAATGGTGCTGAGCCATCACCTATGGCATCGAGACCATCTACTTTGATCTCATATAGAATTCGTCCGACGGTCCTAACCCCCCCTCTGGGGGTGCCTTCGCCCCCCCTTTTCGTAAGTGAAGGGAAGTTTTTCCCCGGTTATGTGTTAGAATGCGACGTCGTGGGGATCAAATTATCGCAATCATGGCATTACGTCGGGTGTATCCAGTACAAATTTTTTGGTAAGATAAAATCGGCCTTTTTGGATCATAACACAACGATTTGTCCTCGGAGATCATGTACAACACGTGTGCATGTAAAAAACGGAACGATAGTAAAATTTCAACTCCTTATAGCCGAAAACAACAACAAAAGCACCTAACTTTTTACAAATGAATCTGTGGTTTATATCATGGACCGTCAATACTTTTTGAATTCAAATCATACGTGGATCGTTACTTATAGCATGAGTGCATCGACGTTTGTCACGAGAACGCATATGCACACAAAAATTACGTTAAATCGTATGCGCATACAAAATATGCAAAACGTTAAAAAAATCATGCCGTGTACATATCCGTCGTAAACAGCGACATTATGCGAATAACGCCAACTTTGCTAACGAGGCACTCACACGTAAACAAATATGACATACTGATATGTGGTGCTGGGCATGGGGCTCACGGTATAGTACGCACAGGACCACCAACTGCATACATGGGAAATGTACAAGACGTCATTTGTAAATGCACGCACAGTGCACAATCCAATCCAGGTAATTAAATCACTAGTAGAAAACAGGGCATTGGTCCAGCCCATTAGCCCCGGTTCAATCTAGAACCGGGACCAATAGGGGTACTGGACCCGGTTCGTTAGCCCAGGGGGGCGGCCGGGCCACGTGGGCCATTGGTCCCGGTTCGTCTGGACCTATTGGTCCCGGTTGGAGCTAAAAACCGGGACCAATGGCTCTTGCTCCTGGCCCACCACTATTAGTCCCGGTTTGTTTTATGAACCGGGACCAAAGGCACCCCTTTAGCCCCGGTTTGTAGCACCAACCGGGACCAGTGAGTTGCCTATATAAACCCCCTCACTCAAGAGCAGAGCTCACTGCTCTGTTTTTTTCCTGGCCGAGGGGGAGAGGGGTTAGTGGTGCTCTAGCTCACCTCCTATGCACACAACATGTTCGGTGGAATGCCCGAGCCACACTAGTTAAGCTTTTCTCCTCTCGAAGCTCTATTTTCTTCGAGATTTGTCTAGGTTTAGCGGTCCGTCACGTCCCGTCCCCGTCTTCGCCGCCGTCGATCGCCCCCGCCGATCTCGTCACCGGCACCACCGTGGTGAGCCTCTTGTTATGTCCATGCTTTTCTTACTTTTATTATTGCTTTAGATAGATATTTGTCTAATTTTCTTACGTTTATTATTGCTTGTTATTATATAGTGCGATGGTTTTGATATCCGCCCACGTGGGCCCTCGTCCGGTCTACGATTCGGATGTGGTATATTATCTTTAATTTATAACTATTTGTTTTAGTGCTTATGATAGTTATGCCGACCAACCTGACATGCATAGATGTTTTATTATGTCTAGGAGGTAGTTGAACCGGAAATTCCAACCGACCCTCTTGTGGAGAGGTTAAATTTAGTTGAAGAGGAAAACATTTCGTTAAAGAAAAAATTGGAAAAAATGGAGGAGGAGAAGATGGAATTGGAGTTGCATGTTGCGGAAGTTATCGATGATCACAAGATCAAGATGGAACCTATTGTCGAGAGGTTAAATTTAGTTGAAGAAGAAAACAAATTCTTGAAGGAAAAATAAAAAAAAATTGTGGACGAGAAGATGATATTGGAGTTGCATGTTGCGGATGTCGTCGATGATCACAAGATCAAGATGGATGCAATGCGGTTGAAGATTAAAAAGATTAGAAAATATGCCATTCATACCGAGGCTTGGTATCATTATGCCGTTGGATCAATTGTTACCTTGGTTGCGATTATGATAGCATTTGTTTTCGCGTTGAAATGTTTTACATAGTTTCGATGTGTATGGAGAGCTATATATGTTGTTAGATGAGAACTATATATGTATGTACTTTGGTTTTAATGTGATGATGAACTTTTATCCATTTGGTCACTTAATTATCTATTTATGATGTTCTGTAATGGTTTTTGACACACTTAATTATATATAAATGCACGCAGATGAACCGCCAATGGATGTACGGTGATAGACACACCTCCGAGTACATTAAGGGCGTGCGTGAGTTTCTAAATGTGGCAGAGGCAAACAAGCAGAATGGTTTTATGTGTTGTCCATTCACTCAATGTGTGAATACGATGTCTTACTCTAACCGAAAAATCCTTCACTCCCACCTGCTTTACAAGGGTTTCATGCCACACTATAATGTTTGGACGAGGCACGGTGAAATAGGGGTTATGATGGAAGACGGCGAAGAAGAAGAGTACGATGACAACTATGTGCCCCCTGAATACGGTGATGCTGCAATGGGGGGAGCTGGTGAAGATCAAGAGGAACCAGACGATGTGCCCAATGATGCTGCAACGGGTGAAGCTGCTGAAGATCAAGAGGAACCAAATGATGATCTTCGCCGGGTCATTGTCGATGCAAGGACACAATGCGAAAGTCAAAAGGAGAAGCTGAAGTTCGATCGCATGTTAGAGGATCACAAAAAAGGGTTGTACCCCAATTGCGAAGATGGCAACACAAAGCTCGGTACCGTACTGGAATTGCTGCACTGGAAGGCAGAGAATGCTGTGGCTGACAAAGGATTTGAGAAGCTACTGAAAATATTGAAGAAGAAGCTTCCGAAGGATAACGAATTGCCCGACAGTACATACGCAGCAAAGAAGGTCGTATGCCCTCTAGGATTGGAGGTGCAGAAGATACATGCATGCCCTAATGACTGCATCCTCTACCGCGGTGCATACAACGATCTGAACGCATGCCCGGTATGTGGTGCGTTGCGGTATAAGATCAGACGAGATGACCCTGGTGATGTTGATGGCGAGCCCGCCAGGAAGAGGGTTCCTGCGAAGGTGATGTGGTATGCTCCTATAATACCACGGTTGAAACGTTTGTTTAGAAACAGAGAGCATGCCAAGTTGATGCGATGGCACAGTGAGGACCGTAAGAAAGACGGGAAGTTGAGAGCACCCGCTGACGGGTCGCAATGGAGAAAAATCGAGAGAAAGTACTGGGCGGAGTTTGCAAAGGACGCAAGGAACGTATGGTTTGCTCTAAGCGCGGATGGCATTAATCCTTTCGGGGAGCAGAGCAGCAATCACAGCACCTGGCCCGTGACTCTATGTATGTATAACCTTCCTCCTTGGATGTGCATGAAGCGGAAGTTCATTATGATGCCAGTTCTCATCCAAGGCCCTAAGCAACCCGGCAACGACATTGATGTGTACCTAAGGCCATTAGTTGAAGAACTTTTACAGCTGTGGAATGGAAACGGTGTATGTGCGTGGGATGAGCACAAACAGGAGGAATTTGACCTAAAGGCGTTGCTGTTCGTGACCATCAACGATTGGCCCGCTCTCAGTAACCTTTCAGGACAGACAAACAAAGGATACCACGCATGCACGCACTGTTTAGATGACACTGAAAGTATATACCTGGACAAGTGCAGGAAGAATGTGTTCCTGGGCCATCGTCGATTTCTTCCGACCAACCATCAATGTCGAAAGAAAGGCAAGCATTTCAAAGGCGAGGCAGATCACCGGAAGAAGCCCGCCATGCGTACCGGTGATCACGTACTTGCTATGGTCAATGATTTACACGTAATCTTCGGAAAGGGCCCCGGCGCACTAGCTGTTCCGAATGACGATGAGGGACACGCACCCATGTGGAAGAAGAAATCTATATTTTGGGACCTATCCTACTGGAAAGACCTAGAGGTCCGCTCTTCAATCGACGTGATGCACGTGACGAAGAACCTTTGCGTGAACCTGCTAGGCTTCTTGGGCGTGTATGGAAAGACAAAAGATACAGCTGAGGCACGGGAGGACCTGCAACGTTTGCACGAAAAAGATGGCATCCCTCCGAAGTAGTATGAAGGTCCTGCCAGCTATGCTCTTACGAAAGAAGAGAAAGAAATCTTCTTTGAATGCCTTCTCAGTATGAAGGTCCCGACTGGCTTCTCGTCGAATATAAAGGGAATAATAAATATGGCAGAGAAAAAGTTCCAGAACCTAAAGTCTCATGACTGCCATGTGATTATGACGCAACTGCTTCCGGTTGCATTGAGGGGGCTTCTACCGGAAAACGTCCGATTAACCATTGTGAAACTATGTGCATTCCTCAATGCAATCTCTCAGAAGGTGATCGATCCAGAAATCGTACCAAGGCTAAGGAGTGATGTGGCGCAATGTCTTGTCAGTTTCGAGCTTGTGTTCCCACCATCCTTCTTCAATATCATGACACACGTCCTAGTTCATCTAGTCGACGAGATTGTCATTCTGGGGCCCGTATTTCTACACAATATGTTCCCCTTTGAGAGGTTCATGGGAGTCCTAAAGAAATATGTCCGTAACCGCGCCAGACCAGAAGGAAGCATCTCCATGGGCCATCAAACAGAGGATGTCATCGGGTTTTGTGTTGACTTCATTCCTGGCCTTAATAAGATAGGTCTCCCTAAATCGCGGTACGAGGGCAGACTGACTGGAAAAGGCACGCTTGGAAGGGACTCAATAATATGCAGGGACGGTTATTCTTGGTCTCAAGCACACTACACAGTTCTACAGAACTCTACATTGGTGACCCCGTATGTCGATGAACACAAGAACAGTCTGCGCTCCAAACACCCGGAGCAGTGCGACGACTGGATTACACGTGAACACATCAGGACTTTCATCAGTTGGTTGGAAACACGTCTCAGAGGTGACAACACTGTTTGTGATGAGTTGTACTTGTTGTCCAGGGGACCATCTTCGACTGTATTGATTTACAAAGGATACGAGATAAATGGAAATACATTTTACACGATTGTCCAAGATCAAAAGAGCACCAACCAAAACAGCGGTGTCCGCTTTGATGCAACAACCGATAGGGGAAAGGACACATATTATGGTTACATAGTGGACATATGGGAACTTGACTACGGACATGATTTTAAGGTCCCTTTGTTTAAGTGTAAATGGGTCAATCTGTCAGGAGGCGGGGTACAGGTAGACCCACAGTACGGAATGACAACAGTGGATCTGAAAAATCTTGGATACAATGACGAACCGTTCGTCCTAGCCAATGATGTGGCACAGGTTATCTATGTGAAGGACATGTCTACCAGACCGAGAAAAAGAAAAGATAAGGAAGCGAATACATCATACGATGAGCCAAAGCGCCACATAGTTCTTTCAGGAAAAAGGGACATCCTGGGAGTGGAGGGCAAGACAGACATGTCTGAAGATTATGAAAAGTTTCATGAAATTCCTCCCTTCAAAGTCAAGGCTGACCCAAGCATCCTGATAAACGATGAAGATTATCCATGGTTACGGTGCAATAAGCAAATGACACAAGCGAAGAAAAAGTAAAGAGTTATTTCCGCAACTATTATGATGATACCATGCCAACTTTGTAACAAACGAGTATGATACCATTGTCCGTTTGTACTATTCAAATTTCAATACTACTTGCACTAACAAAACAAAACAAAACAAAACAAACTTGAAAAATAAATAGCAACAATAAGTATTTTGTTGTAAGTATAAACAAAATAAAATAAATAAAGCAACAAAGAAAATAAATAAATAAAGTAAAATAAATAAAGCAACTCTAAATACAGCAAAAAACAACTTAGAAATAAACAAAGAAAATAAAATAAATAAAGCAACTCTAAATACAGCAAAAAACAACTTAGAAATAAATAGCAACAATAAGTATTTTGTTGTAATTAAGTATAAACAAAATAAAATAAATAAAGCAACAAAGAAAATAAATAAAGGAAGTAAAATAAATAAAGCAACTCTAAATACAGCAAAAAACAACTTAGAAATAAACAAAGAAAATAAAATAAATAAAGCAACTCTAAATGCAGCAAAAAACAACTTAGAAATAAATAAAGCAAAAAAGGAAAAAAAATTAGGCGCTGCCCAGTGAGCCTGCAAGGCCTATAGCACAGGATCCACCTGTAATATAAGGCCCAGCAAGCTCACAGGGCAGCGCGCAGAGTTAGGCCCAGAAGCCTGCATTTGAGAGGAGCTCGAGAGGGTGGGAGCAGCAGCCCTTATAAACCACTCTCGAGCTCCCTCAGCTAGCGAGGTGGGACTAAACATCCCACCGCACCCGCGCCAGCACAGGGCCTTTGGTCCCGGTTGGTGGCACCAACCGGGACTAAAGGGTGGCATTAGTCCCGGTTGGTGGCTGAAACCGGGACTAATGCACCCCTTTAGTCCCGGTTGCTGCCACCAACCGGGACTAAAGGCACCACCTTCCCGCCCTTTGGGCTGCTGAAAAGGGACCTTTAGTCCCGGTTGGTGGCAGCAACCGGGACTAAAGGGGGGCATTAGTCCCGGTTTCAGCCACCAACCGGGACTAATGCCACTCCTATATAACCAGGACTTGCGAAATTTTGGGCAGTTTCTTTCTTCCCCGCCCCGACGCCTCCCTCGATCTGCTCTTCCCCGTCGCCGTCGCCGTCGCCCCCGTCGCCCCCGTCGCCCCGTCGCCGTCGCCCCCGACGCCGCCTCGTCGCTCCGCCCCGCGCCGTCGCCGCGCCCCGCGCCGTCGCCGCGCCCCGCGCCGTCGCCCCGCCCCGCGCCGTCGCCGCGCCCCGGCCGGCCCGTCGCCCCGCGTCGCCGCGCGCCCCGCCCCGCCGCCGTCGCGCCGCCGCGCCCCGACGCCGCCTCGTCGCCGCCCCGCCCCGCCGCCGTCGCGCCGCCCTGCCGATGTGAGGGCCGGCTCCCTTTTTTTTATATGTTTAATATATATTGCTGTATATATATATATAGTTGCTGTGTATATATATGTATATATGTGTATATTTTTTTTTCTTAGGAATTTTCTTAGGAAATTGCAGTATATATAGTTGCTGTATATAGTTGCTGTATTTATATGTATGTGTATATCTTTTTTTTTCTTAGGAATTTGCTAAATATATATGTTAAATATATATTTATGTGTATATAAATATATTTTTTCTTAGGAAGTTGCTGTATATATGTGATGTGTGTATATGTGATGTATATATATGTGTATGTGGCTATATAGTTTTTTGTTTATATATGCTAAACATATATAGAAAGTTTTATATATATATGCAAAAGTTACAAATTTAGAAAAAGAAGGATAGGAAAGAAGAAAATAAGAAAGAGGAAAGAAAGAAGAAGAGGAGAGGAAGAAGAGGAGAAATAAATAAGAAGAAGAAAAAAAAGAAAAAGAAGGATAGGAAAGAAGAAAATAAGAAAGAGGAAAGAAAGAAGAAGAAGGAGAGGAAGAAAGAGGAGAAATAAATAAGAAGAAGAAAAAAAGAAAAAAAGAGGAGAAGAAGAAAGGAATAGAGGAGAAGAAGAGAATTTTCTCTTCTTCTCCTCTATTCCTTTCTTCTTCTCCTTTTTTTTTCTTTTTTTTTCTTCGATCTTCTCCTCTAGCGGTTCTTTTTTTCTTCTTCTTCCTCTTTTTTTATCGGATATGTATACACCCTCTCCCCGATAACTTCGACATTAGGGGGGGCCGGGGTCGAGGGTCGTCGAGGGACCGAGGCCGAAGGTCGAGGGGTCGAGGGTCGTCGAGGGACCGATCGAGAGGCCGAAGGGCGAGGGGTCGAGAGAGGTTGCCTAGCTAGCTAGTGTCAAAGTATTGAAAAATTCCATGACTTCATCATTTGCCAGAAGTAACCGGGGCATGTTGGTACGAAGTTATGCAAAGATGTTCTGGAACGGAGTTCCTGATAGGATAATCCGTCTTTTGTTACGGATTATCTTATCTGGGACTTCGTTCCAAAACAACTTTGGAGAGCTTCGTACCATCATGCTACTGTTACTTTCGCCTAATGATGAAGTATTGGTTTTGTTGAATCCTTTGACACTATAGCTAGACAAAATGTGACATGAGGGGGTCTAGGGTTTGTGGATCGCCGAGCAGTCGGGGGTCGAGGGGTCGAGAGAGGTTGCCTAGCTAGCTAGTGTCAAAGTATTGAAAAATTCCATGACTTCATCATTTGCCAGAAGTAACCGGGGCATGTTGGTACGAAGTTATGCAAAGATGTTTTGGAACGGAGTTCCTGATAGGTTAATCCGTCTTTTGTTACGGATTATCTTATCTGGGACTCCGTTCCAAAACAACTTTGGAGAGCTTCGTACCATCATTCTACTGTTACTTTTGCCTAATGATGAAGTATTGGTTTTGTTGAATCCTTTGACACTAGCTAGACAAAATGTGACATGAGGGGGTCTAGGGTTTGTGGATCGCCGAGCAGTCGAGGGTTGAAGCTAGTTCTACGTTTGCCATTAATATATCCATCTGTCATGTTTGAATAATAATTGGCATGTTGTAAATATTTGTAGAAACAATGGACGACAACACCCGAGACGTAGCACAAGAAGCGATGTTGATGGACATAATCGCAGACGGACAAAATGCCGTCAGGTCGTTTCTCAACGACACCGATGAGCAGGTCGAACAAGAGCTGCGGCTGGAAGATCTAGGCTATGATATTGATGAATTCGGTGACCCAATGCACATGGAAGAAGTAGACCGTGAGGACGGCTCCGGTGACCCAATGCCGGTGCAAGAAGGAGACCGTGATGCTGGCTCCGGTGACCGAACCGAGTCCGGCCAGGAGGTATATATGTTAGTTAAGCATGTGCTGACTAGTTAATTGATTCATTCGTGCGCAGCTTCCACTATATTCTCTTAGAGATTAAGCTTGAGAAGGGAATAGTAACTGTCTTCGACTCTAAACGTAAAGATCCCGAGGAGTATGCGGACATGACTCAAATACTAGCCAGGTAAGTTAAATCGATCAATATTATCCACCATGCATATATATCAGCAACTTCATTTCTGATATCAACTAATTGTTTCCTTTGTCTGGCAGGGCTTGGAAAACATTCATCAAAAAAGCTCCGGGACTGCCGAAGAAGCTACAATTTAGATACCCGAAAGTAAGTACAATATAGTAGCATGTTCCGCGCGCGCATCTCCTATATCTTGATTCAAGCGCTAGCTAGTTTCATCAATACCAATTTGGCATTCTTGCTTATCAGTTTGATTGAGCTCTATTTCTTGTAAAGTGGTTGTGGCAGGAACCCGGGAATGATTATTGTGGATACTACATTTGCGAGTCCATCCGCCACACGACCTATGAGCGGGGCTACACTGATGAACAATTTAAAGTGCGTAAGCAATCAATAATATTCACAAATTTATAGCATCATTTCATGTATTGACCCCCTACTTCAAATTAGATGTTTCGGATGCGGGATGAACTCCTAACACCAGATCGTCTGCGAGCAATTCAAGAGGAATTGGCGGCATTCTTCCTTGAACACGTGATCGCTGAAGACGGAGAATACTATGTGGACCCTGCATCCATGTGTTAGGAGATTATTTTTGTAAGAGATAATTATTGTATATATATGTGCCCGGTAGTGTCGGATCGATAGATATACGAGAACTTGTTGTTCGACCAATCTCTCGGAGAAGGAGAGGTGGTCGATATTATTACTTCTCTCTGTATGCATATATATATATGTTGATTATATATACGAGATCTTCTGTTCCTTCGTTTGCTTAGTATAGCTAGCAGCTAGCTAGCTAGCTAGCGTGACTCTAGTCCATATATATACGTATGTGTAGTATGTAGCGTCGACCAAAAGCACGGACATAAGAGAGAACACTTCTCTCTATTAATTAGCTAGCTAACACAATATATCAAACACCTAAATTAACCCCCAAAACCTAAAACCCCCCCTCCCCTTTCAAAAAAAAAAAAAAACCACAGCTACAGAAATGCTGACACGTGCATGCCTTTTGGTCCCGGTTGGTACCACCAACCGGGACTAAAGCCCCTCCTGCCTGGACTCGGTGCACAGGCCACGTGGACACCCTTTTGCCCCGGTTCTGGATTGAACCGGGACTAAAGGGTCAGAGCATTAGTACCGACCCTGTTGCCCCGGTTCCAGAACCGGGGCTAAAAGGCCAAATGAACCGGGGCTAAATCCCCTTTATCTACTAGTGAATGCTGCAGAATGGCTACTCGATTACGCATGCCGGATCGAACCATATACACGGGCTCCAATGATTAAACGACATGCGAAAGGTCCCGTTTCAATCGCGCTTATCCATATAGGTTAATCAGAAAAGATATATTTCTGCAATCCGGCCGGGGCGATACGAGTGAGCTGGACGGTAGGTTGTACTACTTGTACTACACAAGTACCATGTACGATTTGAGCCGTGCTCACCATGGCAAGGGCGGGCTGTACAGGTTTTGTTTGGGCTATGCACAACATATTTAGGGAATCGAGGCGACTAGCAGCTCCATGCAAAAAGGTGTTTTTCTTACCTTGGCAAGCAACCGTATACATTTGGGGACTGCTGTCTACCCGGCTTGCAGCTCCGACATTGCTGGTTCACGAGCTTGTACATGAGACAAAACAGTATAAAAAGTTGGCGTGAAGTGGGACGGTACGTTGGAGAAGCTGCATGCTGATGTAAACAGTGACTTGACCATATAGCTACAACATAGCTACAAAAGTCTAAGGGTCCGGCCCAGTCTGAATGCCTTATTTTTCTCTTAGGGTTGCCAAGCAGGCAGCATATACATTGGCACACCCCCTCCCGCGAGCCTGCATTCATTCCATCCATTTGAGCTCTCCAAGAGCTCATCTCCGAGAGTGAAGAGAGATGCAGTCTCATTCGGCTGCATCACCGAACGAAAGCTTCCAGTCAAACGCATCCACCAAAGACATGCAGCAAGCCCCTACGATGAGCAACTCCTTGGTTGAGTCGGCTTACCACTACGACCCGATGAAGATCGAAACCAACTTCAGTAGTGCGAACATCAAGCTGCTCCGTCGCGTGATCGGTAGAATGACGTCGTACCAGATGGGCCTCATCAGGTCCATAGGGTTTGACGGCGTTCTTGAGATCCTGGAGTGTGATAAGCTAGATCGACGCTTCTCGGTCTTCTTGGTGAGTCTGGTTCGTGTCCTTGAAAAGGTGCTCGTCGACGGGCATTCCAACTCAGCGCCAATAGATGCAAGCTCATTCAGCAAGATAGTGGGCGTGCCAAAGGGAGATGTCATCATCGAGCCATGCATGTCTCATGAAGGCGACCTCAGCGAGGAAGACAAGGTTCTGGTATGTGTGTACTTACGTTTTCATGCATGCAGCAAATGCAGCTTTGATTTCAACCTTAGACGCCATCTCATGCATGTTCTTCCGGCTGCTTGCAGTTTGCATCCCTGTCCAAGAGAGACCGTTGCAGAAAGGTGCTAGAAGCCATGGCAGGGAAAGAGATGGACTACTCGCAAAATGAGACGTTTCTCCGTGCGTTCGTCGCGTTCGTCATCACTGGCGTAGTAGCGCCATGCGATGATGTGCCGAGGGAAGTTCTTCAAGCGATAAGAGACGTCTCAAGCATCAGGAAGTACAACTGGGCTCAGTACAGAGTTGACTTCATATTTCAAAAAGCTCCCATCACTATCCAGGAACTGCAAGCAATGAAGACGAAAGTGCCAGTAGAGGGATGTCTCTTGTACCTTCAGGTAAAAGCAATCATTCCCACAGACTCTACGTTCACGGTTCAAGTCGCTTTGCAGTTATTAAGATATGCATAAATAAATCTGCGTGTGTGTGTGCAGGTTTTATACATGGAACTAGTACGAAATATCAAGGACCAAGTTGACGGGACTAAGGAGCCTCGCATGGCGGCGTACAACCCGACAATAATGAAAGTCATGATTAACTCGACTAAAAGCCATAGGAGGGCTGGTCTGCTTCACAAGTACGGGTTACGCAAGGTACATCATCATATGCAGATTGAACCACATTGTTTTACATTATGTCACAACACAATATTGTATTTTTTTTGTCCGCTAATAAATGACTGACTATCTTGTAACACTGCAGTTCTTACGGTCTCGCATCTCAGAACCGGAAATTGAGCCTGATAGAGGAGAACATGGATCGCGTCTTGGGGCATCTGACAACAGCTTGACGCCTAACCGAGAGATCGAGTGTGATAGTACAGATGAGCATGAATCTTATGATTCTGATTGCGATAAGGTATCACTCGGTCAAAGACCTCACGTTCACGATACATAACATTTTTTTCTTGTGCTTCCGTTTTGTGCACACGGTCCTGATGTTTTACATTTCCATTTCTCAGCTTCTAAAGCCGTTCATAGTAGCAAAGATACTTACTTATTGGTGTGATTTTGGATACAGAAAGCAACAAAAGTAGCTGGGGCGGCCTTGAAAATGCTCATCAGGGACGGACTGTTGCCGGGGTTCGGAGATGCAGAAGCCGGCAAGCGAGTAGCTACGTGCCCGGCAAAACGTCCCATCCACATAATTGGCCCGACTGTTTGCGGGAATGTTTCACGCCGTCGATTCCCAGACATGGATGTTAGAATGAGAGAAAGTAAGTCTAACCTTGTGTTGGTTCTCATCTTTCAAAATGTTTTGTCGTGAGTTTTACAAGATATGGATGTCATATGATCAGGTGTTAACACTACAGTTATAATAGGCGCAGGAAAAAGGCCACTCAATATGGACGCCGATTTCGAAGGAACATTCTCTCAAGCGCATGCAGTTTCGACTGGTGATCGGAATGACTTATTTCCAAGATCGTGCTTATATTTTCATATATTTGCTTGCATGATAAATCATCAATTTAACATTGTTCCACTCTAGCCTACACCCGTACTGAAATATATAGTAAATCACATGCATTGTACAGAGTACGAAAGGAGGGAATACAGCTCATACGACGGATGCAATACCAGCAATTATTCTAGGTTGAAAGCCAAGCTGGCTTTCAGATATAGTTCAGGTATGTCATGCATGGGATTTGTACAACATACTGAAACACTATTTATTTGTTCGGGAGTGGAAACTGAATATTCGTCGATTGGCAGGAAACAACGCGCAGGCGAATGAGACTCATTTGCCAAAAGTTCCCGGCACAGCTACATTTCCTATTGAGTTGCCTAACGATGTAAACGAACAAAATGCAGGTTGATTAAAGCAGCTTATATATTAACAGTAATGGTTGGTTCGAACATTAACAATGAACACTTATATGATTAGATAATCAAATTTGTCTGAATTTTCCGTCAGATCATGTGAATGCACAGAATGTGAGCAATCCAACGGATGAAGGCTCCCAAAACGGTGGTAAGCCAGAATCTTCATATTCCAAAACCTCTTTTGATGTCATACTTTGCGATGATACAACCTAATAAATATCACGGTGCCGTTAATATTTACACCACTCAAACACATGTTAAGGAGTAATAGTAAACCTCCCGTCGAACAACCAGCAACACAATCTGGTCGAGGTATAGAACATGTGTTGCGTACAACTGAAGGTAAACATTGTGCACATATCATACGGGGTTGGTATGCTGATAGCCTTCCATACTAAATCTCATCCCATTCATATGTGTATCTCACTTGTGCAGATACCTTACCAGCGGTGCCCAATGTTATGTGCGTGAATGAGGCGGTTAATCTGGACTCAACTGACACTGAAGAGCCGATGGTGCCTGCAATGACAGAAGCAACGCAAGGTATGTTTAGCATGCGACAATATTGCATCAACTACACCCGATCTTATATGCCACTAACCATGACGATCATATTAAATAAGTCTCTATTGAAAATTCACAGGGCACGACGAACGTATTCAAGGAAATGTTGTCGTTGATGCAGCTGCACGCGACAACGTCACTAATATACAACCGGGGCTCGAAATGGATCACAGGAATCTGAATGAACATGCAGGGAATTACGCCAAAAATATCAATGGAAATGGGGATGCCGGTAATATGATGCTTGATAACAGCGGGGG
>LR738714.1:861115466-861135080 GCA_902687465.1 Secale cereale | reverse complement strand
GGGGGGGGGGCTCAAAATCTTCCTCAAGCTGATACCATTCGTGGGAATGTAGCTGATCACAGATCTATGATGAATAGGGACGATCATCCGGCTGATTTTGACGACGGTGCGGATATCTCATCACGTGGCGTCCCACCAAACGTCCCCAACCCAGTGGCTGGTGAGTCACCCGTGATGATTACCTTTTTCTAACGAATAATTGCCTCGCCGTGCAATAGGATGAACGAGACGGATCATAAACATGCATATTGTCTAAACATCTCTGGGTGGTTCACCAAGGGCGTGTTAACAAAAAGGATATGAAGTCATGTGTTTTTTAAAACAATATTGTCATTCATACACAAACCTATAGATAACATGTTTTTTCTTCTGTTGGCACACCCGTACTAATGCATCATATCATAATCGATTTTCCGCAAATTGTAGGGGTATGTACTAAACATTTTATTACTGTACTAGCATAAATAATTATTCACCCCCCTCTGAACAGCATCCGGCCCATCCGGTATATGTTGCACCAATTACACATTCAATTTGTATACATTTTTCTGGAAGGTCACCCCTCTGTTTTACTCATCCAACAGATGCACTCAACATTCTAACCATGGTGTCCATAGCTGCCGAGAGGGGCGTATACCCGCCACCAGGTTTAGTACGCGGTGCGCCACCAAGCAATGCGGTCGCGGACAGCGTTGACGATGGTAAGATTACAATACAAAAATATACATAATATCAAACCCACCTGCACAACGCCACACCCACCCCCCCCCCACGCCCTCATGAAACCCATCACACATTTGTTTTAATAGTGGCGTGTTTGAATTATTTGTCAGGTGCATCAAACATGGGGGCATCGTTGGTTGGGCCTGTATCCGAGAATAGCAACATGGGTCCTGCCTCAGACGTCGGAATTGAGGAGGCCGTGCCGGATATCACTCAGCAGGTTGCAATCCAGAATGTATTCACGATAGATAACAGAGTGCCTATCATTTGGCACAATCTGAAAGATTTATGCCCGTATGAACGGGCAAAGGTGTTGTTCAAGTATCTGGTGAAACCGGGGCCTCTGACTGATACATCAAGGTACGCAGGCATTAGTTTATCATGCATTTACTTTCGGGATCACCCGCTGCATAACGTTAACTTGATAAATTTACAATCAATCTATTGGGTCAGGTATTATATTAAAATCATGTATCCTGTAAGTGAGAACATAACCGGAGAACATCTCATAAAGGAGTTGACGGAGCAGCCGGATGTAACAAAGAAAACTTTTGCTGCCATAGCATGCTTGTATAATGAGCTTCAAGACAAGTCGGATCACAGAAAGAACAATCCTAATTGCCCGTGCACACATTTCCTGCCACCCGCATTCGCTGTAAGTATACAGTCATGCGTGTATGATACCATGCGTGTATGCTAATGCTTCCTCTTCTAACGTACGTTATATATTCTTGTTACCAGGATATAGCCATAGATGAGGATGCAGGCAATTTCCCGCTATACTATGTTATGCCTATGTTTACTATTGGTGGTGTAGAGACGCACAACCCGCGGTTCTGTGATAAGGTAACCATAGATTTTTTACAGCTCACGAAATACTAAATTAATCGTATGATGCGAGTCAAAATCATAATCCCTATTGATCGATATGATTTTGCACAGTTTGTCATACCGCACAAGGAAAATGACATATGGACAACATATGTTTATGACACGGCTTCGAAGAAGGCGTACATAGTGGACTGCACAACGATGTCAGGCAGGACTATGACCGAAAGGCATCGGGACAAGGCTGAAACCATTTTGAAATCGTTGCACTACTCTGTTTGGCTTATCAGAGGTGATCCGAACTGGGACGACAAGGATTGGGAGTTCTTACCGGGATGGCATGGAAGGAAAGAGATCAAACGGTAATAAATATACGTCATCATGGAATTTTTTTTATAATAGAAAGACACATGATATGCATTAGTGGTTACTTGAACCGAACCCATGTTATTGTACAGAGGATACACAGGACTGGAGGCTGCATATGCATGCTGGCATTTCGGTGACACCATGGTAACAAAGCATGGAGACAAGGTATATTATTGAACATGAATTATATTTTGAGCACGCTGGCATTTTGACAATTACATCGACTGATGAAAACCTTATATTTTCTAACGGTGCGTCATCGTGGGTATACACAGACTTTGAAGAGGTTCGTGAGAGCACTTGCATACCTCCTGCTGACAATGGAATACAATCAGAACAGGGTCGACGGTGCAAGCTTTGCGGAGTGATCTGACAAGGATGGCGGGGCCTTCAATTTCCCTTTATCGATGGCAGTTATGTTTATGGGGTACTATCTATATGTTGTCTTATGTTGCAACTCTGTGTGTGATTTAGAGTTTGCGATTCGCGTCGCTGATGGTCATCAGTATGCCGTAGCTATGTCGGTTAAGTCGTATTATGTACTAGATGCTATATAATGCACATGTTTATCATTTGGTCTGGTTTGGAACTTATGATGTATGTCGCTATCCGTCCATTTGGTACTTAAGTATGATTGTCAGTATGATCATTAATATGCTTGTTTGTTTTGGGACACACTTCTGTGTACTTTTTGTTCCATCTATTTTACGTGAACTCTATTATCTCGGGATACGACATACACAGCTATGGATTTTTGCACGTCCCTCGGATCTTAGTGAGGTTTAAACTTACAAATGTAAAAATCTTGTCTTAGTTGTATCAATATCACATACATTAAAGATCCATGGTTTTTGATGTGAACAAACGTGAATCAACCACCCAGTTTCATACGTAACAAAACATGGAATGGATGAAAACAATATACAACTTCACGTTGCATTAATACATACGCATATGAAAAACAAATCGATATCATGGTATACGGTACCACCGACAGGATACGTACCTCCTTTATGCATGGTCGTCTCATCCACGGTGTATATCGTAACGATGCGCCAGGGCAATTTTTATTTGCCATCATCCAAGATCAACCTGCATCATGCAGAATTTTTTTAGGAATACGTACCAACTGATAAATTACATCTAGTCCAGAAATTTTAAACCATAAAAAGAACGCAGACCGGTTATGCATATGAGCACAATGCATCCTCATACGTATGGACCTAAAAACATAGTTCATGACAAATACATTGTAATGTTTTGGCATATTATTTGGACATTTACATACATTGGTGGTATAATTCGTTTGTGTAACAGCAAAATGTGATTCAGCAATATATACAAAAAATGAAGCAACCAAGGGAAATATGTTTACGGCTAAACATGACGATTTCATGTTTTGTAGTGAATCAATAATAATGACATATGTTTTTGCTACACACTACCAACATATGTAATGAATGTTTGTGCACTGCCAAGGGATTTGAATACCACGATCAGTTAAGGATAATAGCTGGACATATAACGCTAAACCACGACATTCGAAGTTAATCATAATACGATGCCAACATTTAAACTTCTTCTCCATGCGTACAACTAACACAGTTCATGAAACTGACACAAACTATCGTATAAGTCGGGCAAGCCCAAATGTCTTCGGGCATATCCTTGCTCACTTTCCGGCATAGCTAAAAGCGCAGGCACTCGAAAAGATTTTGAGCAATGCCCCTTCTGGTGCATTTCAGCCTTGTGTGTCCAGGCTCGTGGCATGTGCTACATATTACCTTCCGCTTGCTGGGGATATGTGGTGAGACCTCATCTTCAATCTCTTTTGTCGGGGTATCTGTAGTATGGTCATTATCATATAATGAAGATAGTGCATCCTCTCTTGGTTTGAAATCACCACTCGGCTTCTTTCCAGCAGTTTTATTACTCTTGTTTTTCTTCTTAGCGGCTGACGCAACGTGATCCATCTTGGACTTAGGTCTCACGGACGCTGGTCTTCCACTCTGCTTCACCCTTTCAGGAGCGAGAATAGTGTTGAAATGGATGTTGACAAAGCTCTCCACTTGTGGCGGCTCCGGACGATTGTTGTTTACAGACATACTACTGTTCTTACGTATTGCGGCCGTGAGTTTGCGCATTCCTTCAAGGGCATCTTCTAAGCTCTTCTTGTCACGAGAACTCACTTTCATGAGATCATCTACAACAATATATAGGAGGTTCTTTAGAGAGAGCGGCGTTTCGGAGCCCGTGCTCAGATGAGCCCATTATCTTGTCCGTTGGTTGAAGCGTTGGGATGCGAAGATAGCCAGCTGGATTTTCGTGGCTAGGCTCGAGCAAATCGACGAAACCGACAAATACGGTACGAAACAGTGACGAAGTGGTGGGGGCAGCACGAGGTGGTCCGACGGACGTCGCGAGCGTCCGGTCTGGGCCGGGGACCAGGACGGCGACTTTCGGACTAGGCCGTGGACCAACACATTTGCTTTATCGGCCTAGGCCACGGATCGGATAAGGGGTCCATTACAATACGCGTGCCTGTGCCGGCTGTCGGTCCACATGGCACCTCCACGCTGTGCGCGGATTAAAAAAAAGAATGGAGCTGGTTTTCACCTCCGCTTTCTCTTGTTCGTTCTAGAGCCCCCCCCCCCCATCCCACCCCCACCCCACCAGCCGCCGCGGTTGACCTGCGGAGTGCTGGAGAAAAAAGCCACGCTCAGGCTGAGGGCGACCTACGAGATTACGGCAGCGCCGGCGTTCGTGCACTGGTGTAGCCTCTCATGGAGGCTGAGGGTATGGTGTTCCTGCTGGACGCGGTTGACAGGTTGGCATCATGCAGATCTCTGAACTTTTCCTTTCAGCTAGATTCCATAGCTGATACCGCTGGTTGGATCAAAAAATTGTTCTGCCATTCCTTTAAATCTAACAGGGCTTTGTTGGATTCGGTGTTGTTTTCTTCAGGTTCCCCGTACGTGAGGAGTTTGCTGACAGCCTAGACCACCCAGATCCAGTTCCACTCCTTTATCTCTTGGATAGGGGGAGTACTGCCCGAGCTGTTGCAGATGGCAATGGCGTCTCTCGGCTTGCGCAGCTGGAGGAAGAAGGGGGGGCAGCAAATAAAGACGAATGTGGCCAGCGTAGTGGGCCTGAATCTCCGGCTAGGTCTGCTCAATCGACAGACAGAGTAAACCCACAGGCCCCAGGGTGGACGAAAAGGTGAGTTCAACTGCTACTGTGTCATGCGAGAAATGGCAATGAAAAATTAAATTGCTCTTTAACTACGTTGCAAAACAGAATGATTTTTTGGTGTTCGTGGTATGGTAGTCCAACTACAGGCGAAGATTAACTTGTTATGACTGGGGCGTAGTTTCAGTATTAAAATTATCTTTTGTAGAGGAGCATGACAAAGTTAGCATCGGTGAAAAAAAAATGATGAAGGGATTGCTGTATTTTTTATTTATTTATTATCTTTTGTTGATACATTGTGTGTATGTTTTGATCGTATGTAAAACAGGAATAAGATTAGCGGGTATTATCGCCATGAAACAATAATGATTATGTTATTTGTGTAGTTACCCGTGTGTTCGGTATGATCATGTATTCTTTAGCTGAACTTTTTGCAAATTCAATTTGTGCCGTGCAGACTCCGTCTAGGAAGTGCACCACCAGACAGAGCCCCCTGCCCTTCGAGGATGAGCGCTCTAGAGATTACAATACGGAAGTATGCAGAGCAACCCGATAAGAGTGTTGTGAAACCTGATCTAGGGCTCAGCTTTGATTCCTTGGGCGAGGCCTACGACTTCTACAACATATATTCTTGGGAAGTAGGTTTTGGCATCAGATATGGGAAAAGCAGACTAAACGCCGACGGGACAAAAACAATGCAGGAAATAGTTTGCGGGTGTTCGGTGAGTGGCCGTTTAGTGTGTGAGTGTTTTTTTTTTTACAAAACATGTTGCTGGAACATATGATTTTGTTGTATGATTTTCATCTGAAATGCTTTACGCAGGGGAAGCCAGAAGCGGAAAACAGCCGATCTTGCAGGTGTGAGTGTCCGGCTCTGATCTGGCTGTTGCGTGCGTCAGACAACAGCTGGTACATCACAGAGCATCGAGCTAGTCACAACCATTCCATGTCGTTGACAATGGGAGAGAAAGTGCATTGGCCATCTCATAAACACATTGATGTATACACGAAGGATCTGATAAAGCAACTGAGGGAGAATAATGTTAACCTTGGTAAGGTCTACAGCATAATTGGGAGTTTCTTGGTTCAGTTGACAAGGTGCCATTCACAAAGAGGACACTCAGAAATATATGTGGCAAGATTAGCCGGGAGCAAGCGGAAGATGATGTCCGTAAGACACTGCAGGCGTTCGCTGACATCCGAGCAAACGACCCTGGGTTCTCTTACGTTGTGTTGGCCGACAAAGACAGCAAAGTAAAAAACCTGATGTGGGCTAACGGGAGTAGCCGGATGCAGTACAAGTTCTTTGGGGATGTGATCACATTTGACACCACTTACAGGACAAACATGTATGACATGCCGTTCCGATTGTTCGTCGGTGTCAACAACCACTATCAAAGCATCATTCTGGCTGGGGTGTTGATGCGCGACGAGCAAGAAGAGAGCTTCGAATGGGTGTTTGAGGAGTTCACGCGAATGATGGGCGGGCCTCCACCGAAAACAATACTAACAGGTAATGAGAATCGCTTGGGAATGAAAAATGATAGTTTTGTGAGACTGTATTGGCCTGCCTGCAATAAATAAAAAAAACATCACCCGTTCCTAGGACTACATGATTTCCATTTTGGCAAGAATAATGTCTTACAGTACTAAATTTTGATTATTATGCGCAGACCAGTGCCGGGCGATGGAGGTTGCGATCAAGAAAGTTTATCCTGGGACTGTCCACCGTTGGTGCAAGTGGCATGTCCTGAAAAAAGCAAAAGAAACACTAGGACCTTTGTACACCAAGAAGAGTGATTTCCAGGCAGAATTCCACAAAGTTGTGAACCATATGTTGTCTGAAGAGGAGTTTGAAATAGCTTGGGGTGCACTGCTGGATAAATACAACTTGAGGAGCCATACCTACATGACCCAGATATATGAGACAAGGCGTAAGTGGGCAAAGCCATACTTTCGAGGCGTATTCTGTGCAAAAATGACAAGTACACAGAGGAGTGAGAGTGCAAACCACATGTTGAAGTCGTACATGCCCCCGGCCAGCCCAATGCATGTATTTGTCAGGCAATATATGAAGCTTCAATTTGATCGTGAGCGTGACGAAAGCTACGAAGGGAAGAGGACCATGATTGTAAGTACAATCTTCACCGTTGTGAAAAAAAATATACGAATTCGGAAGAACACATTTTTTTCACTGCATTGTGCTTTGGGTGCAAGATACCGTAGGTATCTAACTTTTTAGTTATGGTAGTTACATGTTTATGTTTTTTGCATGTTGTTAGGGCGGTGCAGTTAGAAGAACAAACCTTGCAATAGAGAAACACGCAAGCAAGGTGTATACGAGAAACATGTTTGAGGAATTTGGTCGTCTACTCATCGAAGGGACCGCTTACAATATTACTGAAGTGGAGAGGATGAAGAAGTACATTGCAATTCACAATAACGCAGAAAAAAGAGAGAAGTGGAGCAGGGTCGAGTATGTGGTTAATATAAATGAAGACAAGACAGTGTTAAGTTGCGAATGCGACCAGTTCGAGCACACTGGGATGCTTTGCTGCCATGCCTTGAGGGTACATGAAGCCTTAATAGTGTACATTGCATTAAAAAACGGTCATTTGCAAGGAATGAAACACGATCTGACTAACGCTGGTGTTTGTGTATGCAGGTTATGGAAATTCTTCATTTTCAGGAGATCCCTAAACATCACATACTTAAGCGATGGACAATAGACGCGAGGGATATACTGCCAGGTCACCTCATACAGTACCAGAAAGATCAGTCCCAGAGCATGTCATTCACCTGCCGGCATTCAACACTGTACATGAAGGCCATGGAAATAGTAGTAAGAATGGGGGATGCAAGTGCTGCCTGCTACGAGCACATGAACGCCGGCCTTGATTCGTTGCTGAGAAGTGGAGCACCTATAGCAGAAAAGAGGGATGGTCTGGCTTTTGAGGATCGCACCATTGCAAATCCAGAAGCGAGAGTGTCCGCCAACGGTGAACATGCATTTGTTTTTCGCGAAGCTGCACCATGCCAAAGTAATGGGAATTCTGTTAGCAACAATGCCGTAAAGTGCCTAGCGGCGCCGGACAAGCGTAGAGGTCCAGGGAGGCCGACAAACAGCAGGGACAAGGCGCCGTATGAAGGTTTAAGCAAAAGGACTAGGTTCTGCAGCATCTGCCGCCGCGAAGGGCACAAGAAAACCACATGCCCTGAGAGAGGGGATGCACTGAAGAAACCGCGTAAACCAGGCAAATGCAAAAACTGCGGGATAGAAGGCCATCGTCGTACTACATGCACTAGACATGTTGGTTTTGGTCAGAGCTAGAAAAGGGAATGTCTTTCCGTTTGAAGTTTGTTTTTCCAAAATAGGAAAATAAATATGGTTGGTTATGTATTGTGTGTTAAGGAAAGAAGGGCTGCTGCTATCGTAGCTTCGTCAGGTCAAGACTGTTTACTCATTTTCATCGTCGATAAGACGCCGAGTGTATGTTGTTGTAAAATTTATCTGAGGCTTAGACTAATAATGATATGTTGTAGAATCACATTTTGTTGTGCCTTTGATGCTATGAGCTCTTGTCCTTAATGCTATGTGCCTTAACGTATAGGAGCAGAAAAAAACACACAGCTACAGCTCGCTTCAGGCAAGCAACTAATAGAATGATGATAACGACTTGTGTACACTTGTGCAGCCTGCATGTACGTACAAATGCTCCCTGCTTCACTTCAGACTCTATTCGAAATTCAAACTAGTCCTCTCGGGCATGGAAGGCGCGCACGAATCAACCACCACAACGCGCCACCACCACCACAAAACACAAACACCCCCCACCCTCCCTATGGGCTTGACAGACTCGCAGTTTAAATACAAACAAGCCCGTGGCGAGCTGCTTCACTTCGGCCACGACGTTGGAGAACTAGTTCCACTAGCTTTTGAACAAGGATCCTGTGAAGAATGGGAGGTTCTACTGCTGGATCTGAGAGCAGCGGCACAACCATAGGCCCTGGGCGCGATGCGTGTGAAGCTCTGAATATCAAGGTTAGCACTGCTTGAGTCTGACTTGATTTTGTGAATGATATGTGCTTATGGTTCGGGGGAAGAAAAAATGGTCTGACAAACAACCACAAATCTTCCTGCTGCAGTGTTCACCGACGGACAGCGTGGACTCCACATCAAGCGCTTGGAGCTCGACGCATCCCCATGCTGAGCTCGGCGGTGCTGATGGCGAGGTAGCATTCCATACTTGCTGCTCTTAACGAGATACAGAGATCTAGATATATAAGAACATGTGAGGCGGAAAAACAGGTGCATATAACTAAACCCGTAACTGATTTTTATGAATTTGTGATTTTTCAGGGCGAGGTCGTCCAGCAGGATGAGTCTCTTCTCCAGCCTCACAACAATGATTTGGTCGCCGCGCTCGGCCAGGTAATGTGGGAAGAAGGATTCAGTGACTACGATCCAGCAGCTGCTCCGAATTCGCCAAGTAGCACAGGCAGATCTACCGTCGACGGCCTCTCTGGTGGTCTGAATGGTGACGACGCGGAAGAATCCGGAGATGAGGCGGAGGTTGTTAGCATACCAGTTAAACGTAGTAGAACAATATAATAGATCGTGAATGTAATGAAGGCTGTTAGTGGGAAAACCAACTGCTTGGAAGGAGTTTTCATTTCCATTTTAAGTGTGCTGATTTTAGAATATGCAGTTTCCCTTCTGAGAAAAAACTGTGTATTGTTTTTAGTTCCTCTTAGTATGTAAAAGCTGCTGCATGTCGACAAAACGAGGACATGATTTGTCAAGCAACATCGCCCAGGACTCCCCTGTTAGGGGTGAGGGAGAGAGTGATTATCTAAAAAACAATATAAACAAGATTGCCGACTGCATGAATCAATGGAGCCGCTGTCAAATTTGAATCCATGGGGGTGGATGGGGGTGGGGGCGGGGGAGGAGACTTGGCACCCAGTGGGACTGCGCGACGCAGCGATGGCATAATAAATGCATGGGTTGGTGGTGGTTGGATGCATGGCAAGCCGACCCACATGCATAATGAGACAAAACACCGCTGCTTCCCAATATTCCTTTCGCTTGGCCTGGACCGCATTGAAACAGTAAATGAACTGTTCCGACCGTGCGGCATATCAGCTACAAATCCTTTCTGGTTGTGGAGAAAGGGCAGAGCGTACAACTCCTATGCCCGGCTGTCTGGTTGTGGCCACACCTGACAAAAAGAGCAGATGGATATTTATAGTAAGCAGGGCCTCAGATGAACCATGCATTTAAACCCAAAGTAATGCGTTGGAAAAAAAGTGATCATATGCACTCCGTGACAGGTGATACTTGGTAACGGGCTCAGGTTCGTCTAGTTCGAGTGACACTACGTTGATTGCGTAGAGCTTGTACTTCGACACGATGCCAGTCCGTGTAGAGCGTCGATAATCGGTTCCCGCGCAAGAAATTTGATTTTGTATATATCCAAAATCTAATGGGTGGAGGTTTTTTGGGCGGCGTGGCCAGCTAGTAGTAAAGGTGACTTGACCTTGCACTGTGCCACGGGCGTGGAGGGACAGTGGCGTAGCCTCATTAACAAAGAGCCTAGCTAGCCACGGCCAGAGTACTACTCTCTCATAATTACCCCAGCCAGAGTACTACTTTATCTTCCTCTCCACTGCCTCACTTCGTCCACTCCCACTATTCTATCCCCTCATAAACACTGTTGACGACGGCCAAGATCTGGAAGGAGCAAGATAGAGACGGTGACTCCATCACCTTAGCCGGCGCTCCACCGATAGTGGTGAAGGTGAGGTTTCCGGATTTGGCACCATAATGAGTGGCGCGGGTCTTTCCTCGAGCTCGCTTTTCTCTTTTCTTTGGTCTGCCCTTTTGAGGACGATGCTCATTTGGTTGGTGGTGGCCTTTTCTTACTCGGTGCCTTTCCTTACTCGGTTCGATGATTCCCTCTATAGGTTGGTGATCATGGTACCACCAGATCCACCACGGAAAAGGAGTATGCCGTGTGGAGACGTTGATAGCGAAAGAAATAACAAAAAGATTAGATCCGCCGGTCCCAGCAGAGTATCCAACGACGGCGACGGTGCGGGGGGACAGCACACTCGGTCGGCAGCGGCTGATGCTTCGGTAATATAGTTTAGTGAGATAAATAGTGCCGGCGCCTAATGATGTTGCGCCTCGCAGCGTGGGATTGCTTTTGGGTCTTTAGTTAGTATTCTTGTTTTTAATGGAAGTTGCTGTCGGCTGATTGCATTTGGTTTGTCTGAAAAATAATTATGCAGGGTGCGGCTGCTGGTGGGGCACAAGTACTACCTGGAGGTAGGCGGAAGAGGAGGAGGGTGCTGGTCGAGGAGCATGACGCAGCCTCTTCGTTCAGGCGTAGATCTCGCCGGACACTTGTTTTGGTGCCCGGCTACCCGGCTAGTTCTATGGGGATTCTCCAAGATGCGCCACCGGGCCTAGTTGAAGAGTCCACTGTCCTTCGTGGTAGGGTAGTGAGGTGTACTTGGAGCTGTCATCAAATCCTAAGGTTGGGTCTAGGCTGCTACTCGCTGGTGCATAGGACTGGAATGGCAAGTTTGTTAACTGTTGCGTGGACCGGTGAGGCTGATAGAAGGTTCTATGCATGGCTACTTAGTAGGTTTAGGTGGGAAGACATGAGATTCACGTTTCCTGACGGCCAACACAGGTTTTTCAGTCCGAGTTCCATTGTTAGGACATTAGGTCTGAAAAACAGTGGCCGGCAGGTGAGTTTGCAGAAGTTGCCCGCTAAACATAGACAGAACTTAGCGTTGCGAATCAGAACAATCCTAGGCATAGAGACCAGGGGTCATGCAAGAGATGGGGGTTTGACAATCCGTGCGGTAAGTGATGCAATCAGCAACATGCTGGCTTCAGATGTTCGGTACCATCAACCCAGGGCATTAGAGATGGCATTCTCCCTATTAGCTGCTGGTACATTTGTTGGACCAAGACAGTCGTACACGATGATCCCGTGGGAGATGTTTGCTTGTGTCCTCCACGATGGCGGCACTGGTGAGTATGATCTGCCCGAATGGGCGTTTGAAATCATAAGAGCAGCTGTTAAGAAACTGCAGAAAGATTTGGAGGATGGGGTCAGAACCCTGATTGTCGGCGGCAGCCATTTAGCTCTTCTGGTAATTTCAGTTATTTGATTGTGCTTCCATGGCGTATGCTAAGTGCATTGAGGGAAGTGGTAACAAAAAGGGTGATTTTCTAACAAGTTTTATGTTTTTTGCCTTGATTGCTTACAGCCATGGTTCTTCGACTGGATGGATTTTGGAGCAAATAATGTGGAGCCGCACACCGTCCCCCGCATCAGCGTTTACACAGGCGAAGTATGCAGAAGGCTGATATATCTGACTAGGGAGTACCCAAACATTTTTACTGTAAGAAACTATATGTGCCTCCCAAAAAAGAAATGTGGTATCTGATACCATCAAAACTGATAGCTATTACTTGGTAATGACAAACTTTGCTTTTCTGTTCGCAGACAAAACCTTATGATGCCTTCAATCCATTGGATGATGTTTGGCATGCTGTTGTTGGTGAGCCTGGTGGAGCGCTCCAACACCCAGGTACAAATTCATAGTTGGAAATCTGTGTTATACATTTTCTATGAAAATGTATCAATTAGTAATGAGGGCATTTCACTAGGGAACCATTGGTCTCACTATCTCGTGAATATGTTTTCCTGTGTGAGCAGCACAACTAGAGGCGATAAGAGCAGATGAGCATCTTGTTGCTGCTACCCACCACAATGCCGCCTCCGCTGAGCTCGGTCGGGGGGGGAGAACGACCTATAAGTGACTTAAGGGTAGACGACGATCCAAAAGAACGCTTAGCTGGAAAGGGTAAGTGGCCAGCAGAGTATAGTTCAGAATCATCGAGCAGCGATAGTGATGACGAAATGATCGATCCAAGCATTAGGCTTGGTAGAAGGTTGGAGAGAGCTGATAGAAGGGGTGAGCAATCTGACATGTAATCTTTTCAAAACGTTAAAAAATTTGGCAAAAGAAATGAACGAATGCATCGTAATACTTCTATTAATTTGCGTGCAGGTGTGAGCTTGAGGACAAGAAGCGCAAGTAACAGGATAAAAATTTCTGATGGTGTCTGGAGCACGCGCGTTACAGGCATGGCGTGCTATAAGATAATCCATAATTTTCTAGACTTTCCCTATGTTGCTTGAAGTGGGGTCACATAAACTTACTAACTTCCTTTAGCATCTATGCAGCCCCGCGTAGCGTGAAAAACCTCAGACAACGGTTGCAGACACGGGGCGATGCTCAGGAAGCCGGTGGTGGTGCTGCAGTGACAAATGCTCGAAATCCAGATGTTCTATGTCACAGGGGGGGAGTACCTCCGAGCTGAGCTCGCGGGGCTTGAGGTGCAGGCGAAAGCAGACCTCGAACGTGAGTTGAAGAAAGTCATTGTTACATCTGTGTTGCCGGGGGTGGCGCTGGCGTTTGTGGTTGTCATACCCTAAATGTATAATATCTAACCAGATTTGCTATGTTTTTTTAAGCAGACGCGCAAATACATGGGTTTTTTCGGTCCCAAATAGGTTCATCGACTGATGCTTTGGTGGAGGTTGATGAAGAAAGGCAAGAGCGTGTACGAAGCTTGTCTGCTGCAACACTAGCTGTGGTGGAGCAGGCTATGGAGCACCCGGAACTTTTTGAAGGTGTCGTAAGAGGTTCTTATTCATAACTACGTAGTTTTTTTCCTTCTGCCGGTAACCGTGTGATCTCTGTGTCAATGCAGGCATATTTGAGCAGGCTAGGGGGCTCCTTTCAAACCTAGGGGTTGATGGGTACAATGCAGGTAACGCGACATTGTGAACAAAACCCCGTGGACATTCGCTCTGTTATGTGGCAGGCGTGTTTGAAACTGGCTAAATACTCGTAGGAGGTAGTAATGTTTTTTTTGGTACATGTGCAGAAGCTACTACGGGTGGTAGCGGTAATGGCGACAGCACGCCGAATCGAGATGTTGACGATGGCATCAATTGGGAAGAGCTCGAGAAGGAGAGTCAGGAACTCTGTCAGCATAGCGGCGGAGCAGAACATGTCAGTAACTCAAGTGACGGCAGTGCGCGCGACGCCAACCAGAATGAGTTGCTAAATGCAAGCCAGAGGGAGGAAGATGTCCTCTATCAAAGAGCAAGCAATGCTGGCATGTTGATTGACCTGAACCCGGGAGCCGCAAGCGATACTGATGGTAAAAATGTTTTTGAGGAACTGGTCCATGTATCCGTTATGGGGAACTAGTAAAAAATATTTTGGGTAATACTAGACATAATGTTAATGGCTTTTTCAGATTCCGTTGATGATTACTTGGGCATTGAATCCGCGATACCTGATTATTGTACGGTGGAAGAATATGACTCAACAGGTACGAACTATGCAAACAGGAATATCAACTGGTGAGCTTTGTTTCTGGCTAAGGCTGATAAGATCTTAAACTGTTTTTCAGACTTGGATGATGAATTTCTAGCAGTGGCATCGCAAGTCCCAACTGATTACATGGGTGAAGTTGATCTCGTGATTATCGGGCAAAGTACGGCTGGATTGAATGATGTAAATGAAACTTTAGCAGTTATGAATACATGCGTCCGGTGGATCGCATGGATTGGAGGTACATTTCCAGTCTACAGCTAGTGGTTATCTGTAGACATGCAATATGTGTAATTAATAGGGATAGAGCATATTAAAACTAACCTGTTGCTTGTGTGCGTCACAGCCGTGTTGGTAGTTGGGAGCGTGCGTGAGGGAGCCGATGATGATGAAGATCCGCCATTCAATGGGCCTATATTGTTGGGTTGGCATGGTGTTCCAATCGAAGCAGCTGATCACCCAGGTGGGCAAGATAACGAGACTTCTCAGCGGCGAAGGCTCCGTCGGACCGCATTGGATGTTCAACAAACATGTCGTACTGGACCGTGCTACAATAAAGATGATGAAGGTAATTAAATACTGTAGAAACCAATGAGTTTTCGATTGTACTGCTTGTACTCCCATGACAACTTGGTTACCGGTCATCACGTACGTAAGCCTGTTTGTAGGTGGCAACGATGGTGGAGGTCATAGGGGTGCAGCTCCGTCTGGGGGGGCTGGTACATCAGCAGTCTTACAACAAGCAGTTGTCGACTATCTGCATAGTTGTGCTGCAAGCCAACAAGGTAAGCCAGAAAGTGGCCAACGAGGAATGTGCAGTGCAGACACACAGGTTGCGGCGCAAAACAACATTCCGCATCCAGCGGGTGACGCAGAGGCAGAGGGTGCCATGAATGAACCAACATCAAGGCCAACAGTACTGGACGTGCAAACAAACTGCCGCCCCGGTCCATCTTTCCGGCGTGATGATGGAGGTAGTTGTTTCTAACATGGAACTGTTCATCTTTTGTGTCCCCTTATTCGTACAATGAACATTCGTGTGTAATGCAGATGGCGGGGACGGTCAAGCTCGTGCGCCAGGATTCCCATCTAACGGTGCTGGCTCGTTGACTCACTTCCAGCAGGCTGTTCTCAATTACCTGCAAAAATGTGGCATCAGGCCAACTGTGACCACTGGTCGCAAGATGCAAAATGAATCACATGTTCGTGGGAATGAAACTGATTTACATACAACAAGGAGTCAATGGGGTGATAATTACCCACCTTCTATTGGGTTAACTCATAGCCAGCCAGCTCCTGCTGCTGTTGAAAGGTTCAATTCGGGCATGATTACATGTGATGAAAGGATACGGAAGAAGTAAGCAAAAAAAATTGCAATCACAAACACATTTTTTGTCTCCTATGATCTGTGTTTTTTTGAGAAACAACTAAAGCCAATATTCTGCAGGAAATGGGTTAAGCACTATCGTCCAGTCTTGGCAGTAGCATCAGGCCAAGACATCAAAGACGAATTGACTCCAGGGTGTGAGCTGACAATGAATGTCTGGAGGTGTGTTCAACACATGCTGTGCGAGAAAGACAATAGGATGTACTGCGGATGGCTCGACAGGTTCAGAGGGCTCTTCGACCCACATTTTGTTGTAAGTACACATAGTTATCAGGATAGAAATATGCATGTGCGTTCCCTGGTTAGCAGTAAGAATAATTCAATCTCTGGTTCTCAGGACGAATTTTGCATGGATGACGGTGAGACAAATTGGGATTTCATCGACACAATTATGAATTCAGAGGAGAATGGATATAGGATTGATTGGCTGAAAAAGGTAATTTCTCACTAGTAGTGTCGAAACCATCAGTTGCAAATAAAAAATGGTGTGACGGACATTTACTGACTTAAAAAACATTTTTAACTGAATGTTGAAAATGTAAAACAGTTCTGGTTCCAGTTGATTTTATGGACTGCTGGTCAATGTACCTACTGGACAAGGATGAAAAAACCGTGATGGTGCTTGACCCAACAGAGACCGATGCCATGGACGAAATGAAGGTGAAGCATGAGAACCGTGCACGGAAGTTCCAACGTAGGTTCTGCTCATTATTTAACAACTTTTTCGGAAGCGGCTTGGTTAACACTGAAGGGTGGAAAGTGCTGTACCCATTAGTTGCGCAGCATGGTCCGTGCAGCAGGTATGCGTCGAAAAATCAACCGCCCTGCACCCCCGAGATGATCGTTTACATAAGACACCGACCAACCAGAAAGCACTGGACGTGGTCGAGAAAAAAAGAGGTTTTCCAGCTTGTCTGATGATGATAAATTGCTTGATGGCAGGGAGGACAGCGGAGTCTACATCGCGCACTACTACACAGATTTCACTGGGCTTTACCTCCATTCAGCGCTTAACCAGGTTTGTGGGCGGGGTTGTGCATTACAGTATAATTGCAAAACTAAAAAAAATGAAGTGCAGACTAAAAGATACAAACTAAACCGTGCGTGGTTGATATGCTCTTGTACAGGGTCAGCTTGACAATTTGCGCGCGAAGCTGGCATACGAGATTGTGGCGATGAAGGGGAACAAAGGAGACATACCGGAGTTCCTGTATGACGTTGTCATAGACTAAAGACCTGCGAGTTAGAGCAAAGTAGCCCCTTGCGGGATCAAACACACGCTGGCAAATACATTTTGTCAGCTGTGGTGGTGATACTAGTTGCGCAAGAAGAGTAGTTCTCAACTAAGTTTGGATCAGCGCTGCATTCCTTTGAGTCCCCGTTGTTCAGCTATGTATGTGCTGATTAGACTTATAACTATTCCAACCGACCCAAGTATGTATAACGTTGAACCTATATTTTGGTGCTACACGCTACTACCAGAGACTGCACGTGCTAACTTGTGGAACGCAAAGTAAGGTATTGTAATGATGATAAGGAGTTGGTTATGTGTGTGCTTTGCAGGTGTTTGTGTTAGAATTATTATCTATTGAATTTGACCATGGATACCACTACTAGATGGTGCGTATATCATCCAGGTATGTGTGATATTAAGTCATGGTGGTAGCCCAAAAATAATAAAAATGTTACTGGATGTGGAGACTACTGATGATTGCCAAATATGGACCATCGGTGAATGGTCCACCCCAACCTATGATATGTACTAAAATTTATGGAAAATGTACATATAGGGTTATGATGTCGGACGATTTCATGGTATAGAACGAAGCGACACAACGCAGCTGGAAAACCTAAAAAATGAAATAAAAGTTCTGATTGGGACGAGAAGAACATGTCTACCATTTTTCTTCTATTTTTTATGGAACAAACGTGATACGACAGCTTTAGTCACTTATAAGAAAAACGCAGGCATGTGTACTAAGAACATGTGAAAAGGGGAAGCCATTTAAATATAACAAAGGCGTTTTCAGATATCGTGAGCAGGTAGAATGCCATGGGGATTGCCAATGGACATAAGATGCTATTTAGAAGATGGAGGGATGGACATGTGCAGCCCGAAATTTTCTTACTAGAGACATTTTAAATATAAATATGTTTTGACGGCTCTAAAATGGAGTTCATGGTAGGAAAACAAGCATGAGCGAAGTCGTTACATTCCTGAGTGGACCAGAAAACATGAAGGAAAAAAAACAGGTTTGTGAGGATACATGCTTGAGTGCAAACAGCCTGGGATGCCCCTCCGGATGAACTACGGATGGATTCGGTGTAAATGCGATGCCCTCGAAAAACAATCCATCATCCCCCCGCGTCTAACCAGACTGGTTGGATCCAAGCCATGAGTCGGTTGGTGCTAATACCTTCCACAGTGCCGCGTGCGCCAACGTTGATGCATTGCCCTGGATTTTGAGGCACTCATGCAATGCCTGCCTTTTTGTTTTGCCGACATTGTACTGCATGTATGTCGGATTTTTAGATTTTGTTCGAGGAAAGATGCAGAAACAAAAAAAAGAGTTTAGGTCACCACAGAAATGTTCAGCTGGCAAAAATACGCTAGTATTGTGTTGGGTGTAAGGAAAAAAAGGTGGTTCGAATAATGGTATAAGAGCTTTGTGGGAAAAAAATACCTTTGTGAGAGGGATCTTGGCCTTCTTTCCGTCATAGTGTCTGGCGATATGGAGTGCACACGGCCCCGTTTCATTTCTGTTGTGTGTTGCACAAAAAAAATTTGTTTTCGTTACAAGGAGACGGTGCAATAATTAGCTGTTGAAAATTGAATAACATTTTCTGTCAGAAAATGTGTTGCACACAATGACATTCTTGAAAACAGTTTGATACCTGTCAAAGTTCTCCTCAGCGACAACGGGGAATTTTATCGCCCAATGGCCATCGTCCGTAGGCCATCCGGCATAGTACTCGTTCAAACAATGGAACAATGCATGATGGAGCTTCCAAGCTACTAATTCAAGCTTGCCTCTGGCTGCATCGCTTGGACCGTTACCTCGGATTAGAGGGTCAAGCACGTGGAGGTTCCTTGACATCATGTCCCACATGAGTGTTATCCAGCCTTCCTCCAATGGGACAAGCAAAAAAAACTGTGTGCGTCGGATGCAACGAATTAGCAGTCGATGAAAGTGTAGAAGTTCGTGATAGAAAAAAGAATGGAAGGCGAAAGCTGCAACTACTGATGTACCATCTGGCATGATGTTATGTCATATGGGATGTCCTTGCCAACCAGTTGTTTCTGTATCGAAATGTTTGTCAAGTAATCATGTTCGGCCAGGATGATGGTCTGAAATTGAAAAAACAGGTGTCTTAGATAGAATATTCGGATAAATTTTGGCACGAGGCTATCAACAAAAAAACGAAACTGTATTACCGCGAAATCAGGTTCCATGTTGTGTCGCCAGTTCATGTATGTACATTGGGAATTGGCTTCCTGATTGCTCGGTGAGTACCTTCTGATGATTATAGATGCAAGCTCGTGATGGAGATGCTGTGTCCCAATTAGCTGTTCACGCATAGCAGTCCCAGTGACGCGGATAAGACGGGGGCTCTCGTGTATGATGTAGTATGTACAAAACCACGAAACAGCAAGATAAGAAGCGGGGGGTGTGGTAGGGGGGTTT
>LR738714.1:861044195-861115393 GCA_902687465.1 Secale cereale | reverse complement strand
GGGGGTGTGAAACAGACATATTATGAAGAATCTCGGCTTTCACCTCTTCAGGTCTTCTGATGACAAGTTTGTGAAGTGGGCGACAATTAGGTCCGTGGTTTGTATGTGTGGCGGCTGTGGCACAACTCCATTGACCCATGGGTCGGTTGCAAAACCATGCTGGAATATGTATTTTCGCTTCTCCAAAGTGGTGCAGCATTGTCCAAACACAGTGAAGGGGGGGTTGGCTGGCAGGTCAGCATACATTCGGGCAATTGACAATAAGCAGGCCTTGAAGTTGTTCAGCGCATTGCAAGATGATGCTGATGTCGATTTCTTCGTAGTGGGATTAGAATCATCCGCGTTTGAGCTACGTTTTCGCAGAGCACTGACTGGTATGACGGGCGATGTGGCTGCACGTAGACACAAAGTAAAAATGAGAATTGATCAAAAACTAGGCATGCTGGGGCGGAACGGTGCACCTATTTTGCAATTGTTTTATAATGAATAAAGAAACAGGTCGAACAGGAAAGAGAACTGATAGTGCTAACGGACCTTCGCAATCGGATAGGTCGAGGCGTTGCCCAGGAATTCTTTGAGCGACTGGCGTCATAAACCGAACAGACTTACAGTTGGCTGTCACTGGTGGTTATTAAAAAAATGAGAGTTAGTGACAGAGGCAAAAGAACAGAGGTATGACATTGGTTAGAAAAAAAGAGAAGTCATAATTGAATTACCTGAATCAGGGCAGTCGGTGAAACCCCTTGCGCGGCAGCAGACGCATCGACTTGTGACAGAGTTGATCAACTTGTCTGAGAATTTGTACATGTCCATTTGTAGCCCGTTTTTGGCTTGTAGCATAGCCTGCTGTATTGAGTTGCTTGCTTGGGTCAGATGCATAATGGCCCTAGCATTGTGCTGTTTCAACATCATGGTGATCTCGTCGGCCACCTGCAAGCCATAGTTGCGTTTATCAGAACCGGGTATTGCTTTGCAAATAAGGCTGCACAAGCTGAAATTTAGTATGCGAAAAAGAAATGATTATGACAACACATACAAGATGAGGATACTTGTCTCGTAGGAACTTTGCAAATTCAAGTGGCCCGGGAGCTGTGGAGCTAGGTGTCGCATTGAATGCGTTATATTCGGGACCTGCGTGAGTATGTGTTGCAGGTGATGCGTTTGACGCCTGACCCGCTGCCTGTATGTCACAAACCCTAGTCAACCTTTTTGAAGCTGATGACGATGGAACTGAGGGCGGAAACTTCTGGCGGGTGTAGCACACTGTGGATGCGTCTCTAAGCCGTATGAAGAAAAAAAACAGAGAGGTGAGATATGTATGTGTAAAGTTTGGGAAAAATGTGATTAAGCAGGACATTTCTCTTTCGGTATTTGGTTACATTTGCGTGCGAGTACGATGTGGTCCCTTTTATCGGGTCAGCAGCCATCGTGAGCATTCGACTGAACGACTCGGGATCAAAGTCGCTGATACATGGGAGCACGTTGTGCTGCTTGTTAAAGATGCCGAGGTCGAGGTTGTCAACCAAGAAAATCTGGAAGTAAAGAAAAACGTACAGGTTATCATGCGCCTATCGGAAAAAAAAATGGTAAAAACCGGCAAAAATAATAATTATACCTGAAAGAAAAGATGGCAGCCGGTCAGATTGGTAGACAGATTGTTTGCCATCATATCTCTCTTGAGTTTGGTTACTGCATTGAGAAGGTGCTGGAGTATATACTCACACCAGTTGAATTGGGAAATGGTCTCAGTGTTTGCTATCGCCCCCCAAAAATCAATGGTGGTGTAGTTGCGTTTTGTGGTTGGAACCAGCACGTGACCCATTACGAAAATCACAAATGCAATCTGGAAGCAGTCCTGCTCTAGCTTGCTTGAATTGTCGTTGATATCGCGCATCAAAAAATCTTCAGCTGCTTTCAAACTGTGCACGCCGGTTTTGTTCATCTGGAGTGTTGTCTTTATGAACTGAACAGCCTCAGGATTGATGATCGCATCCCTACCCTTGACAATACGATGTCCGCACGGGATACCGAAAACCTTGTGAACATCCTCAGCGTAAAACCTGATAACCTTGTTGTCCTTAAGTTTAATCTCCCTACGGCTTACGCTAACCCTACTCATGATCCACGCGCTCGTCTTTAGACTGAGCTTTTGCAGTGCTGGCAGCTTCAACATACCTCCGAATCCGATCTCTTCAACTAGCCACTTTTTGTAGTTGTCGAATGTCCAAATGACATTGACTGCGTGCTTCACTGAGATGCGTGATGTTGGAGCAGGTGGATCCCCCGGGACGGCGCTGGAGGATGAGCCGTCGATGTCGGAATCGGACCCTGGGGCAGCTGCCCCGTGCGCTTCAACACCAAAGCCATCCCCATGAGCCCCGCAGCTGCCTGAATGCGAGCTCTGTTCATCCTACAATCAGGTTACTCTCAGATCTAGCGCGAAGAAAATGAATGTCTGAATATACGAGTTGAACAAGAAGTGGCAGCAGAGTTACCATGGTTGCGTGACGCTGTGCAGGGCCCAAGTCTGCTTGCGAGGAGAGCGTCGGCGGGTGCGTCGGGGAGCGGCGGCGGAACGCCTAGTGAGCTGGTGCTATCCGCCGGCCGGTTTGGTGGGTAGGAGATGGACAATGAACTGGATCCGTAGATGATAGATTAAGTGCTACGTCGGCGTTGCAATTACAGAATTGCCCCCTAGCAATAATGTTGGTTGATGTGGTTGGGGGAGCAGAAAGCAGACACGGACGCATGTCCGGTCCATGGCGAGGTGGCCTGATTTATCATGGTAAAGTGAGCAGCTGTTACTCACCAAAAAAAATCGTTGGTACGGTAATACTGTCTGTTAGCACTGTGAGACCTCACCCGTTGATGCTTGCACATGATTTGTCGTTGGGCAACCAGGCCGGATCATTAAAACAAAAATACGTTGAAGGGGGAAATGAAGCAAGCCATTCGCCACAATAACGTAAATGAGAAAAAGTTGTAAACAACTTAGAAAATGCCATGTAGGAGTAGTGCATTACATTCCACGTCGGAGCGACACGGCTTAACACAACTTGACATATATTGTTTTTCATACGTGGGAAATTGGGGTAAACAGGCTTAAAGGTACAGGGAGCCACCCTTGATTACAGACAGACAACGCTGAGATGGAAAAAAACAACAACGGCGCACTAGTTGTTAGGTTTGTGCCGTTCAAATAGTAACATGCTTAAGCAAAATACGTAGCCAGAGCGACCATCAGAACGACAGCGGTGAGCATGATGTTGACAGCAAGCATAACAACAAAAACTCCGACGATGCCCTGTGCTCCGGAGGCGGCACCAACTGCGGCGGGTTGACTAGACACGCCTGCGAACATGGGATTGGCAGCCCGCTGGAACTCCAACGCTGGTGCATGGATCCATGACTAAAGATGAGGCTGGATGTGCTGCTGGACCTGGTGCTGATTGGCAGCAGAAACGATATTGGCAGCGGAGCCACCCTGGTGGACTGCAATACCATGACCCGCTGTGTGGCGAAGGGATTGAATCTGTGCCGCCACGATCTGCTCATTCGTCATCCTTCTGCAATAGGACCGCTGGAACTCGAAGAAACGGCACTGTCGGGCCTGACAGAAAAACAACGCGACAACAGCAAGAATTACTGAGGGAGTGCAAAAAAGAAATCCGTGGAAAGGTACATATAGTGTTGATTGCTCCACTTACATCGTAGCGGATGCACTTGTAGAAGCGTTGGCCAGCCTGCTCGCCAGTCCTTGCGACGGCCATGAGAACCTCGTCGCCGCAGAAAGGGCATGGGATCAAGGGGAGCAGCGAGTCAGGAGGGATGGGGAGCGAGGTTGAAGACGATGCGGACATGGCGGCTCAGATGAGGACGAAGGTGGGGGGAGGTTGGTGGGGGGAGATGGTAGCCAGATTGAATGGGAGGGTTGGGGCGTTGGGCATTCAATGGATCACTGCTGCGGTCACGGCGGCTCGGCGTGATGGCTCAGGTGGAGTGCCGAGCCATCCGATCTCTTTCTGTCCCGCGACGGCACTCGAACGTCCAGCGCCATAAATGCGTCGCTTTCGCTAGACTGGATAAAAGCTTATACGTCCAGGAAATACGGTGGGACGCACGGATCTTGGCGCATATCATCGGCGTGGATATTGAGAGCATCTGAGCTCGAGCTCAGAAACGGATTTTCGGTCCTTTAGATAACTATTGTCATCTGTATGCGGCCCCTTTGAACACATGCCCATGCCTGCTGGATAAGATCCGGTTGCCCAAATAGTCCAACGCTTCAGAATATTTTTAGCAGGAATTTTTAGAAAATCTTCACGAACCATGACCTGTATGGTGTGTATGAATACGAAAAACTCTATTACGGACCTACTATCATACTGGGATACATAATAATACGGAAAGACATCAATATACCAATAAAACCGTCAGTAATACCTTCAACGCGTGCCTGCACAACATGCCGACATGGTCAAACATCCCGCAATCACAGTTTATGAATTGACCGTCGTTCTCGATCTTGACGTTGCGCCACTTCCGTTTTGTTGGGTCTTTAACCTTGGACGGTGCAACACTAACCATATAGTGTGAACCGTGCACCACAGGAGTCACTACATACCAACCACACTTATATAGCTCATCTTGGAACTTCATCAGAACCGAACGCGTGTATATTGATGCAGCATCATCCTCTATTGGATACGTGGATTCGTAGGTACGTGATTTCTACACACAACTGACGGCTTGTTAATGTCTGAATAAACAATAAATCGTAAAGATATATATAATTTGAGATGCGTACGGTAACGTTATTCTTACATTTGCATTCAGGTGGAATTCCCTGGCTTCATCACTCCTCCTTGACCCAAGGAATTTGTTGTATTGGCGAACAAACACATGCATGGGGGATGATCTTGGTATGTACTGTTTAAGCATATGATTAGCACTCTCACTACGTTGGGTGCTTGTCATACCAGCACAAAAAATTCCTTGAAAATATGGCTTTGCCCACATGCCCCTTTTATCATAGAGTCTGACCATGTACTCGTTATCACTGACATCGAACTTCTGCATGAGGGACAACCATTTGGATTCAAACTCATCAACACACATGACGTCGTTGACGAGCTTGTTGAATTCCTTCTTGAACCCAGTAGACTTGTTGTATACGTGACCGATATTTCCTTTAACGTCGCGGAGGACATGCCATTTACACCATCTGTGTTTAGTATGCGGAAGTGCACTCTCTATTGCACCTTTCATTGCTAAAGCTTGATCTGAAAAGTTACGTACGCGCACGTACATACAATAGTGAGATAACATGCCGATAAAAAAACGTATAAGACTATGGGAATCCATCATATGTGCTTTTTGGGTTAGCTAATACCTCTTAGAATCGTCACCGGATGCTTGTCATTCATCAGCGCCACAAAAATCTTGAACAGCCAATTAAAGGCAGCTTCAGTTTCCTCTCGCATCAGTGCACCACCGAATATAACAGACTGGAAGTGGTTGTTTACCCCGACGAATAACGCAAACGGCATATTATACAAATGGAATAATTGTATTGGTGCCCCTAGTTGGGTCACACTCGACAGGTTTGCCCCTAGTTTTTCAACAATTGTGGTTTTGCCCAGCTCACTTCACCCGCCTTGTGTTTTTGCCCTTCCAGGGCGGTTCCGACCAATCACGGTTCGCCACGTGGCGACTGCTCATTGGTCGGAACCGCCCCGGAAGGCCAAAAACACAAGGCGGGTGAAGTGAGCTGGGCAAAACCACAATTGTTGAAAAACTAGGGGCAAACCTGTCGAGTGTGACCCAACTAGGGGCACGAATGCAAAAATCCCTATACAAATTGTTCTTTTAGGTTGTGTCAAAGGTCACGACGTTGCCAAAATGAATATAATCTTGGCGATTTTTTCCTGTTACCCAAAGCATTGTACGGACACGACCATCGCCATCTACATCTATCTCAACTTTCAAATTCATGTCCTCCATTTTCATATCTTGCAGGAGTTTCATTGTTTTCGTCAAATCATCTTTTATTGTGTCTTGAGATAATTTGGCACATAGTGTCCGTAATACTTGTTTCCTATACGGTACTTCTTGCGAGTTCCATTCTGCTCCACCTAGGATGTTAAAAACTTTACCAACACTGACATTATTGCTCCGAAGATTCTTGATGAAGCCAAACGCAATGGGGTCGATGTGATCATGAGAATTCCACTGAATTTTTTCATCGTATCCTACGGACAGACGGTGGTTGTGCTCCTTGACAAACATACTGACGTACCATCCGTGATCCTTAGTACGCAATAACCGCACCATGGCCTTGCAGTCGACTTTGCATGATGACGAGTTCTCTTTATCATTCTTGCCCTGAATATTTTTGCATAAAAAAGCGATTCAGACATGCACACAAAATGAAATACGTCACATAATCATAGTTGGAGTACAATGACTACGAAGATAATACATACCACGCATTGACACACCAAATCGTGCATACTCCTGTACTTGTTGGTATTAACTCTACTTCTACCACGCCGAATGCCAAATCCGTGCTCCCACGAATACAAATTGTAAAAATCATAAGCTTCTTGGCATGAATCAAAGTTAGTTCCAACTACTGGCTCGAAGATTTCAGTGCCTCTACGACCATTCATTTCAAGCAGACGTCGCTCGATGGCTGTCTTTGTGGACGGAGGTGTCCTTGTGTCAGGACCTTCAGCCCCGATATTCCTGAACATAATGTCAGCGATTTATTATCATTATCACACAAGCATGCAAATTTATTACAGAAAATAATCATCAGTTTTATCAAACAAGTCATTTTTCATAGACCGTGAATTCTAGTAAGATCTACAACTTATGTAGCCAGGCACGTGCCATCAAGATTTCAGAATAATAACATTAACGCAACCACGAATACACCGCATCAGGACACCAACGTTGAATTGAATTTTTTATTTTTCTATATGTTGGTGGACGGATGCTTACCTTTTCTTCCATCCAGGCACAACTATAGCGTGTCCAGAATCCCCGGTAGGTGCATCTGAATTAAGATTGCAGCCGTAGGCATATGTATTGGCGCCCCTCAAAGTGGCCGGAGGAGTTACTAGTCCCAGTTGCGCACTGAACATTCGAGAACAGTTATAAGAGAGCATGCACGAGCTTGATACTGCGATTCTTGGATCCCACACACTGATATTGGATATACTTACTTGAGTAGGTCGTCTCGTTTGGGGCATGCCTAATATCCTGTTCGCTTGACTGCCAGTATAGATCAGCCCCCGCCCCCCTTCCATCTATCTGCCGGCATGCCAGGAACGGCTCGGCGGCGGCGGTGTTGGATCTGCGGTCAGGCACAGAATGAATCAAGGAAAGGGGAATCAGAATCACATTGGGAAACTTAAATACCCACGTCCCGGACGAGGCCCCCGCACTGGAGAGCGCCGGCGCCCTTGATACGTACCTAACGCAATCCGCCGGAGAGGCCCCTGTGGCGGAGAGCGCCAGCGCCATTGATTCGCCTCCTTGCACACAAGCCATTAGAGCGCAAGTCAACAGAGCAAGCAGGGGTCTGGGAGGGGGAGAGACTAGGGGGCTGTTTGGTTTCTAGCCACACTTTGCCACACCTCGCCTTAGGCAAGTTTGACCAAGTTAGGTGGGTGTTTGGTTCTAGCCACACCTTAGGCAAGATTTTTTTTATGAGCAGTGAACCCCACATGTCATAGACACAAAAAGTATGGCAAGATTCCCTTAGGCAAGCCAAAGTGTGGCTAACAATTTGAGCAACTCAAGTTAGTCAAGTGTGGCAAAAATAATGTGCTAATATAAGGCAAACATAGTCACAATCCAAACAGCCCCTAGATGTATTCACGGGTCGGTACGCAGGCAGAGCCGGTAGAAGACAATAAAGTGCTGGCCTACTGCTGCATTTGTTACAAGTGGGGCTGTAGCCCCAGGCGTGGCCCAACTAGCCCCTGTTCGTATAGTAGCAAATTTTTGAGAATTTGAGATATATAGAAGATTAGCCCTAGGCCTAAGGCCTCAGCCCATTAGCCCAGCTCAAGGCGATCGATCGAATAGAAAATCAATCGCGCTGTAGTCTACGCTCCGATCTGTCGTTCGTTCGCAAGGAAAAAAAACTCTACCAGTCGAGAAACCCTCGCCTAGTCGCCGCCGCTCTCATCAGTCGTCGACCGCGTTTCGCCACCGGCCGCCGCGCCGCCTCTCCTTCTTCTGATTTTCTTGAAGTGTTCGTAAATTACAGTTCACGCACACACTGCCGTACAGCGGCACACAGGTAATACGTATTGCTCAATTAATTAGAAATCCTTCTATATCATCAGCCATTCCAGCAATTTTTTTTTCTAAATCTGTATCATCTAATTAACTAAGTATCTTCAACAATACTCAAGTCTGTATCATCCAATTATTTTCCCTACTTTCTTTTATATCAGGCAAACTCAATGAATAGGTGGTGTTAAATTATATTACTTAGTCAGTTTTATTTCATTGTCATCAGAAGATTTGAAGTTCAAGATGAAGAGGACCCATACAATTGAATCTTTTTTCCAATCAACATCCAACCAGCCTCCATCCAACTACTGTTGCTTAACTAAATACTTGATTTTATGTTTGCAGATCCAGGTCCTTCTACTATTGCTGGTGGCCTTGAACTAAGGAAGTCTTCGGTAATTTGGTACCAAATCATGTTTGCAATGATACACTTTGTTAAACTATTTGTTTTTACGAAATTTCCTATCATGATAATAATGAATTTATAATCCGTTTTGAATGTGATTTTGTGCCATATTTATAACACACGTTGATGTGCGTGGCATTAGACGTTATATTTAGTCAGTTAGATTTAGCCCCAGGCTTTGAGAAATCCTGGCTCCGCCTCTGCCTACGACTACAGTGACTGTGCCATACAACTGACACGGTAATGCGTACGCTAAATCACCATCGAGCGACGGGCATCTCGAGGAAAAGCTCACCGGTTCGACCGCTAGGATAGCGCGGCCCCTGTGCAGGTGTTTGAAAAATCCGCATCCCCGGGTCCAGGGATTCTTCGGCATGCGTGGCCCAGCGCCACACGGCTTGCGCTATCAATGGGCAAATGATTTCATTCAGCATCCAGCCGCTACGTCAAGGAATCGTTGGCTCTTGGTGCGGGGTGATCACTCACCGACAGGATGGCACGCTGGTCGATTCACGTGTGAGACCTGGCATACTACCTTAGCTATGCACGGTCAAGGTAGTGCTCTAGTTCTAGACTTTTAGTACGACAGCAAGCAAGATACATCTTTGAATAGTGCCAAGGAGGCAAGGACCATTAGTATCCAAAGCCAGGAAATGGAGAGGAAACAAGGAGGAGAGTGGTGCAACAGGACGCACCTATGCCCGCCCTCACCGACACAATCAAGAACGCGCGTGC
Source organism: Secale cereale (assembly GCA_902687465.1). Taxonomy (NCBI): domain Eukaryota; kingdom Viridiplantae; phylum Streptophyta; class Magnoliopsida; order Poales; family Poaceae; genus Secale; species Secale cereale. The sequence goes on along the minus strand of LR738714.1, from coordinate 861,105,942 downwards.
TCTCCTGGACAGCCATGTCCAAACGAGTATTTAGCCAAAAACTACCACATTTCGTGAAACCGCGTCTACAAACTACCACTTTACAAATTTGTGCAAAAAACTACCACTTTTTCACTAATCTTTGACAAAAAACACTAGTGACTGAGTTGGACGAAATTAAACTCGATTATGACAGGGCTGGCCCACACGTAAGAGCGCTGCTTCTCTCCGCGACGTCGACTCGGCCCGGCTCCCTCTCCAGCGCCGCCGAGGGCGTCAAGCCGCTCGTCGTCCACGCCAGCGCCGCCGAGGGCGTCAAGCCGCTCGTCGGCTCGGCCCGGCTCCCTCTCCGCGACGTCATCGACGACGCCGGCGTCGGGGGCAAGGCCTCGAGGAACCTGAAGCTGAAGCGTCCCTCGGGGCGGCCCCAGGGGAAGCTTGATGTACGCGTCGCCGTGAAGGAGCCGGCGAGGTACTACGACGCCAACCCTGGTGGCGGCTACCCGGCGCCCGTGGGGTACGGCTCCTCCCAGCCCGCCGGTGGATCCACCCGCGATGCCTACGGTGGTGGGTACGGCGCTGGTGTGGGCGCGTACGGCGCCGCGGCGGGGGTTGGAAGCTACGGCGCTTACGCGGCCGCAGCGCCTCTGTCGGGGTACCCGGGTTATGGCTCCACCGCGCCGCCTCCCCAGGCCTCCGCGTACTGCTCCGTTCAGCCGTCCTACGGTGCCGCGCCGCCGACTCAGGGAGCAGGCGGGTACGGCTCCTCTGCTCCGGCATACGGCGCCGGGCAGCCTGCTGCTCAGGGGGCGGGGTACGGGACGGCCGCGCCGGAGTATGGCACGACGGGCGTGGCTCTCGACCAGAGCGGCGGGAAGAAGGAGAAGGGGATGGGCATGGCGGGCGGCCTGGCGGCGGGCGCGGCGGCGGGCGTGCTGGGCGGGCTGGCGCTGGCCGGTGGGGCGCCGGAGAGGTGCTTCGCCGGGGTGGCCATAGCTGGCATAGCCACGGCTTGGCCGCTGCCACGGCCGGCGGCGACATGATGGTGCTCGTGAGGTGTTTGTTGAAATGACAAATATAGAGAGAGGGGAGGAGGAAGAAGAAGATTGGTGCTGACATGCGGGCCCCACATGTAATAACGGTCAAAATTGAGTTTAAACGAGTCAAATCGGGCACTTTTCATACATGGTAGTTTTTAGTCAAAGATTAGTAAAAAAGTGGTAGTTTTTCGCACAAAATCGTAGAGTGGTAGTTTTTCGTCACGTTTCCGTCAAATGTGGTAGTTTTTGGCTAAATACTCTGTCCAAACACTAGGTTCACATTTGGCTGCTGCCAAGGCATGAGCACGGGGGAAGTTTGCCTTGGGACTACCAGCACATGTGACGGTAAGTCTCCCCGTTCAGACTGTAATAATGGACGCGTTCGTCCACACGCCAGTCTAGTAATCCGTCTCATGAACCATGATACACAGTAGCATTTTGGTCGTGGTTCATGTGCAGTCAAGCATGCTCGCAAAGACAGAAGCAGCTGACACAGCACAGATGCAAAAAGGCAACACTCCTATAATAGCCTCCGTTTGTGATCACTAGTGGCTGGGGCGCGCCTCCTCTGCATGCCTGTGCGTACCAACCTTGATATCATAATTGAGAACGTGTTTGTATATAATTCATCAGGGGCAACAGTTTAAAAAAATAGTGCATGGAGGAGCACTGCAGTAGAAGATATTTTAGTCATAAAGCATATTGGTCTATAGAGACGTCCAGCATCTAAAATCAAAGCCGAACATCAAGCAAAAGGCGGACGATCTCCAAAAGAGATACAGTTCATGGGATCAGCAGAACACAAGCATACAAAGTCTTAACTAAACACGATAATGGTTGCTATATATAGGCTGCCGTCGGCGGCACCCTCGCTTGCGCTTGAAATGGAAGGCGCAGATGCCACCTTACTGGATGTCGGCATGGTGGTGAAACCAGGACCAGTTGGTCGTAATGGTGGCCCTCTTGTCAGTTCCAAGGATGAAGCCATTGTCGCAGCTCACGGTCTCGTCTCCAAGCTGAGTGGCAGGGTGTCATCCTCTTCGTGAATGTATCACCCTCTGTCACTCAAGCTTAAAAACGGGATATGATGTGATTATGTGAGTAGAAAGAAAAGGAATGAGGGCATATGAAAACAGAATATAATGCATCGAAAAGAGTAACAGGTAATGCATCAAAATGAATCTACTCAGACCCGATCACATTAGACGAGCCTAGGTGTGTGGATCGAAAACAAAGTGTGCAGATCTTTGATAAATAAAACTGCAGGTTAATAATCTAAACTTTGATAGTCTGAACTTTGTTACAGTTTAGCCCAAGGAGACATCCTCTATTCCTAAGAAATGAACTATTCGGTGACTTAAATGTTGTGATTGATGTGACGATGGAATTTAAGTTCGGTACCTCATGGATTGCATCACTGTCCAGTGCGGCTCGGGGTACCGTAGCGTCCTCCTCTCGGCAATTTGTGCATTTCGAAACAAGAATGTGATCTATTCTAGAACCGTAACTGAACTCTTCAGGTCCAACTGTTTGTTTAAAGCAAGTATAAGCTCCGTCCCTGCATAAGACAAACGCATGAATCATACGGTACATTGTTAGCATGTAATTCTCATGGAGTCCACTACAGCTGTAATATAATCCTATATAACTATAAAGTCAATCCCCACTGAACATTTTTCCTGCTCTCACAGCATACCACATCAACAAATTACTAACTTTTTTTAGTTTTGATCCCCACTGAACATTTTTCCTGCTCTCACAGCCTCTACCACATCAGCAAATTACCAAATTTTTTTCTTTTTTTAAAGATGGAAACCAGCACTGATACGTGCAAAGTTCTAAGGACATTGTTTAGCCAATGGTGAAATATGTACTTACACTGTTGGTATGGAGTAATAAGTTATAACAAAGTGGCAAAATTATGAGAAGAATAAGTGGAGTAGCACATAGTTGGCAAGTAAAAAACTGGAGCCGCAATACCTTTCAGGGTATTTTGATCTGAAAGCATCGAATAAGGGCCCTCCATGTTCTCTCAATATGGATCTCAGCCACTCACGAAACCTTGAATCAGAAAAAGAACAACAAACCAACTATCATTATTCCTGAGTGATTCCATGATTAGATTTACTTCTAAGAGAGCAGACTAATGCATTTATCAAAGTTAGAAAGCCTAATAAAACATTAGTTTGAAACCTAACTGTAAATGGTTTATTATCAACAATTTTCTAGTGTTTTACTTGGCTCGTAGTCTTCATACACACGGTGAAATCACAGAAGATATAAACATGTACTATAAAGAGCGCAGACTAATACATTCATCACAAGTGGAAACCAACAGATACCATTAGTTTGAAACTTTTGTATGGAATTTAGTATGCAGCCTCACTGTAGATGCACCAGCTGCAACACACACGGCCTGCACCCCTTGGCTTCCTTCACCAGCTAGGGAAAACATACCCTGCCTATCAAGCAATGTTACCCGGTGTTGAGTTGCAATCTGATCCTCTTGAACAATCTCCTCATGCTGCTCAAGTCAATAATATTATCATCACTCAGCTCTATGAAATCTACTATTGTCATTGTGTGGCCTGAAACAGGAAAAATGTATGAGCAATGATTAATGAAGAGTGGCGCAGGAACAAAAAGAGTTGAAGCTATATCCATCGAAATGCATCAAACTGTGCACCCAGATCACTAGATAAACCATGTAAAAAAATGTAAGGAGAAAAGCTGAAAAGGTATGCTGATGGTTATGTATTTGCTAACTGAGGCCCTGTTTGATTTAGCTTTTATCGACGGATTCCGCAGCCACGCAGCTGAATCTGAACCAAAGGGCGAATCCAGCAGAATCCGATTTAAAAAATCCGCTGCCAAAATATGAACCAAAAGCGGAAGCATCCCAGGATGTGCTTTCCAAAATCTGATTCCGCTGCGGGTCAAAATCTGAAAAAGCTGTATCAGCTGGTTTGCCAAATGACCTACATCTTTTTCACATCAGATTTTCCACAGCTGCTTTTAGAAATCCACAGCCGAACCAAACAGGGCCTGAGTATACCACACAATTTGTACTGAATGTGTTGATATATTATTTTTTCAGACATAATATGTTATTTTTTGTATTAAATAGAAACCTTTGTACTTATATCTCATGTATACCACAAAATTGTATTGAATATGTAAGTCAAAACCAGACCATGATGGTTTATCAACAAAAATGAAACCATACACAGATGACACCAAGAAATTCCTTCCATTAGAAACATTCCATATACTTAGTATTATGTAAGTCGACACTACTATAAGTTGACTGCTTTAAGAGTTGAGATACTAATAGTACAATATCAATGATACAGCTATATCTAAGCAATCAACTATTAATTTTGCCTTGATAGCCTCTACAAATCACAAACTCTCTTTATTTAATACACATGAAATCTCTTCATTTATTAGACGTGGTAAAGTATAAAACCGTGAAAGTACTATCGATGACAAATTTACTAACATTATTGTCATGTAGCCAGTCATAAACATCAAATATATTCAAGGGTAGCTATATTTTAGTGTGCAAGTTCAAAGACATGTCATTGCAAAACTAACATCTGTGTTGATTGATATATGTTGGTTGAGTTTATTATTGATTCAATTACTGAACTTCACACCAGAGTCGCAAAATCTCAGAGTCCTGAATTTCCTGCAAGATTTGTTCAGGAATTCAACAAGCGAAGACGAGCATAGTTGGCGGAGAAAACCTTTCTTGCAGTTTACCAGAGCACCAGGTTTTTTTGTCACTAAACCTTTATAGCATCTCCAGCAGCGCCCCCAACAGCCCCTCCCCCCCCCAGGCCACTTTTTCGGTGCCGGCGCCGAAAAATCGGCCCAGCTGCGCCCCAGGACTCGTTTTTCCGCCGGATTGGGCCGAAACTGGCGCCGGCAGACCCATGGCGAACCCGGCGCGTTGGGGGGCGCCTGGGGACACCGGACGAAGCGAAAAGGCGCGTGGGTCCTGCTTGTCGGCGAGTGTCTTCCTTTTCCCGCCGTTTCCTCCCTCACTTCCCTCCATCCCCCCTTTCTCCCGTCATTCCTCTCGCTGTGCGCCACCATGCCGCCGAAGAAATACACCGCCCCCAGGCCCGCTGTTGTCGCGGATGTTGATGCCCCGCCGCCAAAGCAGAGGAAGCCGAGGGCGCCGCCGTCAAAGCCGCCTGGGATGTCGAACGCCGAGTGGAAGGCGGACATCGTACGGCGGGCCGCCGCCACCACCGACCGGCAGAACAGGTCCAACAAACAGAAAGAGCGTGCCGCGGCGGCAGCGGCTATGGTGGCATCGGCCGCGTCGGAGACATCCCGCGCCCGGATGATGCCTCCTCCCGGCCATCATCAGGTCACCTGGAGCCAGCCGAGCATCGGGTCGCCAGCCAGCTTTACGCCTCCGCCCCAGCCGTGGGGTGCGCGCCGTCCCCTGGCTATGGCGACGGTGACGTCCACGGTGGGTTCAACCCCAACACCCCCTTCTCGCACGGGCAGCGCACGCCGTCTCCCGCGTTTGCCGGCGTCCAGTACCCCCCGTACAACTACTCTCCGCTGGACTACGCCGCCTCCCCGACGCCGCCGACGCCGAATTTGCGTCGTGGTGCCCTGCTCTACTCGCAGGCCTCGTCATCGCAACACGGCGGCGAGGAGTCGACAGACGCCGACATGGATGACATCATCACGAGCGGCTCGGCTGCGGCCGACGCTTCCCTGGATTCGCCGAGGAGCTCTACGAAGCCGCCGATGTGGGTGACGAGCAGGACTTCGCCGAGGAGGAGGAGTAGGACGCCGATGAGGAAGAGGAGGAGGAGCAGGCGCCTGCGGCAGCGAGGAAGGGGACAAAGAGGAAGCGCGGACCCAGGACCGGCGAGCCACGCGTCAAGTGGATGGCCAAAGAGGACGAATGCCTCGCCGAAAAGTGGAAGGTCGTCTGCCTCGGCGCGATCACCGGCACGAACCAGAGCGCCGACATGTACTGGGAGCGCATCAAGTCGGAGTTTGACGAGCAGAAGTTGGTCGACCCGCAATTCGCCGGTATCCACATGATACGCGGCGCAAAGGCCATGGCGAATCACTGGGTGATCATCCAGACGGCGTGCAACAAATGACACGGGATCGTCGAGGAGGTGGCTGCTCGGCCAGAGAGCGGCGAGAGCGTCGAGGGAAAGGTATGGACACGCCGGTCGCCGCCTCGTTTCATTTCTTCTACCTCGCCGACAATTGTTCTCTTTCGCCGCAGATGTTGCGCATGTTCGCCATGTTTCGGCAAGACAGTAGCCCCGAGCAGGACTTCAAGTACCTCCATGTGTTTTCACGGATTGACAAGTGCGAGAAGTGGACAGACGTCCGGCGCACGCTGGCCAAGGCGAGGGAGACTTACCAGCCAGATGCGCCGGCGCCCGGGGCATCGACCGGCCGCCCGGATGGCAACAAGAAGGCCAAGTCGGCAAGGGATGCCGCGCCTATAGCCGAGCGTCTGCAGGCGTCCATCGAGCAGTGCATCGCCGACGCCAAGAACCACGCCGTCGAGAGGGAGGCGAAAGCAGACGCGCGCTGGTCGGCGATAATGTCGACGGGCAAGATCAAGCTCGACCTGCTCCGGACAAATGTAGCCGCCAAGAAGAGGAACACCGACTTGGCCTTCCTAATGGCAGCGGACGCAACGGCGGTGTCGGCGATGGACGGGCCGATCAGGGAGTGGTACATGCGGGAGCGTGGCCTCATCCTGGACGGCCTGCCGACGGAGACGCCCACTGCCACGACCAACACGTCGACCCGGCCGGTGAGCCCCAGCGACGACGTGTCGCCTACATCAACGCCCGGCACCCCGCGGACGCCACCTACGGACAACAACGCCGACCCCGACGCCGAAGCCGATGCAGAAACACAGGACGACGCCGCCGAGGACATCGCCGCAGCCGTCATTTGATGCACTCTCGCCTCCCGTTTTTATTCGCTACGCCGAACTATGTGCCAAACTGAGATGATCGCCGAGCTGTGGCGAGTGGTCGCCGAACTATGGCGTTTTTTTGTAGCGGGAACTGCAGATTCAAAAAAATAGGGCGTCTTTGGGACCGGGGCTGGGGGCGTGGCTGGGCCGAGAACGCCCCCAGCGCCAAATTCGCGCCGGGGGAAGGGCCAAAAAAACGCCGGGGTTCCTTGGGGGGCCGAACGGCTGGAGATGCTCTTACTTTTTGTGTGTGCCTTTAGCCAAGTAATTTGGCTAAAGTTGTGCTTAACCTAAACAATCATATTTACATTTAACTACCACTACCAATGCATGATCTCTGTTTTACTCTTCAATGTAAGAATGACGTTGTACATAAGAGTATAAGAATGGAACTGTAGTTACAATTTAAAGTAAACATCGCTTTGCATAATGCATCTTAACCGTGGAAAAAGGCTAGAATTCGAGCTCTGAAATAATCTAGCTTCAGTACACTCGTGAGATGACACAGAACAGACCCTTGATTTTTACTACCGAATATATACATAATAGTTTGGCTGGTTCAGATCTAAAGCTACAATCCTAAACCAAGATCATGAAAGCAGATAAATCTAAATGAAATTGTTGGATATAGAAATGCTGAAAAGAAACACTTCAATCGCATAGCACAAAATCTAGTAGCCAAATGATTTTTCAAGATCATGATACCATACTGGAATGTGCCTGTGTTAACTATTCTGCAAGGTTTCCATCTAAGAAAATATCTATGAAGATAGTAAACAAGTAGTCAGGGTATGATAATAGCAAACCTTATGCTAGAGGAATTGGCAGCAGTTACGGAGACAATCTTCTTAAACTCTGGACCAAGTTTCTTCAGACGACTCAAGCATCGTTTGGATCTGGCGCAAAAGACAGAACGTTCGGAAAATAGCTTTTCCTTATATATATACATCGATGTAACCTTACATCAGCCTATTATTCTGGAGACTGGTTACCTCTTTGTGCATACGTTCATGTTAATAACTCCATGTATAAGTCTTCTCTGGTTGAGAGGCGATACTGGTTTCCTTGTTATTACAGGGTTACAAGGATGCTAACACAATGGCTCATGAGATACAATATTTTCCTTTAATGTTAAGTCCGACGTTGTCTTACTGGGAACTATGCTGTCCTGCCTGACACCTAGTATTGACGCTGATTGTATGAGCATTATTTAACAATATATGGAGTCTACAATATTACTCCCTCCGTTCGGAATTACTTGTCTCGAAAATGAATGTATCTAGAACTAAAATACGTCTAGATACATCCATTTCTGCGACAAGTAATTCCGAACGGAGGGAGTATAAGACAACAACATACAAAATCACTCAAAATGAAGAAATTAAATCATGTCTTGTAGTAATTTTCAAGGAATCAATCAATCATCTCTGGTGGGCTAACTCCTTGAAGCTGATGGGTGCGGTGATTTGTGTCGGGCCGTCAACAAAGAGCGCCTGGGCACTCAGCTCAGCGGCCCGCTGGCTCGGGTGCACATTGTCAAAGAAAGCATACGAATCACGGTCAGTGCACAGTGTCGCGTTCCTCATGCACTTACCCTCTGCGCCCAGCCTACCAGTCCCGCAGCAAGCGCTATCGGTGTTCACCAACCCGATCGCTTGAGGGTTTTCGAAGTTGGCCCGCGAGCCAGCAAAGGAGTCGGCGAGGGAGTATGCGAGGCCAGGGAGCCTCGTCGGGGTGAGCGTGGTGGCAAGACCGGACTTGATCGCCGCGGCGAGCCCGGCTGCGAGACGGTTCATTCCATCGTTGCAGGCCCCCGTCTCGTTCAACACACGCACCCGTGGCACACACCCTACCGGACCAGTGTTAATGATCCCAAACTTCCTTGCTCCCATCTCATACAAGTCAATGATGGCGGCAGAGTAATTTGAAGCGAGGGTGGCATATAGCGCCGCAACATCGGCTTGGGACTTTGGTCTGGTCTGGAAGAGATCGTTGCTGCCGGTGCCCAGAAGGAAGAAGGAGCCGGCGATGAGCTTGCAGACTTTACGGGTGCCCCACACAACCTCCATCTCGGCCTTGGTGGACGCGAAGTATTGCACCTGCTTCGATAACGGTATGTTCTTTCCGGCGTTCTGCGTACACAATATATATGGCTATATATTAGAGTAATAACATATGCATGGTTATTTGGCTAAAATATAACCAAGTGGTTGATTAGTAACAGTACATTAGCTGCATTTTAAAATTAAAACCTTTTAGTTTTGTAGAAATGAAGGTTTGACTAAATGATATATAACATTCAATTCATGTGACATGAAATTTAGTGTCGTCAAATTTGTATTTGAAAATACCAAACTAAATTTGTATTAGAAACCACAGGGGACACTCCACAACAACACTTGCAGTTAATTGAGAATTGTGGCTTGTATGCGTGCCATCATACAAGCATATGGCTGTCAAACTAGGACTCGGTTTAATTTGGAGCGCTTGTGATGATTAGTTGATTATCTAACTAACTTTTCGAAAAGAGGGGAACATCTCCATCTTCTACATCGGTTCCAAGTAAACCAGACAAATCCACTGACAGCGTGCTGTTTGGGAAAGTACCATCCCAAGTGGACGTTTTGAGCATATTTTCGGCTAGAATGTTAAATTTAGTTACTGCTAATATAACTTTTTGAAATATTTACATTGGCAACTTGGGAAAGCTCCCCCGTGCTATATACTCCCTCCGTTCGGATTTATTCGTCGTGGTCGACGAGTAAATTCGAACGGAGGGAGTAGATACTACACGGCAAAATATGTCCCTGAAATGTTATTTATCCACCGTCTGTACTGTCATAATAACTAATAAAACCACTGTAGTATACGTAACATGAACTCCCTTGCAAGTTGGAACAAAGAAATGAGCACATAGCCAAGCATCTGTAGATAAATTAAAGTGACTTACAGTGGAGTCGAGGATCCCGGATCCCGCGGAGGCGTAGCTCACCCCTCTGGTGAGAGCGCTGGGGATGAGATAGTTGCGTGATTTCAGCACCAGGTAAGCCAGGGGGCTCCTCTCGAACCCCAGCTGCCTCGCTGCATCCATCCATCAAGTTAGCACATGATCTACACATACATACATATGGTTGTGAACTTGCGTGATACGTACCGACGAAGTCGGCGATGTTGTAGCCGTTGCTGAACCGCCCGGTGGCCCTGGCGCCACCGGGGAAGTCAATGCCGTAGAAGGGTTCATTGGCCCTGGGCACGTCCTTCCCCGGCAGATGGTTGTTGTTGCCGACATCCAGCGTCGAGTCCCCCAGCACGAACATCGCCGGCACCACTGGCCGCTGCGCCGCTCTAGCACCAACGGCGCCGACGATCACAAGGCCCAGAAGCACGACCACGAGACCCTTCATGGCTGGCTATCTAGGAATAGAGCTAGCCAGAAGCTAACCTTGTGTATAATACAGTACAGGTGTGTGCGTCGTAATTGGCCGTCTACTAATTGTGACTAAGCCGATGGCAATGGGAAGGTACTTATAAGCCCAATTAGCACAGTTTGGTCGATCAATATGATCAGATCGCCCAGCCAGCCAGTCAACGAATGTACAAAGTCCGGGGTACTTTACAGGTCACCTTTGTGCATATGTGCTAATAAAATATACACACATGTGAAAAGCGATGGATATGCCTCCCTTGGAAAAGTTGTGATTCGATCACTTCAATTAGTTAGTAAATTAGCATGTTATGCTCACCTTATCTTCCCTCGAGATCTTCTTGCCAACTCTTTGTCTAGTCGATCTCTACTCTCTAGAGATGACCGTACCACACGTTAGTTCTTGTATATTTTTTGTTTTATTTCGGCTGACATGTCAGTTCTATACATTCTTGATGTTACCACGCAACTAACTTTTTTTTTTTTGGAAATGGAGGCGTGCCCCCGGCCTCTGCATCCACGCAACTAACTGAACGCCATCATGTGCATATTGTATGCCATCATGTGCATATTGTACATGATGGTAGAGCGAGCAGCCGAGTGCCGATTTATACAGAAATGATCGTACGGTTTCAGCGGCAGCCTCCACATTTTGAGGCGTACATATGTACAAAATAAGATAATGCAGAGCCGGATCGATCGATCGGCGTGGAGTATATATCTACAAGTTAATCAATTTGTTAATCTATATGTCCGCATCTCTATCTTATCTAACTCTCCTTGCTTTATGCATGCTAAAAGAATAATGCATGCAGTAGGTGGCTGATGAGTGGTACTTATTAGTGGGCTAGTGCATCATTGAGTACTACTATAAGTTGGATAATTGAGTTGGTAAAGGATAAGTTGTAAAAACTGTGATTATCTTGGGTGGTAGTTTAATCCCATGATTATGTGTACTCAAGTAAAGATTGAGTAGCTAGTAAAGTACAGTACTACCTCCGTCTAGGTGAATAAGTCATTCACGTAGTTCTAGATCATCGATTTGAGAAATTAAATATGTGTTATATGTCATGAAAAGTATATCACTAGATTTCTACATGGATGTAGTTTCTAAATATATATTTTTTGTCATATATAATACATATTTAGATAGTTAAATCGTAGTACCATGTTTGATACTCCTCAGGTGCGCCACGCGGTTTAATTTTCTCGACTGCCATGCGTGGATCTGCACTTATCACGTGCTGAGCAAGTGAAGGCCATGCACGCCGACAGCTCGAAGTTTAAGCAATGACTAATAGCAAGTTTGACCACTGATAATTTCATAACGATATTCATCGATCTGCTTGCCTGCGTGCTTTTGGAGTTACTCATTTATACTGTAGTGCGCCGACCATTTACGTCTGAACTTAGTTTTTGCTCTCGACAAAGCATCTCCAACAGATGCGCGGTAGCGCGGCGTGCTAAAAAAGTTTTACATCACTGAAATAGTGTTCTTACACACGGGACGTTTAGCAGACGCACAAAAACTCGGTGCCCAGTCCGACGGCCCCACATGCAGCAGCCCGCGAGCACAAGCCGGCGTCCCAAATTTGCTGCCCCGCAGCCCGCGTGAGCTAAATTTACAGCTTTATTTTTGTACATGCTCTATTTTACATCTTCTACTAGAGCTCTGTTTTTTGTTGGCGCGCGCTATGTAGACATTTTTTCCAACGCGCGGCTTATGTAGCGTATCTATTGGAGATGCTCTCAGGTGTCCAACGAAAGGGAAAGTGGTGATGCCGCAATGTTGGACATTTTTTAGAAGTAATTTCATGTTTCACACAAATTCCATCTGTTCTTGATGTTTCAAGTTGGACTTCATTCTTGTTACTAGTTCAACAAATGTGCAGTAGCTGATACTTAAACTAAATGCTATGCCAAGACTTGATTTTTGCACGGTCTGTTGTCAAAGGAACTATGTATCTTAGAGCATCTCCAGCCGCGCCCCCAAGAAGGCCCCTCAGGCGTTTTTTCGTCCGTCGGCGTGAAAAAATCGGCCCAGTCGCGCCCCCAAGAGCCCAGTTTTCGCCGGCTAGGGCCGAAATTGGCGCCGGCGGACCCAACCCGAACCCGGCGCGCTGGGGCGCCGGGCGAATCGTTTTTGGCGCGAAGAGCCGCGGGCCCGCCGCGTCAGCGGCTCTACTCTCTTCTCGCCCCTTCGTCGTCCTCATCGCCTCGTTTCCCGCGACGAATCAATGCCAAAGCTGCCGCGTGCTGCCGCGCCGGTCAGCCTCCATTGATGCCTCACGGGTGGCGCAATGAAGGCTGGAAGACGCATCCCTCGGCCGCCACGCAATCACGCCACGCGTAACGCGCCGGCCAAGCCTACCACGCGGCTTCTCCGCCTATAAAAGCCGACCGAAGCGCGCCGAAGAGACTCGCCCCGATCATCCTCCGACGACGCGCTCATTTCTCCCCCTTCCCTCCTCTCGCCGTCACCAGTTGAGAAAGCATGGCCGAGCGTTTCCCAGGCGACGGCGCGGCGGCGAACGGATTCGGACGCTGTCATCTCCACGAGGACGAGGCTCGCCTCCTTTTTGAGGCCGAGTACCCGGTCCCGCCGGACATGCGGGTACCCGGTCCCGCCAACCGGGGGAGGGATGCAGCAGGGACAGCGGAGGCGGGGGCGGCGGCAGCGACGACGACGACGACGACGACGGTGACTACACGCGGTTCTACAGCCTCCTCGGCATGTAGAACCGCGTGGGCGGGCGGCGAGGGAGAAGGCGGGGGTAGCCCGCGGTAGTTTTTTTTTTTGAAATATGTTTAAATTTGAACGAACTCGCCCGTGTTTGCGTTAAATTTGTGCCAAATTTGAACATTTTAAAAACCCGTGGGGGCCGCGACTGGGGGCATCACGCCCCCAGTGCGCGGTTTAGCGCCGATGCGCCCCCATAAGACGATTTTTAGCCCCTCCTGGGGGCCAACGGCTGGAGATGCCCTTAGAGCGACCACACATGTGGATGTGACCTCTATTCCGAAGAAAAGGTTCTTTTTGGTTGGTTATACAAAAAAAATGAAAGATAAATTAGGATTGGCGACAAAGTTTAGACTGCTTGTGTACTACAATTACCGCTTAATTTCTACGGTACACTAGAGTACAGGGCGTGTCAACTAATTGCTCGTCTACTAAGGCAATTAAGGTGATGTCAATATTTGAATATCACATCTCTTATGTAGTAATTGGAGACACCTTTCAAGTCCTCTCATTAACACACATTGTTAAAGTTAATTACATTATTGTACTGGATCGTTTTCCTCCCGGTAGTGAAACCTAGCCGCCACCACCAGGAGAGCCGTTGCTTCCCGCACCATCTTCCGGCAGCTCTCCTCTGCCGGCGACCTTGTGGTCGTCCGTGGTGAGGGGTCGCGGGATCCCGCTCTAGTGGTTCGTTTTAGCTTTAGGTTTTAGGGCCCAACAAGCTTAGGGGATTGTTCGACGTCTTGGCTTCAGTGGCGGCGGCGGGGATGCTGAATAAAGACGCTCCAGATCCTTCTCCGGTGAGGCAATCGTCTCTATGGTCGATGAAGGATCTTGTAACTAGTCTGTTCAAACAGGGATGTAGTGACGGCGACGGCATCCTTGCGGTGGACATGTGTCCTCGGTCTCCGCCGTTGTGATGGCATCTGCTCCAATGTCGGTGCAGGGCTTGGGTGGTAGTCGACGAGCGGATGCAGATTATGGTCTGCATCGATGACATCTGGAAGACGTAACGTCTGTTGGGCTCGTGGTTCGTGGCTAGCAGGTAGTGTTTCCTTCTCCGATGTCTTAGTCGTGTGGGGGTGCCAGATCTGGAGTTTGGAAATGATACAAGATTTGAGAAGTTTGGAAATGCAATGACATATGATCAAATTCATAATTTTGATAATACTATGCATCGATATAGTTATGCATGAAATGAGGTGTATTTCTTTAGAAATTTAGAATATCATCATAAAAGAAGAAAAATGATACATATGGTGACCACGGTTAAAGCATGGAAATAAATGCAAAATGAAGATCTTCCGTCCTTGTGTAAGTACCAATTCATCAGTTGGAAGCAATGAAACAGAAGAAAAACAGTATATATAAGCAAAAATAAATTTAAGTATGTCAATTCTTTCCACATATTCAGTCAAGCCTAACACTCAATCAACCCACCGCGGCCTCTCTAGACAGAGAAACTAAAGTAAACCATCGTGACAAACTAGCAAAGGGGGCATACCTCACAAAAGTGTAATTGGAGGCGCCGCTGGTTTCCTTTAGATCACACCTAAAATCTGAGTAATTTACATATTTAGTTTCATAGTTACGACGGCAATAGCTATGTTGTCCTCAGCATTCTTCAAACATTCAGGATCAATAATTGTAGCTACAAATGATATTATTCAATAGCCACTACCACTTGCGCAATTAACATAACCATGAAAGCTAAACCGTGATGGCACAAAATGTACACATTTATTGGTTACAACTTAGAAGTTCGAACATATACCATAGAAACAACAACATAATTTAATTAGTTTTTAAAGGTTTGCTTAGAACTTGATATAAACAGCTTACACAACCTACTTTCCTTATCAACTGATCATGAAACTTTGAAATTAAAACAAATTATGGTTGTGTAAATTCTGAAAAGATGGTATTTATTCTTCATGCAACTATGATACAATGGCACGAATAAATAGAAAGATGCAAATAAGGCGAATCCAAACTGATTCCTTCCAACATAATTTTTTTGTTTTTCGTTTTGGTTTTTCTTTCTTTTATATTTTTCATTCTCCTTTCTCTTCCTCTTTTAATGTTTTAGGTTTTATTTTTCCTTTCATTATTTTCCTTTTTGTAAAATGCTTGAGAAACTTTTACTTCTTTTAAGAAAATAATTTTGAATTTTTTTCACAAAATTTGATAAGTTTTAAGGATTTAATAAAAATATCCACACGATCAAAATGTGTTCATGGAATTTGAAAAAGTGTTCGAGATTCATTTTAAAATCTTCACAAAATCTTCCAGATTATTCATGTTTTTTTTCAAACAGTTCATATTTTCTGGATATTTCAAAAATAAAGATATATTTATGTTTTCTTTGGATAACCATATGGTAAAACCTAGCGAAAAAAGTAGATCTGAAAAAACAGAAAAAAATCGACTAGAAAATAAGGAGGAAGAATTGCTTCATTTGCTCTTTTTAGGCTAGCGCGGTATCTTGTCTCCCCCTCTCGGGTAAATCTATCCTTGTCTCTACAGTTCCCAGTACCCCCTATTTCTTTGCTCCGATGTTCCATTGCTGTGGAGGGTGAGCTCTGTGTGCTTCTTGCGGGTATTTACATTGATGTAATCTTGCATCAGCCTATTATTCTGGAGACAGGTTACCTTCCATCATCCTAATATTATGGAGATAGAAATTGCACAAATATACAAATTTTGGGGCTGAGGTAACACGAAACAACAACTCTAGAGGATTTAACAGGAATCAACAACTCCAGGACTAATAAGTAACAAAAAAAGCACAAATTTCACTTGATTATTCAGTTAAAGATAATTATGGAATGTGTGTTCAGTCTTGAATGATCAATCTTGGAAATTTTAGTCAATTTAGCCCGGCCATTTTAAAATTTGGACAGTTTTTGTATGAATCAGACAAATTTCTTCAAAGATTCATTGTTTAAAAAAACTAAAAGATTTACAGTTATTCAAGCATTTTAAATGATCAATCATTTTCTGCCAATTTGGCCCACAATTGAAAATTCTGGACAATTTTATAAGATAAAATTGGTTGATTCGTGCTTTTTGATACTGATTGGTCCCGGAGTTGTGGTTTTGTGTTACCACGGGCCCAAAAATTGTGTATTTGTGCAATTTCCACTTCTTCTTTTTTCTATGATGTTTCAGTGCTGGTGAGGCTGAGCTATGTGTGAGTCTTACGGGTATTTACATCGGTGTAACCTTGTATCAGCCTATTATTCTGGAGACAGGTTACCTGTTTGTGCATACGTTCTTGTTAATAACACCATGTATATGTATTCTCTTGTTGATTCAAAGAAAGAGGTGATACTGGTTTTCTGGTTATTTTTACTGGTTTTCTGGTTATTGCAGAGCTACAAGCTGGTGAAAATTAAAAGGGATGATAACACAATGGTTCATGAGATAGCAAGGTTTTTCTTTAGTGTTATATAAGTCAGACGCTGTGTTAGTGGGAAGCGTTCCGTCCTGCGTGACACCTAGTGTTGGTGCTGATTGTATGAGCATTATTTAACACTATATGTAGTTTCCAAAATAATACTAATACAACAACATACAACAACACACTCAAACTCAAGAAAAATAAATCATGTCTTGTACTAATTTTCAAGGAATCAATCAATCATCCCTGGTGGGCTAGCTCCTTGAAGCTGATAGGTGTGGTGATCTGAGTCGGGCTGTCCACGAAGAGCGCCTGCGCACCGAGCTCGGCGGCCCGCTGGCTCGGGTGCACGTTGTCAAAGAAAGCATACACATCGCGGTCACTACACAGTGTCGCGTTCCTCATGCACTCACCCTCCGCGCCAAGCCTGCCGCTCCCGCAGCAAGCGCTATCAGCGTTCATGAACCCGACCGCTTGTGGGTTGTCGAAGTTGGCCCGCGTGCCAGCGTAGGAGTCGGCGAGCGAGTACGTGAGGCCTGGGAGCCTCGTTGGGCTGAGGGTTGTGGCGAGGCCAGACTTGAACGCCGCAGCGAGCCCGATAGTGAGGCGGTTCATGCCATCATTGCATGCACCCGTCGCGTTCAACAGACGCACCCGCGGCACACACCCCACTGGGCCAGGGCTGATGATCCCGAATTTTCTCGCGCCCATCCCATACAGGTCGGTGATGGCGGCGGAGTAGTTCGAGACGAGGGTCACATAGAGTGCGGCAACATCGGCCTGGGACTTTGGTCTGCTATGGAAGAGGTCGTTGCTGCCGAAGCCCAGGAGGAAGAAGGAGCTGGCGAGGAGCTTGGAGACTTTGTGGCTGCCCCACGCGGCCTCCATCTCGGCCTTTGTTGAGGCAAAGTAGCTCACCTGCTTTGACAACGGGATGTTCTTTCCGGCGTTCTGCATGCAAAACAAATATGATTAGTAGGTTGAGCTAGTTATTAGAGTTACTTACAACAACCGTGTGGTTAATTAGTAACGACATATTTTCTCCATTTTAAAACGCAAGGACATATTGTTTGATTTCGTTAAAACAAAGATTTGACCAATACGTTTACTTCCCTATATAACATGCAACTCTCGTGACAAGTCATATCAGTGCCGTTTAATTTATATATTAAATTTGAATTAGAAACCACAGGTACCCTTCACAACAACACTTGCAGTTAATTCACAAACATGGTTCGTACTACTACAAGTGGAGAAGATTAATTACTGTTGTCGTTGTTCTGAGAAAATGATGATTACTGTTGTGAGCATGTGATGATGACGTAACTACAAGACAACTTAATTATTTACTAGATTATTATTAGTTTCTCTAGCTAGGTAACGTGCCTACATGATGGATCGCCTCGGTTCCAGCTCCCTCCCTTGAACATTGGTGTCACTGCCAAGTTAACTGGACAGATGCACCGACGGACAGCATGCACTTTGGGGAATTTAGATTTTTGTTTCGTAAAATTGAATTTAGAAATTAGTTACGGCTAATATCGCTTTAAAATGTTTATATTGGCAACTTTGGAAAAGCTTTCCCCTGCTACCAAAAACAAATAGATGCTAAACGTACATGAAGTCATGAACTGGTGCAAGGCTGATCTAGCACATATATAACTAATCAAGCGTATGTGTAATGTAAACAAATTAAAGTAACTTACAGTTGAGTCGAGGATACCGGCTCCCGCGGAAGCGTAGCTCACCCCTCTCGTCAGAGCGCTAGGGATGAGATAGTTGCGTGATTTCAGCACTAGGTAAGCCAGAGGGCTCCTCTCGAACCCCAGATACCTCGCTGCACCACCCTTCCGGCAGGTTAATAACACATAATCAGGTGGTAAATATAGTTGTGAACTTGTGTAATACATACCGACGAAATCGGCGATGTTGTAGCCGTTGCTGAACCTCCCGGTGGCTTGGGAGCCGCCGGGGAAGTCGATGCCGTAGAAGGGCTCGTTGGCCCTGGGTACGTCCTTCCCCGGAAGGTGGTTGTTGTTGCCCACGTCTAGGGTCGAGTCCCCCAGCACGAACATCGCCGGCACCACCGGCCGCCGCGCATCCGCGCTGCTAGCTCCAATGGCACCGACGATCACAAGGCTCAGAAGCACGACCACGGGACCCTTCATGGCTGGCTGGCCAGGGATCTAGCTAGCCAGAAGCGAACGGTCATCTACCAATGGTGATTAAGGGGGATGACAAGGGGTATGTACTTATAGGCCCAATTAGCATGGTTTGATCGATCGATATGATCAGATCAACTAGCTAGCTAGTCAACGAATGTACCAAGTCGGGGCACAATATATGATTATGGAGTACTACTTTACAGCTGTGCATATATGCTACTAAAATATACACACATGTGAAAGTGATCGGATGCCTCCCGGGGAAAGTTGTGGATGCTCGATCGATCCATCAATACAAGACGACGACTACCCTTCAATAACTTTAATTAGTGACAGTAAATTAGCATGTTATATGCTTACCGTGTCTTCCGTCGAGATCTTCTTGTCAACTCATGTCTGCTCGATCTCTACTCTCTAAAGATGACAACATGTTCTTGTACTATTATTTGTATTTGTTTTGTTTCTGATGACTGGTCGACTCTATACATTCTTAGGACGTTACAACGCAACTAACTACACGCCATCATGTGCATAGTGTACATGCTGGCACAGTTAGCAGCCAAGAGCCCGAACTATACAAAAATGATCATACGGTTTCGGCGGCAGCCTCCATCTTCTGAGGACAATGTAGAGCTGGATCCATCGTCGTGGAGTATATTTGTAACAAGTTTAAACAATATGTTAATCTATATGTCCACATCTCTATCTTATCTTGCTCTACTTGCTTTATGCATCGGCTAAAAGAACAGTAGGTGGCTCACGAGTACCAGTTAGTGGGTTTAGTGCATCGTTCAGCACCACTACTCGTAAGCACTGCTGCCGTATGGACGATTAAGTTTGTACAAGATGCTAAGTAGTAGTAAAATGTGATACTAACAGGATTATCTTCGGTGGCAATTTAATCCCATTAGCGATTGAGCAGCTAGTAAGTAACCCGTTTCATACTCGAGTCATCACGCGGTTTAATTTTGTTGACTGGCCTCATGCGTCTGCACTTATCACGTGAAGAACAAGTGAAAGCCATGCACACCGACAACTCACAAGCTTAACGACTAATTGCAAGTTTTGACCGCTGATAATTTCATAATGATATGCATCCATCTACTTGCCTGCTTGCTTTTCGAGTGATTCATTTATCCTGTAGGGCACCGACCATTGACGAGCGAACCTTAATTTTGCATTCATCAGGTATCCAAAGAAAGGGAAAGTGGTGATGCCGCGTTGGCCCCTTTTATGTGGTAATTTCATGTTTCAGATAAATCCTGTCTGTTCGTGATCTTTCAACTTGGACTTCGTTCTTGTTATGAATTCAACAAACATGCAGCAGCCGATAGCTAAACTAAATGCTAAACTCAAAGCGACCACACGTACGGACGTGTATACTAGAGTACAGGCGTGTATGACAACTGATTGGACGTCTACTAAGGCAATTAAGGTGAATTCAAGGTGCAGGTATACTTATTTGTAAACACATATGCTTAATTATGCATCTCTGCTATAGAAACAAGCACTGGTGCTTAAGCAAAAATCATTTTTTACAAGCATCTGTATAAGGCTGCCCGTAATAGGAGTATCATAGGTAGTATCATGCATGTCAATAAAGCAATTTTGATGATGTAGCATAGTATTAAATAAAGAGAGAGGGGGTTGAGTATCATATTATGATACCGTATCATATTAAATGATATGCTAGTATGTGTCATGCATGGCAATAAATGACTATCCTATGATACTAAGATATGATACTATGCACTATGAATGTAGTATCATACACTAGTATGATGTGCATGATACTAGTATATGATACTCTCCATTACAACCAGCCTAAGCACCTTGCATTGTAGGAGTGCATGGTATTGTGGGCCCATCAAGTGTGCATGTTCCATCGACCAATATATGATCAGATCAACGCGGTAGCTGATCAACAAAGCTACCAAGTCTAGGGTCTCTTGTTGTATAGCTACAATATATATGCATGGATCCGGAGTACTTTACACCACTGTTCAAGAAATCTTCCGATTCGGCGATTTATCGTTCGATTTATCGCTACTCTTGGGGTGACCGACAAGATTATGCATTATCTTCATCATTTATCTTCTGGGCCGATTTATCACTATGACAAACGATTTATCGGAAATCTAAAGATACATCGGGCCTATTCATAGCACTATGTTTGCAAAAACTATGTTTATTTGCATTTTGTGAACCTTGTTACGCAATATGTAATGTTGTCCTATTTTGTTCGTCATTATAAAAGGATTCAAAGGCTAGGAATTAAGGTAACACTTCTATTCAATATTATTTTTTTTTATTTTTTTTGCGGGTAGCTATTCAATATTATTTTGATGTTGAATATAAAATATTTTAGTGTTGGGAACCTGGTATTTGTAAAAAATGACCGATTAATAGTCGACTGATAAAATCAATTAATCGGCCAATTTCCGATTAATCTCTAATCCACAGCTGTCCGAGACGATAACGATAAATGATATCCTCAACATTGCTTTACACCTTTTAAAAGTGATTGCATGGAGTAATATACACACATGCGAAAGATTGGTCGCTCCCAAGGAAAAGTCGTTCATGCTCGATAAATCCATCAAAACGAGACGACGACTAATCCACGTTCACTTCACTTTAATTAGTTAATTAGCATGTTAACCGTTACATATGTCTGCATTGATCAACAACAATAGCTCTTGGCGTATCTGCCGTCCACCTCCTTGTCAACTCTGCGACTTGTGGAGATCGGTGAGCACGTCCTTCTATTTATCTTATGTTATTTATGTTTTTAGGTGATTGGTCGATTATATACATTCTTAGGATGTTACGGCTCAACTAACCGAACACAGTACGGTATAGGCGGGTAGGGCACTTTTCTACCCAAACTCATATCCAAATCTTTTTTCTATACCCACCCGCTTCACTATCCATGGGCGCAAATTGATACCCATGCACATACCCACGGATATCCTATACCCAATGGATATCCGATGGGTACAATATATAGCATTCACATGACAAAAGTAAGATGAGAAAAATGTCTAAATTCAGGTACCCATCTGGTGGGTACAATATATAGCCTTGGTTGGGGATGAATCGACGAGGATTCAGTAACCCGGCTCTTGACTACTTCATCTTCTAAGGTCAAGGAAAAGAAGAGAAGATAACTACTGTAGGTATACGAAGGGTCTGTGGCGATGACCAGCTATGGGCATGTGGTCCGTGAGCTAGTTAAGAACTCAAGATAATTATGTATTCACATATTATAGGGTTTAATTTATTTATTTATTATTTTGGGTATCCATTGGGTTACCCATGGATATAATTTGATACTCATATCCTACCCATGCATTTTGCGGGTATGTATACCCATACCCATAGGCATGAAGTGGTAAAAAGTCTCATCCATGCTCACTATTTTAAGATAGGGTACCCGCGGGTACCCATACCCATGGACAAAACTGCCATCCCTAAGAAAAGGAGCCTAAAACTGCAACTGTTACTAATATATACTTTGGGTATGGATACATTGGCAGTCCTCGTGTGTCCGTGTTGCTATACCGTGGAGTGAAAGATGAGTAAAACTCGGATACCGTGGAATTACATTTGGTGATAATTCAATCATGTGCATGATTCACGTACCGGTTGAGCAGCATCTGTGGGTTGCATGTCGCCACGCATTTTAATTTTGTTGACTGCATGCATGTGCACACTTACCTAGTGGAGACTAACGGTGGTAACTGGCAGCACTAGCAGCCAAGATCGAACTGTATAAAATGATGCAAGTTTTACAGTAGTTAAGAAAGATCTAAACTGTTCATCCAAAGTAATCAAGTGGCAGAACAATAGGACGTACAAGTTTTTTACTGAAAAGTATCAAATAGGTGAGGCCAGTACCAAAAAAAAAAGTTTCAATGGCAGCTCGCTCCTTTTCAGGCATATGTACAAGCATACATACGTAGCTCTGAGCTGGAACCATGAGCTTGGAGAAGATATATTCATGCAAGTTTTATCTGTTGGTTTCTTGTGGACACGACATACTTCCTCCATTTCTTTTTAGTCTGTATATAAAATTTGGTCAAAGTCAAACTTTGTTATTTTTGATCAAATTTATAGAGAAAAATATCAAGATTCACATTATGAAATTAATATTGTTAGATGCATCATGAAATTAATTTTCACACTATATAGCTTTAATATTGTAGATGTTGATAATTTTTTTTATAAAGTTGATCAAACTTTACAAAGTTTGACTTTGACCAAATCTTATATGCAGACTAAAAATAAATGGAGGGAGTACATGTCTACATCGAGCAATATATTTTATCTTGTTCTTGGGCACATGCATGATCTCGTCAAAACTGCAATATGATCATCGATCGATTGTCATCATCTCCTACTACCAGCATACTTTATGTGCATGCGAATTAACAATGTTGTAGGTGGCTCGTGCTTACATATACATGATTTTGATAATTGTTAGTAGGTTAGTAGTGGGTAAACACGCAATCAAAATGACACTAATGTAGTGAAATTGTATTGTACTAGTAGGGCCAAAATCAACCTGGTGCTTCCTGCAATTCGATTAGCGATTGAGTAAGCGAGCATGCTGCTACCTCATTGCTCGCCGCCAAGATTTGAGTACAATTAGTGCTAACTATAATAGGATCGTGTATTCTTCAATGTTTTTCGGGTTGTTGCTACTGTATGACTGACCAATTGCAAGTTCTGATCATTAGTTTCATATATTCGTATGCCTCATCTTTTTTTGGAACGTAGACGCTAGAGGCGTCCGGCTTTAAATAAATAAAGCCACCAGGGCAACGTCATCACACACACATAAGTCGTTATTACAGACCATAACAAGTTTGCGAATAAGGGTCTCCATGCCCCTCCGACAAGAAATACAGCAAAGAAGCACGGGAAGGGCAGATATCCAAAAACCACATCACCTAAGTAGAAGGAGGAGGAGATCCGTCATGTTGTCGTGTCAGCCTTGTCACCGTCTTGATCTTCTCCATCACTGCTTGCATGTACTGCTCATCACGCGCTTTCCCCAACGGCATCCACACCTGAAGAAAAAGATGTCATTTGAAGAAGATGTCAGCTGGATGGTTTGGGAACTTGTGTTCGATGGTAATCTTGTTCCTAACCGTCCAGAGAGACCATAACAACGCCCCAATGCAACGCCACAGAATCCGAGCGTTCGACCCTTTCTGTGCGTTAAGAATAGCTAAGAGGTCCGAAGAAGACTGGGGGTTCCAATTTTTGGAAAAGGTCTCCCGAACCGCACTCCACGCAAACCTGGCCAGCACACATTGAAAAAAGACGTGATTTGCGTTTTCGCCCAATCCGCAAATTGAGCAAGAACCATCAGCGGGCCCGTTGCGTTTAGCCACATTATCGGAAGTTGGCAGCCGATTCCACACCATTTGCCACATGAAGATCTTGATCTTCAGCGGTAGGCCCGCCTTCCATAATCCCCTAGCCATGGTTAACACAGGGCCTTCGGACATCTTGGAGTATATGGACTTCACCGTAAATTGCTTTGAGGCCGTAAGTTTCCAAGATATGAGGTCTGGCTCATTTGATAGGTTAATATCACTCCAAGCCGTCACGAGGCTATCCCAACTAAAGGCCTCGTCCTGACCCAAGGTGCGGATAAAAGAGATCGCCGGAGGATGGACTCTAAGGGCGTCGGCAACCATAATGTTAGTGTCAGTGGCAAGGTGGTATAGATCAGGGTGAGATTGCCACAGCGGGGCATTCTCCCACCAGTGATCTAGCCAGAAACGAGTAGATTCGCCGTTCTTAACTCCAAAATGGGCCCCCAAAGAGAAAGCCGGCCTAACGTCTTGGATCCCTTTCCAAAACGACGAACCGGAGGGCTGAGCCTCGAAGACGTTTCCGTCCGGGAAGTACTTAGCCCGGAGAATTTTGGCCCAGAGTCCCGACTCGTTGTGTGCCAATCTCCACCACCATTTGGTTAAAAGGGCCACATTCATTAATTTGGAGTTAGTTACCCCAAGGCCCCCCAAATTTTTTGGACGGCAGATTGCCGCCCATTTGACCAGATGGTATTTCCGTTTGGTCCCGGTTCCTTCCCAAAAGAAACGAGACCGCGGGGTGTCCAGTTTGGCATGCACGTCATCGGCCAAAAGATACATACCCATAGTAAAAATGGGAAGAGAGGATAGACTCGAATTGGTCAGAATGAGTCGTGCCGCCGATGACATAAATCTACCTCTCCAAGGACTAACCCTTTTGAACACTTTCCCGTAAAGTGGTTCCCATTCCGCGATGGTAAGGCCTCTGGTAGAGATAGGCAGCCCCAGATATTTGATCGGGAAAGAGCCACGCTTACAGTTCAGTGAGTTCGCCACCCTAGCACTCGAATGATCGTCCATCCCTATGGTGATCACTTCGCTCTTAAGGAAATTGATCTTGAGCCCCGACATAAGCTCGAAAGCGAGGAGAATTAGTTTGACGGATGCCACACTACTATCATTGGGTTCAAAGAGTAATATTGTGTCATCCGCATATTGTAAGTGGGAAACTCCTCCCGGGATGAGGTGAGGCACTAAGCCGGAAATGTGTCCCGCAGCCCTAGCTTGGTTGATTAACGCTGCTAGTGCGCCTGCCACAAAATTGAAGATCAGGGGGAGCTCGGATCCCCCTGTCTGAGTCCCCTTTTATTGCGAAAGAATTTACCCAACACACCGTTAATGGTTATAGCCGTGTGGCCGCTGGACACCAGGTGCATAAGACGGTGCACAAAACCCGCCTCAAAACCCTTTTTGAGGAAGACTTCTTGTACAAAAGCCCAGTTCACTCGATCGTAAGCCTTCTCGAAATCGAGTTTAAGGAGCACTCCCTTAGCTTTAGTCCTTTTGAGCTCATGCACAATTTCCAAAAGTGCTATCGGTCCCTCTAGAATGTTTCTATGTTTAAAAAACATGTTTGGCTATGGCTAATAATCCGTTGGGCAATTGGGGCGAGGCGCGAGGCATATGCCTTTGCGCAAATCTTGAAGGGAACATTAATGAGAGTGATAGGTCGAAAAAGCCTGATATTGTCCGCCCCTTTAACCTTTGGAATAAGGCTAATGGCCCCGTAGTTAAGACGCGAGAGGTCTATCGTACCTAGGGCAAAACCGTTAACAATCGCATAGAACAAGTGTTTAAGACTGGGCCAAAAACGCTTGAAGAACTCCACGGGCCATCCATCCGGGCCAGGCGCCGTGTCGTTCTTCATATCCATTAGCGCATTATCAATCTCCTCTGGGAGGAAAGAGAGGGCCAGGCGATCATTTTCCTCCTGAGACACCTTTTCCGCGTGATCCCACAAATCCGCGCGCAAGCAAAGAGGTTTATCATTTGCCGACCCCAAAAGGCCAATGAAAAACTCGTAAATATGGGCCGAGATTTCCTCCTGGGTGAGCAGCAGTCCCGAGTTGGATTGGAGGCGAAGGATAGTGCTTTTCCTTTTCCGTCCGTTCGCATATGCGTGAAAATACCCAGTGTTAGCATCTCCCTTCGTCACCCATTTGACGCCGCCCCTACGGCGCCAATATTCCTCCTCTGCTCTCAGCAGGGCAAGGACTTGGTCTTCCAACGCGTATTTGTGGGCCCATTCAGACTCCGAGAAGAGACGTTGATCTGCTTCAAGGTCTAGATTAGCAATCTCCTCCGTGAGCCGAGCACGCTCTTTCTTAGACATACTGCCCTGGTTAGCTCCCCAACCACGCAGAAAAGCCCGGAGCTTGGCCGCCGCGGCGGTCCACAGTTCAGCGAGGCCCCTTTGAGACCCCAAAGACACACAGATAGCGTCCCAACGCCCTTGGACCATGAGTTCGAAACCCTCGGACTCGAACCAAGCCGTTTCAAAATAGAAACGTTGGCTGCGGCTAATCGTCTCCTCCCCTGAAGAGAAGATGAGAGGTACATGGTCCGATCCTATGCGCGTTTCTGCCACCAGCGAGCATAGGGGAAACAGGGTTTCCCACTCGGGGGAGAAAAACACCCTGTCAAGGACACTCCGGACCGGATTGGTTTGTTTGTTGGTCCAAGTAAACCTGGCTCCAGTCCGCGCCGCCTCCCTGAGGACAGCGGAGGCAATGGCCTGATTAAACATGGACACCCTTGTCCAGTCTATATTGTCGTTGTTCTTGTCCGCACCCGAGCGGATCAAGTTAAAATCACCCCCAACCACCACAGGAAGGTTGAGGTTTCTCTTAACACCCACTACCGTAGTAATCTCACGAAGGAACTCTTGGGAGCGCTCGTGGTTAGCAGGGCCGTAAACGCAGATGGTCACCCAAGTGAGCCCCGAGCCCTTGTGTTTAGTAGTAGCATATACACAGAAAGCACCCACCTCCCAAGCCAACACCTCGCAAATATCCCGGTTGCAACCCATAAGGATGCCACCAGAATGGCCCGTAGAGGGTAGCCAGTGCCACTCAAAACGTTGAAGAGGGTCATAATCAAGGAGATCTCTGTGAGAGAAGTCAAGTTTAATCGTTTCTTCCAGGGCAATAAAATCGATGCGTTCCTTAGCAATGTATTCCCTAAGTTGGGTGCGACGGCCAGCATGACCGCAACCCCGAATATTCCAAAAAAGAAACCGCATCTAAATCACACGATTACGGAGGCGAACACCTCTAAAGATGATCACTTTGGCCACTCGCTTCTTTGTCTGGCCCCGCCCCTGCGAGGCCAGCGAGGAAGAAGAAGGCGCACAGGCTTCCCTAGTCTGTGCAGCCTCACCGGGCGCCACTTCATCTCCAGCCCCTACTGGAATGATGGCAAGATGATCCGCCGCAACGCACCTGGCTGCGGCCTCAGCCAAGGAGGCCTGAGCCTCTTCCCGAGCCCGAAGTAAGGATATTAGTTCGCCAGGGGGATTGGGAACGCAGACACCCGAATCATCTAAAATTGACGCTAGATGTTCGTCGGAAAAAGCATTAAGAATACGAAAAGAGGGAGGGGGGTTACCTGCGGCCTCCATGTTTTTGTCTGCGATGCGGAGCTGCGCACTTTCCATGGACGAAAGCTCGCCCAGCTTGGCCTTGGCATGGGCGCTAGGAGCACGTTGCGCCACCGGCGTCGCCTTAGAACTCTTGGCCTTGCTGTTGGTCCCGGTGGCTCCTAAGGCCGCGCCCAGCTCCCCGCCCAGTTCCGTAGAATTCCCCGCCGCCACCGTTGTTGCTTTGGAGGTCGGCTTCCGTCCCGCCGTCTTCTTAGGTTGACGTCCCGCACTGTTCGAGCCCCGACGCGGGCCCGGAGTCAGCTCGCTTTCACCGAGCACCACCAACTCTGGATCATCAATCATAGGAGTGGTGGAGGGAGGAGGTAGCTTAGACGTGCCGGCCCCAACCTTACACGCAAGTGGTAAAGCCTCCAGATTGGACCCGTACTCATTGAAAGAGGTGTCGAGTGACCGCGCCAGCGGGGGAACACTGACAGCCGTATCTTGGGTCGCCATCCCTATGGCCCCAACCTCAGAGGTTAAAGCTCCCAGCTTCTCCCAAGTTTCTGTGTCAATGGAGGTGTCATGTAAACTCTCGTCGGGCTCGTCCGTAGCAACAGGCATGGGGGGATGACGGTCTTGGTCGTACCCAGCACGCGAGCCCCGCCGGAACCACTAGGGTTCGAGCCATGGGCGGGTGGCAGCGGCGCGCACTGCCCCATGGCCGGAGCCGCGATCTTGGGAGGGTTCGTGGCTGCCACCACCATGTGTGCACGCTCGCCGCCGCGCTTAGGGAGGACCTCCCGTTCCACTTTGATTTGATAACCCTCACTGTTGAACCAGACTTCCACCACCCCATTGAGCTTCTCGGGCGCACGGCAAGCAATCTTCATCCTGACAGGCCCCAACCTGATTAGCGATAGTTCGTCGACCACAATTGGCCGACCCAGCATCCGTAGGCCCTCCTTGATGCGGTCCTCGCGCCTGTGTTTCTTCGGAATGCTGTAGAGACGGACCCATGTCTCTGGCATCAGCATAGGTTGAATCTCTTCGTAAAGCATATCCCGCACCCTTGCGGTTATGTCATGGATGGAGAGGAAAAGCTTGCCACTAGACTTGGCCATGTGTAAGAGGTCTGCAGAAGGGAAAACCACTAGGAAATCATCATCGCCAACTTGAGTTACCTGCCAGTCCCAATCGCTAGCCACCATATGCTTCAACTCTTGCTTGAGAATGCGCAGCTTCAGCTTCCCTGGCTCCGCAGAGAGAATGGCCGCGTTCTTGATGCGCTCGTCGATGGGAGTCTCCAGCTCGTCGTCGTCATCATACTCCAGGCAGAAAAAGCCCTCTCCGGAGATAGCACTCCCCATGATCTGCAGATGGAGTTGCCGCCCCCTCGCCGGACAATTAGCCGAGGCGTGTCCTTCCTCTTTGCACAGAACGCAAAGAGGCTTGAACTTACACCTAGACTGGTAGTGGCCGATGCGGCCGCATTTGAAGCACTCCACCTTCGAAGCTTCCTCCACCGGAATAGGCTCTGCCGCCGTGCCCTTAGAAGCCCCAGGGAGAGCCAAACCCGACGGATCTGGGGTGGCCCGAGGCTTCTTAGGCAGTGGGGCCTCCATGCTGCCCCCCGCATGGAGCTGCCCCTCCGATTTCTTCTCCAGCGCCCGCCGACGCTGATTATAGTGGTTTCTGGGGCGGTTTTCCTTGCGTGATGTTGGACTACTGCCACGTCGGCTTGGTGGAAAGCGCTCACCCCTGCTCAATAATCCCCCGATCCCTAATTTTCTCCTCCCACGTTTGTGGCCATGGCCGCCAGCTCAAGCTCGTCCTCACATGTTCTCTTGTTCCTCTCCTCTCATGTACGTCAGCATGGCAGACAGCTAAAGTTCGTCCTCCCCTGTTCCCAAGTTCCTCTCCCTATTCGTCGCCATGGTCGTCAGTCCCGGGATTGTCTTCAGCGCTCGGCCTCCACGGTAACATGGGGTCGCCAATCCCCTATTGGCAGCTTCCGTACGCGACCATGTTTGCATCCGGCCGGAGGTAAGACCATTCCATAGTAACATTCACATGATTCCAATTTAATGGACTGATTGTTCGATCTTTCAGGCTGAGATGGATAAACTTCTACTGGATCATGCCTACTATTCTCTCCCAGAACTATTAAGTAGAAAGAAAAGGAACATCAGCTAATATCAGGACAAAAGAAAACATCAAAATAGTATGAGATTTTTGTACTCGTTTAAAATAGCTGAAACCGTATAAGATCCAGCTAAAATTAGATTACTAGCTTTGGTAATTATTCCATATGTGTACGACCCTGTGACCATGTTTATAACCAGCCGGAGGTAATGGTAATATTAGATTACTAAATTTTGGTAATTATTCCATCAGGGAATTTGATTTGCTCCTTTGTGTGCATAATTGGTAGACTGATGGATGTAAATACTTCTACTGGCTGGAAGCAAGTTGGACATGAGAACCGAGGGAGTATTTGAGTTGGTACATGAGAACACCGATCTTTCGGGAGTTGCAGTGTATTCGTCTGAAACCGGAGGCTGGGTTTATAAGGAGAAGAGATGGAACGAACTTACCTGGCTCGCTAGTTGGTACTCCTCCGAAACTGTCTTTCTTGATGGCCATCTTTTCTTCCATACCTTTGACTTCGAGTTAGGCAATTGTGTAGCTGCGGTGGACACGAAGGGAGAAACATGGATGAAATTCAGGTTCCCTGGTGGTCAGGTTGATGGCTTTATTCAGCTGTCGCAAGGCCGCTTACACTTTGCCAGTTTTCAGAAGGATAAAGATGGTGTTGCAATTCAATTAGTAGTTTATGTTTTGGAGGACTCTCAAAGTGAAAAATGGATATTGAAACATAGCATTGAAACTTCAAACATAATTGGATGGACAGATTTCTGCCCTCGTGGGCAGTTTTATTTGATTTTGATTCATCCGCAATGCGACTTGGTCTTCTTCCCTGTGGGGTGGGATATCACATTGATGTGCTATTATATGGATCATCGAAAAGTCAAAGTGATCGACTATCTTGGAGATGTCAAGCCGAT
Source organism: Secale cereale (assembly GCA_902687465.1). NCBI lineage: Eukaryota > Viridiplantae > Streptophyta > Magnoliopsida > Poales > Poaceae > Secale > Secale cereale. Next base: position 861,075,170 of record LR738714.1, on the reverse strand, counting down.
GTTTCTGCCTTATGTGCCCTTGTACACAGAGTCACAGTCATTGCACATTTGACATCAAAATGAAACGGTTGGTGTCTTTATAAGAAATGGCCATCTGATCAGTCAATTCTTCGTGCTATGGATTGGCGATCTTGGTATGTCTGCTTGAATTTGGCTCTTGTTTTCTCTGGGTGATGTATGCATATCTTGAAGTTTGGAGCATTGGTGGTTCAGTATTGTGGGAACTTGACTGTTTTATTTGTGATTAGTTATTCAAATTTGTACAGAAGTTTCTTGTTTGGGCAACCTCTACCTCCATGCATCTAGTAAATGAGCCACTATCATTGCACATTTGACATCAATATGAGATTGTTGATGCCTTTATGAGAAATGGGCCTCTGATCGGAGTCAATTATTCTTCTATGTAGCAGCGGACTTGGTATGTCTGCTTGAATTTGGCTCTCACTTTCTATGACTGATGTATGCACGTGTTTCAGTTTGGAGAAATGGTGGGTCAGTATGGAGGGTAAAGCACATGGACAATGATTATCATGCAGCCTAAAATTTTCTCGAACATCATCGTGAGGCTTAAATTCTTATCTTTTATCTGTAGCCATGTGAATTATAAGCATCCCATTCACAATAATTTAGTAAGCGACCACCTGTTAGTGTAACACTTGGATGAAAAAATGACACTCCCTTGGATGGTACTTCTGAATGTCTTACATAGGAAATGTTCTTAGCAGAACATCAAGAAGCGCGCTGTGCTTGGATCATAATTTTCAATATTTTGCTAGATGTTTTCTTCTTAGAACAGAAAAGTGGTATTTGTTTGTGTGTATTGTTCAGGTAGGTAGCTTACAAGAGTTTGAAATACGCACGGTCGTGCACCTTACACTGCAGTCATGCTTTAGTTATACTATGATGTGCCATTCCTGTATTGCTGCACATTTTCTGCATTTTGACCTTTTTATGTGTCATAATGCTGAAACTGTTGGAAATACGCCCTCAGGATCGATCACACGATCAAGCTGCAGCTCGACGGGTCGTGTACGCGCAAATCGTCTTGACGTATACGAACTAGTTGTAGCACTCGATTGCTCGCCGCCGCTCACGCAAACACCGGGACCAGAACACACGCACACAAACGCAGCAACTCGAAGATGGCCAGAGGCGTGCCTCGTAATAATCTCTTTATTGCTTTTCGTTTTTCTGGTGATTACAAATCACACGCACACACCCATGTATATATAAGTGCAGGACCTGACTCAGGCCATGGACGCAGACTCCTTTTTCTTAACCTATACGGACTAGTACTACTGCCATACTAGGACACGGCCAAGCTAACTCCAATTCCAATCGGTCTCAGCTTTCCTAATCTACTGGCACACATAGACTACTAGCACAAAGACCACTCTCATAGCTAATTACCGGCAAGCCTGATTATGCTTATACTAATTCTTTCAAAACTCAACTAGTAAACCTCATGCATCTTCAATTGTTTGGATTATCCAACATTCACCTTCTAATCCAAACATCTCTCTATCCGACTCTTTACCTGACGAGACACGCAGATGACCACCTGCTCATTTTGTCATGACGATTGCCTCCAGTGACGCAACTTACTGGACCGCAACTTCTCTCTTCTTCAACGATGGCCGCCACTTCATCAACATCTTTTCTTTTCATGCTGACTTGTAGACTGGATCCAACGCTTTACTCGAACTACCAGCCACGCTGCCACATCTTAGCGTGCTACATGCAGACTAAACACATAGCCTCACGCAGGAACTCAACTTAACTGGTGCGCGTCCATCTTCACGTTGATCTTCATCTTCTCGTCGGTTGCTTGCACACGGGGAGACACATCTCTTCACCCGTCACATCTTCTCAGTGTCTCCGATGCCACATCTTATCGAACAACACCTCATGTCCAGCGGCAACACAACTTGTCATATACGTGCAACACAACTTCACCGTATATGAACTCGCCGGAACTCCTTGATCACGAACGGAAACGCAAGGCACAAATACCTTTTTCCGTCCGCACTCGCCGCAATTCTCCTCCGTCAGTGACGCATCTCAACTGCAGCAGAAGATTCACACACCTGAGCTCTTGGACGCACCTTACAAGACCTCATGTGCACACCTTGACGACAGCTCGCAACTTTGTCGCTTCTTCCTCGCACCCGAAACGATGATCACACATCGTCTTGTTTATGTGACAATATCCTTGCCATCTTCTCCAAGTTGTTCTGCTGAACGACAATCACCCGTCGCCTCGCTTGCGACAGCACCCTCGCTGCCTTCTCGTCGTCACACCGCCGAACGACTACCACCTGATCCTCCACGTCGCTGCACCACCCAGCGACAATATCACCTGCTCCTCCTCGTCGCTACGCCAACGATTGTATTGCCCGCCCCGAGGCGCTAGTCGGGTCGCCACCCCGGGGCAAGCGCAGCTTCCCTCGAAACAAGAAGGTTCATGGCTATGTGTGGTGCTCCGGTTGTTAGATTCATGTCTCTGAAACAAATTGAAATTCACCTTCTGTATTGCACTCCAGTCGTTAGCCTGCCTCCTAGTATACAAGATGGCACTGGTGTCCAGGAACTAGATCGGTTAGTTTTTGGATATTTCGAGGAAGATTGATCGTGAGGACATTTTCAAAAAAAAAAACACACAGGAGTCTTTTCCCAGACAAAATCAATTAGGTAGCAGCAGCCAGGCGCATTCTTGTGTGGCCTGTTAGCCCTTGGCCATATGGTCAGTTAACTTCTGATTTTGTCAGAGTGCACCTTTTCCTCAATTGCAGTGGCATGGTTAAATTGAAGCATGTTATCCATCGACATGAGCATTGCTCCTAATGAATCTTTGTGATGGTAGTTTAGTCAAATAAATGCCCATAATCTTTCAAGAAATTTCGTGGAAACCTACAAGCAGTGCAGCTGCAATTACACCATAAGAAGAAGACACTTCATTTCGCTGGAAAATCAGGGCCAAAATGTACTATTGTTAGTTCATTAATGGCCCATTCTCGAACACCCTCGTGAGGCTTAAATCCATATCTTATATTTGTAGTCATGTGAATTATAAGCATCTCATTCGCAATAATTTAGTAAACGACGACCTGTTAGTGTAACACTTGGATGAATAAATGGCGCTTCCTTGGATGGTACTTCTGAATGTCTTACATAGGAAATGTTGTTACCAGAAGAGTGAATTCCGGTTTTTACCCCATATTTTGACATTTTTGACACTAATTACCCCATTTAGCGAGATTTCATCCGTTTTACCCCATTTAGCAAAAGTGTTGCCACAATTTACCCTGTTTTAAATTTTTTATGCGTTCTGATTGGCTGGCATGCCACGTCCACAGTGTTTTCCTGTGTATTTTTCTCCCTACTCAACTCGTTTCCGGTTTGAAGTATTCTGATGGGATGACTATACTTGATCATCATGGCATATTACCATTGAATAAATTATTGAAGAAATTGTTATTGATATAATTTGAAATCATGTATGTTTTTCTTCAGTTATCATATACGGCCATAAGTATGCATGGTTCTATGGATTATATTAAATGGTGTAAATATACTACTTTACTAACTCTGATACACCTACATATCTGAATATCTAGGTAGCAAATATGTTGACCGGTAGAGTGTTAATACATGCACAAGTGATATCATATGTTGCTACTGTTGGAAATATGCCCTAGAGGCAATAATATAAGAGTTATTATTATATTTCCTTGTTCATGATAATCGTTTATTATCCATGCTATAATTGTATTGATTGGAAACTTAAATACATGTGTGGATAAATAGACAAACTTTGTGTCCCTAGTAAGCCTCTTCAGGACTAGCTCGTTGATCAAAGATGACCGCGGTTTCCAGGTCATAGACATGAGTTGTCATTTGATAACGGGATCACATCATTAGGAGAATGATGTGATGGACGAGACCCAAACGTTAAACATAGCTTTTGATCGTATCAGTTATCGCTATAGTTTTCTGCATGTCAAGTATAAGTTCCTATGACCATGAGATCATGTAACTCACTGACACCGTAGGAGTGCCTTGTGTGTGCCAAACGTCGCAACGTAACTGGGTGACTATAAAGGTACTCTATAGGTATCTCCGAAGGTGTCTGTTGAGTTGACATGGATCGAGACTGGGATTTGTCACTCCGTGTGACGGAGAGGTATCTCCGGGCCCACTCGGTAATACGTCATCTCAATGAGCTCAAAGTGACTAAGTAGTTAGTCACGGGATTATGTATTACGGAACGAGTAAAGAGACTTGCCGGTAACGAGATTGAACTAGGTATAGAGATACCGACGATCGAATCTCGGGCAAGTAACATACCGACGAGACAAAGGGAACTGCATACGGAATTACCTGAATCCTTGACATTGTGGTTCATCCGATGAGATCATCGAGGAACGTGTGGGAACCAATATGGGTATCCAGATCCCGCTATTGGTTATTGACCTGGGAGTGTCTCGGTCATGTCTGCATAGTTTCCGAACCCGCAGGGTCTACACACTTAAGGTTCGGTGACGCTAGGGTTGTTAGTGAGAACAGTGCATGGTAACCGAAGGTTGTTCGGAGTCCCGGATGAGATCCCGGACGTGACGAGGGTCTCCGGAATGGTCCGGGGACGAAGATTGATATATGGGATGAGAGTAAACGGAGTCCGGAATTGTTCCGGGGAACATCGGGAAGGAATCGGAGAACCGAAAGGTGTTTCGGGGGCCACGGTAAATGTTACGGGCCCTATGGGCCATAAGTGGGGAGACGCAACAGCCCACACAAGGGCTGTGCGCCCCCCCTAGGCTCCTCCACCTGCGCCTAAGGGGCTGGGCCCCCCTAGGGCAGCCGCACCCCTAGGACTTGGGGGGCAAGGCGCCTGGGGGGGGGGGGGGAACCCTAACCCTGGCCGCAGCCCCTCCCCTTGGCCGCCGCCCCCTAAGGGGAACCCTAGGGGCGCCCCCTCCTCTCTCTTCCCCCTATATAAAGAGAGGTAGAGGGAGGGCAGCAATACAAGTTCGTGCCTCGGCATTGCCCTCCCTCTCCACGAATATCTTCGTCTAGTTTGCAGTGCTTGGCGAAGCCCTGCTGAAATTCCTTCACCACCATCTCCACCACGCCGTCGTGCTGCTGGGTTTCTCCGTCAACTTCTCCTTCCCCCTTGCTGGATCAAGAAGGAGGAGACGTCCCCGAGCTGCACGTGTGTTGAACGCGGAGGCACCGTCCGTTCGGTGCTGGGATCTTCGACGATTTGAATCGCGGCGAGTACGACTCCATCAACCGCGTTCTTGAACGCTTCCGCTTAGCGATCTACAAGGGTATGTGGATCCGACTCTTCCCTCGTAGATGCATCTCCTAGATTGATCTTGGTGAGCGTAGGAAAATTTTTGTTTCCCATGCAACGTTCCCCAACAGTGGCATCATGAGCTAGGATCTTGCGTAGATGTTTTCACGAGTAGAACACAAAGGGGTTTGTGGGCGTTGATGTTTAGATTGCTTCCCTCTTTGGTCTTTCTTGATTCAGCGGCATTATGGGATGAAGCGGCCCGGACCAACTTTACATGTCCACGTACATGAGACCGGTTCCATCGATAGACATGCGACTTTTGTTGCATAAGATGGCTGGCGGGTGTCTGTCTCTCCTATCTTAGTTGAATCGGATTCGACGAAGGCGGTCCTTGTAGAAGGTTAAATAGCAACTTAAATATCACCGTTGTGGCTTTGCGTAGGTAAGAAGCGTTCTTGCTAGATACCCATAGCAGCCACGTAAAACATGCAACAACAAATTAGAGGACGTCTAACTTGTTTTTGCAGGGTATGTATGTGATATGATATGGCCAAAGACATGATGAGATATATTTGATGTATGAGATGATCATGTTGTAATAGTTAATATCGACTTGCATGTCGATGTATACGGCAACCGGCAGGAGCCATAGGGTTGTATTTAATTTTTGTATGACCTGCGTGTCAATCATTAAGCGCTATGTAATGCTTTACTTTATCGCTAAACGGTAGCAATAGTAGTAAGAGCATGGTGGGCGCGCGACAACCCCGATGGCGACACGATGATGGAGATCATGATGATGGGGATCATGGTGTTACGCCGGTGACGATGGAGATCATGCCGGTGCTTTGGAGATGGAGATCAAAAGCACGAGTTGATGGCCATATCATGTCACTTATGATTTGCATGTGATGTTAATCCTTTTATGCATCTTATTTTGCTTAGGACGACGGTAGCATTATAAGATGATCCCTCACTAAAATTTCAAGATAAAATTGTGTTCCCCCCGAGTGTGCGCCGTTGCGAAGGTTCGTCGTTTCGAAGCACCACGTGATGATCGGGTGTGATAGACTCTACGTTCACATACAACGGGTGCAAGCCAGTTTTGCACATGCAGAACATTCGGGTTAGACTTGACGGGCCTAGCATGTACAGACATGGCCTCGGAACACGGAAGACCGAAAGGTCGAGCATGAGTCATATAGTAGATATGATCAACATGAAGATGTTCACCATTGACACCACCTCATCTCACGTGATGATCGGACTTGGGTTGGTGGATTTGGATCATGTCACGCTCGGATGACCAGAGGGATGTCAATTTGAGTGGGAGTTATAAGTAATTTGATTAGTTAAAACTCACTTATCATGAACAATAGTCTAAGATGTCTTTGCAAATCTTTTGTTGTAGATGGCTCCCGCAGTAGCTCCCCTGAATTTTAATGCGTTCCTAGAGAAAACTAAGCTGAAAGATGATGGGAGCAACTTTGTGGACTGGCTCCGCAATCTAAGGATCATCCTCACAGCTGCCCAAAAGGTTTATGTCCTAAATGCACCGCTAGGTGAACCCCCCGCTCCGGCCTCTGTGGACGTTATGAACGCCTGGCAGTCGCGTGCGGATGACTACTCAGTAGTGCAGTGTGCCATGTTGTATAGCTTGGAAGGAGGACTTCAAAGGCGTTTTGAACGTCATGGAGCATATGAGATGTTCCAGGAGTTGAAGTTCATCTTTGAAAAGAATGCCAAGATCGAGAGGTATGAGACCACCGATAAATTCTTTGCTTGCAAGATGGAGGAGAATTCGTCTGTCAGTGAGCACTTACTGAAGATGTCTGGGTACTACACCCGCATAGCTGATCTGGGACTTGTGTTCCCGGAGGAGGCTATCATTGACAGAATTCTCCAGTCACTCCCACCTAGCTACAAGAGCTTCGTGCAGCAGTATAACATGCAAGGGATGAACAAATCCATCGCCGAGCTGTTTTCAATGCTGAAAGTCGCTGAGGCAGACATCCAGAAGGAGTATCAAGTGTTGATGGTCAATAAAACTACCAGTTTCAAGAAAAATGGCAAGGGCAAGAAGGGTAACTCTAAGAAGGGTGGCAAGGCAGTTGCTCATCCAGTGAAGAAACCCAAGGCTGGGCCCAAGCCAGAGACTGAGTGTTTCTATTGCAAGGGGAACGGCCACTGGAAGCGGAACTGCCCCAAGTATCTGGCAGACAAGAAGGGGGCCAACAACAACAAAGGTATATGTGATATACATGTTATTGATGTGTACCTTACCAACTCTCGTTGTAGTGCCTGGGTATTTGATACCGGTTCGGTTGCTCACATTTGCAACTCTAAACAGGAACTACGGAATAAACGGAGGCTGGCGAAGGACGAAGTGACGATGCGCGTAGGGAATGGTTCCAAGGTTGATGTGATCGCCGTCGGCACGCTCGCTCTTCGATTACCATCGGGATTAGTTATGAACCTGAATAATTGTTATTTAGTGCCTGCGTTGAGCATGAACATTATATCTGGATCTTGTTTAATGCGAGACGGTTACTCATTTAAATCAGAGAATAAAGGTTGTTCTATTTATATGGGTAATATCTTTTATGGTCATGCACCCGAAGTAGGGGGTTTATTCTTATTGAATCTCGATAGTGATGATACACATGTTCATAACATTGATGCCAAAAGATGTAGAGTTGATAACAATAGTACCACTTTCTTGTGGCACTGCCGTCTGGGTCATATCGGCGTGAAACGCATGAGGAAGCTCCATGCTGATGGACTTTTGGAGTCTCTTGATTTTGAATCACTTGACACATGCGAGCCATGCCTCATGGGCAAGATGACTAAGACCCCGTTTTCAGGAACAATGGAACGGGCAAGTGACTTATTGGAAATCATACATACTGATGTGTGTGGCCCGATGAGTGTCACGGCGCGCGGTGGATATCGTTATTTTCTCACCTTCACTGACGACTTAAGTAGATATGGGTATATTTATTTGATGAAGCATAAGTCTGAAACGTTTGAAAAGTTCAAGCAATTTCAGAGTGAAGTTGAGAATCATCGTAACAAGAAGATCAAGTTCCTACGATCTGATCGAGGGGGAGAGTATCTGAGTTATGAGTTTGGCAATCACTTAAGACAATGTGGAATTGTTTCACAGTTGACGCCACCTGGAACACCACAGCGTAATGGTGTGTCCGAACGTCGTAATCGAACCCTATTAGATATGGTGCGTTCTATGATGTCTCTTGCCGATTTGCCACTATCATTTTGGGGATATGCGTTAGAGACGGCTGCATTCACTTTAAATAGGGCTCCATCTAAGTCCGTTAAGACAACACCGTATGAACTGTGGTTTGGTAAGAAACCTAAGTTGTCTTTTCTCAAAGTTTGGGGTTGCGATGCTTATGTCAAAAGGCTTCAGCCAGAAAAGCTCGAACCCAAAGCGGACAAATGTGTCTTCATAGGATACCCAAAAGAGACGGTTGGGTACACTTTCTATCTTAGATCCGAGGGCAAAGTATTTGTCGCTAAGAACGGGTCCTTTCTCGAGAAAGAGTTTCTCTCGAAAGAATTGAGTGGGAGGAAGGTAGAACTTGATGAGGTTATTGAACCTCTGCTTCAACCAGAGAGTAGCGCAGCACAGAAATATGTTTTTGTGGAGCCTGCAACAGTTGAAGAGTAAGCCAATGATGATGATCAAGAAGCTTCTGATCAAGTTACTACCGAACCTCGTAGGTCGACAAGGGTACGCACTGCACCTGAGTGGTATGGTAACCCTGTCTTGGAGGTCATGTTGTTGGACAACAGTGAACCTGCGAGCTATGGAGAAGCGATGGTGGGCCCGGATTCCGACAAATGGTTAGAGGCCATGAAATCCGAGATGGGATCCATGTATGAAAACAAAGTATGGACTTTGGAAGTATTACCTGAAGGGGGAAGGCCATTCAGAATAAATGGATTTTTAAGAGGAAGACGGACGCTGACGGCAATGTCACCGTGTATAAAGCTCGACTTGTGGCAAAAGGTTTTTCACAAGTTCAAGGAGTTGACTACGATGAGACTTTCTCACCCGTAGCGATGCTTAAATCCGTCCGAATCATGTTAGCAATAGCTGCATATTTCGATTATGAAATTTGGCAGATGGATGTCAAAACAGCGTTCCTTAACGGTTTTCTTAAGGAAGAGTTGTATATGATACAACCGGAAGGTTTTGTCGATCCAGAGAATGCTGACAAAGTTTGCAAACTCCAGCGTTCCATTTATGGGCTGGTGCAAGCATCTCGGAGTTGGAATCTTCGCTTTGATGAGGTGATCAAAGCGTTTGGGTTTGTACAAGTTTACGGAGAAGCTTGTATTTACAAGAAAGTGAGTGGGAGCTCTATAGCGTTTCTAATATTATATGTGGATGACATATTGCTAATTGGAAACAATATAGAACTTTTGGATAGCGTGAAGGGGTATTTGAACAAGAGTTTTTCGATGAAGGACCTCGGTGAAGCTGCTTTCATATTGGGCATCAAGATCTATAGAGATAGATCGAGACGCTTGATAGGACTTTCACAAAGTACATACCTTGATAAAGTTTTGAAGAAATTCAAAATGGATCAATCCAAGAAGGGGTTCTTGCCGGTATTGCAAGGTACAAAGTTGAGTAAGACTCAATGCCCAGTGACTGCGGAAGATAGAGAAAAGATGAGTGTCGTCCCCTATGCTTCAGCCATAGGCTCTATCATGTATGCAATGCTGTGCACAAGACCAGATGTCAGCCTTGCCATAAGTATGGCCGGAAGGTTTCAAAGTAATCCTGGTATGGATCACTGGACAGCGGTCAAGAATATCCTAAAGTACCTGAAAAGGACTAAGGAGATGTTTCTCGTTTATGGAGGTGATCAAGAGCTCGTCGTAAAGGGTTACGTCGATGCAAGCTTTGACACTGATCCGGATGACTCTAAGTCTCAAACCGGATACGTATATATTCTCAACGGGGGAGCGGTAAGCTGGTGCAGTTCCAAGCAAAGCGTGGTAGCCGATTCTACATGCGAAGCGGAGTACATAGCTGCCTCGGAGGCGGAAAATGAAGGAGTTCATGACAGATCTTGGAGTTGTGCCTAGTGCATTGAACCCAATGACTCTGTTTTGTGACAACACTGGTGCCATTGCTCTAGCCAAGGAACCAAGGTTTCACAAGAGGACCAGACACATAAAGCGACGCTTCAATTCCATCCGCGATTCAGTCAAGGAGGAGGACATAAGCATTTGCAAAGTACACACGGATTTGAATGTTGCAGATCCGTTGACTAAGCCTCTTCCACGAGCTAAGCATGATCAACACCAAGACTCTATGGGTGTTAGATTCATTACCTTGTAATGCTAGATTATTGACTCTAGTGCAAGTGGGAGACTGTTGGAAATATGCCCTAGAGGCAATAATAAAAGAGTTATTATTATATTTCCTTGTTCATGATAATCGTTTATTATCCATGCTATAATTGTATTGATTGGAAACTTAAATACATGTGTGGATAAATAGACAAACTTTGTGTCCCTAGTAAGCCTCTTCAGGACTAGCTCGTTGATCAAAGATGACCGCAGTTTCCAGGTCATAGACATGAGTTGTCATTTGATAACGGGATCACATCATTAGGAGAATGATGTGATGGACGAGACCCAAACGTTAAACATAGCTTTTGATCGTATCACTTATCGCTATAGTTTTCTGCATGTCAAGTATAAGTTCCTATGACCATGAGATCATGTAACTCACTGACACCGTAGGAGTGCCTTGTGTGTGCCAAACGTCGCAACGTAACTGGGTGACTATAAAGGTACTCTACAGGTATCTCCGAAGGTGTCTGTTGAGTTGACATGGATCGAGACTGGGATTTGTCACTCCGTGTGACGGAGAGGTATCTCCGGGCCCACTCGGTAATACGTCATCTCAATGAGCTCAAAGTGACTAAGTAGTTAGTCACGGGATTATGTATTACGGAACGAGTAAAGAGACTTGCCGGTAACGAGATTGAACTAGGTATAGAGATACCGACGATCGAATCTCGGGCAAGTAACATACCGACGAGACAAAAGGAACTGTATACGGGATTACCTGAATCCTTGACATTGTGGTTCATCCGATGAGATCATCGAGGAACGTGTGGGAGCCAATATGGGTATCCAGATCCCGCTATTGGTTATTGACCTAGGAGTATCTCGGTCATGTCTGCACAGTTTCCGAACCTGCAGGGTCTACACACTTAAGGTTCGGTGACGCTAGGGTTGTTAGTGAGAACAGTGCATGGTAACCGAAGGTTGTTCGGAGTCCCGGATGAGATCCCGGACGTGACGAGGGTCTCCGGAATGGTCCGGGGACGAAGATTGATATATGGGATGAGAGTAAACGGAGTCCGGAATTGTTCCGGGGAACATCGGGAAGGAATCGGAGAACCGAAAGGTGTTTCGGGGGCCACGGTAAATGTTACGGGCCCTATGGGCCATAAGTGGGGAGACGCAACAGCCTACACAAGGGCTGTGCGCCCCCCTAGGCTCCTCCACCTGCGCCTAAGGGGCTGGGCCCCCCTAGGGCAGCCGCACCCCTAGGACTTGGGGGGCAAGGCGCCTGGGGGGGGGGGGGAACCCTAACCCTGGCCGCAGCCCCTCCCCTTGGCCGCCGCCCCCTAAGGGGAACCCTAGGGGCGCCCCCTCCTCTCTCTCCCCCCTATATAAAGAGAGGTAGAGGGAGGGCAGCAATACAAGTTCGTGCCTCGGCATTGCCCTCCCTCTCCACGAATATCTTCGTCTAGTTTGCAGTGCTTGGCGAAGCCCTGCTGAAATTCCTTCACCACCATCTCCACCACGCCGTCGTGCTGCTGGGTTTCTCCGTCAACTTCTCCTTGCCCCTTGCTGGATCAAGAAGGAGGAGACGTCCCCGAGCTGCACGTGTGTTGAACGCGGAGGCACCGTCCGTTCGGTGCTGGGATCTTCGGCGATTTGAATCGCGGCGAGTACGACTCCATCAACCGCGTTCTTGAACGCTTCCGCTTAGCGATCTACAAGGGTATGTGGATCCGACTCTTCCCTCGTAGATGCATCTCCTAGATTGATCTTGGTGAGCGTAGGAAAATTTTTGTTTCCCATGCAACGTTCCCCAACAGCTACTTGCTAGCTGTAAAGGAATTTTGGATATTTGTATCTTACAATGCATGCTGAAACATGTGTATTTACCTTATTAGAGTATATTATGATTTATGATGATTGCAGCCACTAGTTCATTTTTATTTTTCTTGCACAAAACGGATGTCAACCAAGATGTGGAGTGTTAGGCATATTTTACATGTCCGTGGATAAAAGAATCCAAAGCCAGAGATGATTGAGAGGGACTTCATTAGTTATTTTTATATAAAGGAGAAGATCAAGGAGTTGGCTTCCAACCCTTGGGACAACGTTTATTATCAGAAGAAGGTGGCCAACGGGAACTCCATGGTTGAGTTAACAAATGATGCAGGCATGATGAACATGCTATAGGAATTTGATGCTTATACGGAAATCAGTTTGCATGTTTGATTGGGGGTGAGCAACGCAAATGAGAAGCTACGGGAGGCGAGCGTGGCGCGTGGCCGACTTGGGCGTTGTGCGTTGGATGTGACGTGAGCGACCGTCATCGGGCCGAGCCGGTCGGGAGAAGCTACACGACACTATTCGGCAGTGAGAAAAATAGTCATGAAAAAACACTGACGTGGCATGCCTGTTGGACCTAACAATTGTGACCGACCGGTTAGAATGCGCAGAAAACTTTAAACAGGGTAAATTGTGTCAGCAATTTTGTTAAATGGGGTAAAACGGATGAAATTTCGCTAAATTGGGTAATTAGTGTCAAAAATGTCAAAATAGGGGGTAAAAAGCGGAATTCACTCTTACCAGAACATCAAGAAGCGCGCTGTGCTTGGATCATGATTTTCAATATTTTGCTAGATGTTTTCTTCTTAGGACACAAAAGTGGTCTTTGTTTGTGTGTATTGTTCAGGTAGGTAGCTTACAAGACTTTGAAATAAGCATAGTCATGCACCTTTTGCTGTAGTCGTGCTTCTAGGTATACTACGATGGGCGATCCCTGTAATGTTGCACATACTGCAACCTTGCAGAGTTGTTTCTGAATTTTGACCTTTTTATGTGCTATAACGCTGAAACAACAAGGTTCATGGCTTTGCGTGGGGCTCTGGTTTCACCTTCAAGTCTCCACAACAAAATGAAACTATCACACACGTTTCATTATTTTGTTAGATTTTTTTCTTTTGTGGAACACGACAGTGCTCTTTGTTTGTGGGTCTTGACCAGGTAGGCACCTTAAAAGAGTTTAAAATAAGCACCTGCCGTGCGCCTTTACTATTGTTGTCGTGCTTCTAGTTAATCTACTATGCTTGTAATGTTGCACTTACAAGTTACAGCAACTTTGCAGAGCTGTTTCTGATTCTGACCTTTTTATGTCCTATAACACTGTTAAAAAATCTTGGCTCTGTGTGGTGCTCCGGTTGTCAGCAGTAACTTTTGTGGGATGGGAGGAAGTATGGTGAAATTAGAGCGGGAGTGGTCAGTATTGTTGAACTAAAACCCCGACGAGTAAATCGGAATTTGAACTAAAACCACGACAAGTAAATCGAAACGGAGGGAGTAGGAGGGAAGGGTGCGTGGGAGAGAGAATGCTTCTGTATTCAATCCCATTTTCTGCGGATGGATTCGATTCCATTTCCTTCTGCTTTTTTTGTGTCCAACCAAACAATTAAATGAAGGCATGGCAATACAAAATCCCAAATCAGTACTACAACAGAAACATTGAAACACGGCCGAATACGGGTTATCTATTTGTATAAGTTCACAACCATACATATAAGAAGTTCATATCTAAGTTTTTCGAATATGTTAGACCCACAATCCTAACAGAGTGTCTCAGTTATACCTTTCTACTACTTGTCAAAACAAAAAAGCTTCTCTTTTTCTGGAACACAAACAGGGTGGGCACAAACGAAGAAGGAATACACCCAGAATGTGCAGCACTTGGAGTGTCTCAGAACCATGCCTATAAAGATATCCGATAATGACGTTGTCACATCCCTAGCTAGCACTTGCATTAGGACCTGACTAGAGTGTGCATCATGTTTACTTTCAAAGAAACTTGAAATGGGATTAACAGAAACCCCAGCACCCCTCCCCTAACAACTAGGGTTTGCTAAAATATTTTCCAATGTACCCAAAATGCCCTTCAAAATGTTCATCATTTCTGCCTTGGTCTTAAACCTCTGCCAAAAATGGTGCACAATTTTCTAGGACAATCTAGGGTTTTGGATTAAATCATATGGTATTTGAATTTGGGCATTTAAATGCTATAAAATATTTTAAATGCTCAAATAATCATAAACTATAATGTTTCCTACTGTTCATATTATATACAGCAGGTATGACAAGTGTTATGATTTATAAAAATGTTTAGGCATTTTTATTAAATGAACAAAGTTGCAAAAGAAATGAAACAGAAAAGAAAATAGGAAAAGAAAATAGGAAGAACACTTACCTGGCGCCCACCCGGCCCACCTGCCGGCCCAGCCCAGCTGCCGCTCCAGCGAGCTGCTTGGCTCGGCCAGGCAGGCAGGCAGGTGCTCGACGGTGACCGCACGGCGCGCCACGCAGCTGCCCGCCGTCCTGCTTCGCCCCCTCGCCGTCCTGGAAGGATGGATCGAACGTCCACGACCTCCTCGACCCCCCAGACACCTCCGCCTCCCCCCAGTCCCTCTCCTCCGCTCTCCCCGCGCCATGGCCGACGCCGCCGTGATCGCACTGTCGTAGAAACCGCGTCCACCGTCGTCCCCGAGCTCCGCCGTGTTGTCCCTCGTCTCCGCCGTCCTCGACTGCTTCGGACAGGCCGAGCCCCGAGCGCTCGCCCGCCCTGGAGACGCCCCCGACCTCTTCTTCCCCAACTCCGGCCGCGGAGAACCCCCTCGCCGTGCTGCTCAGCTCCGACCACCCCCGAGCTCGCTTCGGTGCTTGCTGCAACCGCTGTGAGCCTAGCTACCTCCTCCCCCTCTCCGTTGGCTCCCTCTTGCCCTGTAACACACTGCACGTAGCTCGCCCGCACGCACCGCCGCCGTGCTCGTCGCCGGTGATGCTCCGGTGACCATTTGGTCACCGGCACCCGTCCAACGTACTCACCACAGCACGTAGATGCGAACGGTGCCACGCACGCATCGCCTAGGCCCCTGCAGCCGCATCTCCACACACGCCCGACGCCGGTCGCCGCCGTCGAGCTCGTTGCCGTCGTCTCCGGCCACCCCAGGTCCGGCGACCACCTCCATCCGACGCGCAAGAGCAAGGGCTACCCAACGCACCCAGCCGCAGCTCGAACCGTGCACCGTAGACGTTTTCTGAAGCACGCCGCCGCGTTTTGCCTCGCCGGTGGCTAAACGCCGGCGAGTTGGACCTGTTTTGACCACGGGTTTGACCCCCTGGGTCAATGACATGTGGGCCCTGCCCGCAAGTCAAACATAGTTTAGTTGTTAATTTAATAATAATTAGTTAATTAGTTTAGTCACTGACACGTGGGCCCTGGCCCCACTGACAGCTAATTAGTTTTAATTAAACTCTAATTAACTCAGTTAATTAGCTGTGACACTGACATGAGGGACCCACTGGTCAGGTTTGACCTGGACTGGCCCTGTTGACTGGCTGACGTCAGCATGATGTCATGCTGACGCAGTAAAGGTTTTTCTGGGATTTTTAGATTTAATTTAATTCAGGAAATTCCAGAAAATACCCAAAACTTCTAAAAAATCATATAAAATCAACCATAGCTCAGATGGAAAAGATTTATATATGAAAAATGATCAGAAAAATCCAATCTTTCTAATGGCACAGGTTTCATGCATGTTTGAACAAGTTAACTTGCTGTATATATCAAAAACATGATAATGCACTTATTTAAATAATAGTTTGAACTTCAATTTGAATCCTTGATTCAAATAGGTTCAAACCCTTCTGGTTTTAGTTGCATTAGCCAACACACATGCATCTTGCCATGTCATAAACATGCATCATATTGTTGCATTTGTTTGTTAATGATTGTATCATCGGTATTCCCCGTGTTAGGTCCTGCTCCCGAGGATACTGCTGCGTATCCAGTTGAAGAGCAGTACCCGACAACTACCTTGTCAGGCAAGCAATCATTGATCATTCCGATACAACCCAATCTTCTCGCTCCTGCTCTCTTTTACTGCATTAAGGCAACAGCGCGTGAACTGCTACTTGCTGCGGTAGTTGAACCCTATTCCCTTGCATGACCTGTCATTGCCACAGTAAATAGTTGAAACCCACTAGCATGTGTAGGAGTTGATTGAGCCATGTGATGTGTGATCCACCATGCTATTTGTTTATGTTGCCTGCTATGCTTAGAGTTGTGTCTGGTCTGATTCATCTGGGTGATGGATCAGAGTGAAACAATCTTTCGATAAAGAGAAGGAAGTGTGGAATACGCTTGGTAAAGGTATCGATGAAAGGCCATGTAGGAGTACGTGGTGGGTTGTTTCATTGGAACCGTACATAGGACCTGAGATCTGTATGTGTGGTTCAAGTTGCAGTTACTACCATGCATTGGGCCCGAAACCAATGGACCCTCTCGGCTTATTAATTACCCTTGATCTCTGTCCAGGAGTTGCAACTAGTTTCTGGTGTTAATAGCTTACTGGAGGTCGTGCACAACGCTGACCCTCGGGGTGGGTTGTGATGCGATAGGTACGTGGCACGGTGTACCGGTTGCCCGTTTGGTGACTCGGGAACCCTGTACACATCGTTTGGGGCCGTGAGCGACACCCCGGCCGGATCTCCCCACGGATGGAACCCTAATAGGCGATAAACCTGGACGAGAGACTTGTGTAGTTAGTCAGGTCGTGGCCGACACCCTCGCTGGGCTTCCGCTTGAAGGTTGCCGAGTACACGTCGAGTAAACGGCGATAAGTGGTGGAAGCGTGTGTGAAGAGGTACACCCCTGCAGGGTTATCAAACTATTCGAATAGCCGTTGTTCGCGGTACGAACTACTTGGTTACTCTTACAGTTCATAGACAAGTTGATGGATACTACTAAAAGCCTCAAGATAAGCGTGAGTGCCGTGGATGGCCCTTCCGTAGGATGACGGAAGAGGATCCTCGGTAGTGTATTGATGTGGTGATTAGAGGACTCGTGTTCGTAACAATATCTTGCAATCCGTTAAGAGTTGTAGTATAGGTTAGCCAAGGTCAAAGCTGGCATTCTGCTATAAACTCCACTACCCCCTTTGATAATGTTGCATGTATGATAGGTTCTATGGTAAGACTTGCTGAGTACCTTTGTACTCATGTTTGCTTAATAACTGTTGCAGAGTTGAACCCTGCCCCTGCTGATGGGTTCTACATAGACGTTGACGTCGACGAGTAGCTTGACACCCAGACGGTGATCTGGAGCTTGTGAAGGGCCTTGTAGATAGTCAGGCTACACCAAGCCTGTTTTATTTTCTAAGTTGTCTGTACTCAGACATGTAGCTTCCGCTTGTGCTTGTATGACTGTATGACTTGAGTGTTGGGTCATGTGACCCCTACCTGTATGACTATGTTATGTATGGCTCTTGGAGCCTTTTAAATAAAGTACTTTGAGTCATAGAGTTCTGTTGTGATGCAATGTTGTATTTGCACATATTGAGCATATTGCGTGTATGATTGAAATGCTTGGTATGTGTGGGATCCGACACCTAGTTGTTTTCCTTTGGTAGCCTATCTTACAGGGAAATGCCTCCTAGTGATTCCAATGAGCCTTGGTAGCTTGCTACTGCTCGGAACACGTAGGCTGGCCGGCATGTGTCCTTCTTCGTTCCTGTGTCTGTCCCTTAGGGGAAATGTCACGCGTTGTTCCTTTAAGTCCATGTAGCTTGCTACGACTTGGGTTCATACGTTGATGACCGACACGTTCGTTGCTGGGTCATGGATGCATGTCTCTGTAATTTAGTGCCACTTTTGGTTTATAACTAGCCATGTCGGCCCGGGTTCTCTGTCATATGGATGCTAGCGACACTGTCATATACGTGTGCCAAAATGCGCAACGGTCCCGGGCCAGGTAAGGTGGCACCCATGGGGTTACCGTGCGTGAGGCCGCAAAGTGATATGACGTGTTACAGCTAGATCAGTGTGACTTAGGATCGGGGTCCTGACAGCGTTGGCATCAGAGCTGGACTGCCTGTAGGTTTCTCAAGCCAAACTGGTCGATGTCGAGTCTAGAAAAATTCTTAGTTATATGTAGGGGAATTGATTGTGGAAGGGAACGTAAGGCTCTTTTTACTCCTTTACCTTATGCCCTTCTGATCTGAGTCAGTCTATTCTTTCTACGGGGATTTAGGACTAGGCCTCTTATCCTTACTAGGTTCACGTGTTACTAATCCGTAGACTCTTAGGATTGTTGGTTTCAAGCCTCAGTTCAGTTTCTATCCTTTGAGTATGATGATTATTGAACCGGAACCTTGATATGGAATTGTTGAGTGGCTATGCTATCATTTGTATGATGTCTCAAATCTTTGTTTGAGCATTTACAGTTGTTATGCTGCCCGATTTCTTCCAGAAACACTAATGCCTTTGCATTATTTCGTGTTTCAGATGTCAGGCCGCATCCCTCACCAAGTGGTTCGTTTGACTCAGTGCATTAATGTGCCCGGTCACACGGCCATGCTAGTCCGTGTGATGACTGAGACCGGTTATCGCTGGTATCCTGAATACACTGTGGAGGAACAGTATCGGGATTTCAATCAAAGTCAGTATTTCTGCACAGTCCGGATATACCCCTCATATCCCGGAGCTAATGATCCCATCCATTGGTCTTATGGACTCGGGATTACCATCGAGATGGCAGTGCAGGATGCCGCTTATTCGATGATGACCATTCTCCGTGCTAGGCATGCCCTGTTGCTGAACACTGAGTTCTGTTACATGCCAGCTTCACTCCCCGGAGAAGAAGGCTACTACACTGGTCTGTATACTGATGCTGCTCATGAAGAGCCACTGCTTCAGACTACTGTTCAGATGTTGGAGGATAGGGACCGTGAGGTCCGTGCCCTCCGAATGGAGCTGTATAACACCCGAGCCGCTCATTGGACTACTTTGACACGGCTTGCACCTGCTGTGCACGCCGGATATCTGGACATGCGGGATCTGTATCCTGTGCGGACTCGTCTGCCTGATCGCATGGATTGGCGTGACGTTGGGGGTATTACACCTCCACGTGGGCGTCGGTTACCACCAGCATTGGGACCGAGACCACACCCATGCCCCTATGGTCCACAGCCTTCGAGTGCTCGCGAGTTCCAAGATCCGTCTGTACCACTTCCAGGCTACGGTGGTAATCTTTACGAGGATTACTACGCGAATGTCTGAGCTAGTCCGTGGTAGTAGTAGTATTGTAGTAGTTGTATTTCCACAGTCCTGCGCGTCTTGTGGAATATGACTTAGTGTGTACTGAGTTCCGGAGGTGTAGTTAAATAATGTTTAGGAACTTGGAATGCCTCTGATGGGATGTATCGTCTTTCACCGCAGTTGTACTTTAGCCTTGGCTTGTACTAAACTTTGTATGGTGTGTATGACCACTGGTGTATATATAGCAGTTCCTATATTACCATGTCGTACGGATGAACATCTCTGCATTCTGTGACATCCATTACATTCTGCACTTCTATGTCAAATTTTTGCCATCCTTGTCTAAACCGTTGTTTTGTTTTCCTAGGATGGTCAACACTCGCAACACTCCTGCTGCTCAGGAGCAGGGTGAGGCTAGTGGGGCTAGAGATGGAAATCTGCCCCAGCCACCCTCTTTGGCGGAAGTTATGCTTGAAGCAGAACGGAACAAGAGAGAGACCAACCGTCTGCTGGAACGCATTGAGCAAAACACTGGGTTCCGTCAGAGGAATGACGTGGTGTCAATCCACGATTTTATCAAGATGTGTCCACCAAAGTTCCATCACTCCACTGAACCTCTGGATGCTGATGACTGGCTACGTAGTATCACCCACAAGCTACACTCTGCCCGTGTGGCCGAAGCTGATAAGGTTATCTACGCCGCCTACCATATTGAGGGCCCTGCCAGTCTTTGGTGGGAAAACTTTGAAGCTATGCGTCCTGCTGGCCAAGTCACTACCTGGGTTGAGTTCAGTGAGGCATTCCGTGAACATCACATTCCGGAAGGTCTCATGGATCGCAAGCGGGAGGAATTCTGCAATTTCACCCAGGGCCGTTTAACTATGGACAGCTATAGCCGTGAGTTTGGTAATCTGGCACGCTATGCACCTGAGGAAGTATCCACCGATGGCAAGAAACAGGCGAGGTTCCGCAAGGGACTCAGCCCTGAACTTCGTCGAGATCTACGTCTGCACGAGTGCACCTCCTTCCAGAAGTTGGTTAACAAGGCTATCAGTGCTGAGACAGGCCAGACCGACTTCGAGGCCACCCGCAAGCATACTCGAGACTTTGGTTCCTCATCCGGCTCTGGCTCTCACAAGCGCCGTGTGTGGGTTCCTAACACTGCTCTGCCACCCAAGTATACACCGAGGCCATCCTATGAGGCGCCTCGTCCAACTCAACAGTTTGCACCTGCTAAGACCTATGGAGGTCCACCCTCCAACTTTGCTCCACGCACCACCACTGTGACATGTTTCAAGTGTGGAGAACCGGGACACTACATGCGTGATTGTCCCCAGAATCAGCCAGGAAAACCCGTTGGCCGTGGTAAGCCAACCGGCAAGGTGAACTATGTCAAGCCAATCCCCACTGCACGTGGTCATGTCAACTATGTTTCTGCCGAAGAAGCCTATGAGGATCCTAACGTCGTCCTTGGTACGCTTCTCGTAAACTGCCATCCGGCATCTGTTCTTTTCGATACTGGAGCATCCCATTCGTTCATATCTGAGAGCTATGCTCGATTGCACAACATGACTTTTTGTGACATGCCTACTTCCATGGTTATTCAAACTCCTGGTTCAAAGTGGCAAACCTCTAGGGTAAGCCATGGAAATGAAATCCTTGTCGATAGATTTGTTTTCCTTGCATCTTTAATCGCTCTCAAGTCCTCGGACATAAATATCATTTTGGGTATGGATTGGATGACAACTCATTACGCCAAAATTGATTGCTTTACTAGGACCGTTCAACTTACACATCCATCCGGCAAGATAGTCAATGTCTTGACTCGAATGGCTGAACGTCAGCTCTACTCTCTTAATGCCAGCCCTCTACCAGAACTCGAAGATATCCCGGTAGTCCGTGACTTTCCGGAAGTTTTTCCAGAAGAACTGCCAGGAGTCCCACCTGACAGAGATGTCGAGTTCGTGATAGATCTTATCACTGGAACTGTCCCAATCTCTAGGAGACCCTATAAGATGGCACCACTAGAATTAGCTGAGCTAAAGAAACAACTCGATGAGTCCTTGCAGAAAGGTTTCATCCGTCCTAGTTCTTCCCCTTGGGCTTGCCCCGTCCTCTTCGTCAAGAAGAAGGATGGAACGGAGCGGATGGTTGTAGATTACCGACCTGTCAATCTGGTCACCATAAAGAATAAGTATCCGCTTCCCAGGATCAACGACCTGTATGATCAGCTCGCTGGATCCTCAGTCTTCTCTAAGATGGATTTGAGGTTGGGCTACCATCAAATCAAAATCAAGAACGGGGACATTCCTAAAACGGCTTTCGTTACTCGTTATGGCCAATATGAGTACACCGTCATGTCCTTCGGATTAACCAATGCCCCAGCTACCTTTTCTCGGTTAATGAATTCTATATTCATGGAGTATTTGGATAAATTCGTAGTGGTATACCTCGATGATATACTCATTTTCTCCAAGAACAAGGAAGATCATGCCGAGCATTTAAGGCTGGTATTGACGAAACTTCGAGAGCACCGCCTTTATGCCAAATTCTCTAAATGTGAATTTTGGTTGCCAGAAGTAACCTATCTAGGTCATGTGATCTCTGGCAAGGGTATTGCTGTCAATCCCGAGCGAGTTCAAGCCGTCCTTGATTGGACTCCCCCTGAATCGGTCAAGCAAGTTAGGAGTTTTCTTGGCTTAGCGAGCTATTGCCGACGTTTCGTCGAGAACTTCTCCAAAGTTGCTAAACCTCTAACCGAACTCCTCAAGAAAGATAAAAAGTTTGAGTGGACCCCACAGTGCGAGTCCAGTTTTCAGGAACTGAAAAGACGCCTGACATCTGCACCTGTACTGGTACCACCAGACTTTTCCAAGGATTTTATAATCTATTGCGACGCCTCGCGACAAGGACTGGGTTGCATTCTCATGCAAGATCGTCAATTGATTGCATACGCATCCCGACAGTTGCGCCCACATGAGGATAACTATCCTACTCATGATCTAGAGCTTGCAGCTGTAGTCCATGCACTCAAAACGTGGCGGCATTACCTCCTTGGTAATCGCTGTGAAATTTTCACTGATCACCAAAGTTTGAAGTATATCTTCACCCAACCGGATCTAAATCTCAGGCAAAGACGTTGGGTTGAGTTGCTCACCGACTACGATTTAGGAATCACTTACACTCCTGGAAAGGCCAATGTCATGGCTGATGCACTAAGTCGTAAGTCATATTGTAACAATTTAATGTTACAACAAAGTCAACCACTTCTCCACGAGGAATTTCGTAAGCTTAACCTTCACATTGTTCCTCGAGGATTCCTTTCCACCTTGGTGGCGAAACCTACCCTTATGGATCAAATCATAGCTGCCCAGAAGCGTGATAAAGGTGTATCACGACTCCAAGAAAACATTGCTAGCGGACTCGCTAAAAGTTTCTCTATGGATGATCGAGGTGTTGTTTTCTTTGAGAACCGTGTAGTGGTTCCCAAGAACCACCATCTGCGGCAATTAATTCTTAAGGAGGCTCATGAATCTCCTCTCACGATTCATCCCGGTAGTACCAAAATGTATCAAGACCTACGTCAAAGATTCTGGTGGACTAGGATGAAGAGAGAAATCGCTCAGTTCATTGCTAACTGCGACGTTTGTCGTCGAGTTAAAGCAGAGCATCAACGGCCTGCTGGCACCCTTCAACCTTTAGCTATTCCTGAATGGAAATGGGATAAAGTCGGTATGGATTTCATTACCGGGTTTCCCAGGTCCAGGAAAGGGAATAATGCTATCTTCGTCGTTATCGACCGCCTCTCTAAAGTAGCTCATTTCCTGCCTGTTCGGGAGAGTATTACCGCTAGCCAGCTAGCAGACTTATATATCTCTCGAATAGTGTCACTTCATGGTGTACCGTTGGAGATTAACTCAGACCGTGGAAGTCTTTTCACTTCACGATTTTGGGAAAGTTTCCAGAATGCTATGGGAACTCATCTCTCTTTCAGTACTGCCTTCCATCCGCAGTCAAGTGGTCAAGTGGAACGAGTCAATCAAATTCTGGAAGACATGCTTCGAGCCTCTGTCATTTCTTTCGGTATGGAATGGGAAAAATGTCTTCCATTTGCCGAATTCGCTTATAACAATAGTTATCAAGCCAGCCTGGGTAAAGCTCCCTTCAAAGTTCTATATGGACGAAGGTGTCGAACACCTCTTAACTGGTCAGAAATTGGCGAAAGACAATTCTTTGGCCCGGATATGATTCAGGAAGTAGAGGAACAAGTTCGCATCGTTCGTGAGAGGTTGAAAACAGCCCAGTCTCGCCAAAAGAGCCAATATGATAGTCATCATAAGGCTGTGACTTTTGAAGTCGGCGATAAGGCTTACCTTCGAGTTACTCCTCTTAAGGGAACCCATCGATTCGGTATCAAAGGCAAATTGGCCCCTCGTTACATCGGTCCCTTTTCGCATTCTTGCCAAACGAGGAGAAGTTGCCTACCAATTAGAACTACCTCCGCACCTCTCCAGAGTTCATGATGTTTTCCACGTTTCTCAACTCAGGCGTTGCTTCTCGGATCCTATCCGCGGAGTGGACCACGAAACGCTTGATCTCCAAGACAATCTCACATATCGAGAATACCCCGTTCGTATTCTTGATCAAACTGAGCGCACCATTCGACGCCACAATATCAAGTTTCTCAAGGTTCAATGGTTACATCATTCCGAGAGTGAAGCTACTTGGGAAAGGGAGGATCGTCTTCGACTTGAGTACCCCACCCTCTTTCCGGAGGAACCCGAATCTCGGGACGCGATTCTTTTAAGTGGGGGTGAGTTGTCACATCCCTAGCTAGCACTTGCATTAGGACCTGATTAGAGTGTGCATCATGTTTACTTTCAAAGAAACTTGAAATGGGATTAACAGAAACCCCAGCACCCCTCCCCTAACAACTAGGGTTTGCTAAAATATTTTCCAATGTACCCAAAATGCCCTTCAAAATGTTCATCATTTCTGCCTTGGTCTTAAACCTCTGCCAAAAATGGTGCACAATTTTCTAGGACAATCTAGGGTTTTGGATTAAATCATATGGTATTTGAATTTGGGCATTTAAATGCTATAAAATATTTTAAATGCTCAAATAATCATAAACTATAATGTTTCCTACTGTTCATATTATATACAGCAGGTATGACAAGTGTTATGATTTATAAAAATGTTTAGGCATTTTTATTAAATGAACAAAGTTGCAAAAGAAATGAAACAGAAAAGAAAATAGGAAAAGAAAATAGGAAGAACACTTACCTGGCGCCCACCCGGCCCACCTGCCGGCCAAGCCCAGCTGCCGCTCCAGCGAGCTGCTTGGCTCGGCCAGGCAGGCAGGCAGGTGCTCGACGGCGACTGCACGGTGCGCCACGCAGCTGCCCGCCGTCCTGCTTCGCCCCCTCGCCGTCCTGGAAGGATGGATCGAACGTCCACGACCTCCTCGACCCCCCAGACACCTCCGCCTCCCCCCAGTCCCTCTCCTCCGCTCTCCCCGCGCCATGGCCGACGCCGCCGTGATTGCACCGTCGTAGAAACCGCGTCCACCGTCGTCCCCGAGCTCCGCCGTGTTGTCCCTCGTCTCCGCCGTCCTCGACTGCTTCGGACAGGCCGAGCCCCGAGCGCTCGCCCGCCCTGGAGACGCCCCCGACCTCTTCTTCCCCAACTCCGGCCGCGGAGATCCCCCTCGCCGTGCTGCTCAGCTCCGACCACCCCCGAGCTCGCTTCGGTGCTTGCTGCAACCGCTGTGAGCCTAGCTACCTCCTCCCCCTCTCCGTTGGCTCCCTCTTGCCCTGTAACACACTGCACGTAGCTCGCCCGCACGCACCGCCACCGTGCTCGTCGCCGGTGATGCTCCGGTGACCATTTGGTCACCGGCACCCGTCCAACGTACTCACCACAGCACGTAGATGCGAACGGTGCCACGCACGCATCGCCTAGGCCCCTGCAGCCGCATCTCCACACACGCCCGACGCCGGTCGCCGCCGTCGAGCTCGTTGCCGTCGTCTCCGGCCACCCCAGGTCCGGCGACCACCTCCATCCGACGCGCAAGAGCAAGGGCTACCCAACGCACCCAGCCGCAGCTCGAACCGTGCACCGTAGACGTTTTCCGAAGCACGCCGCCGCGTTTTGCCTCGCCGGCGGCTAAACGCCGGCGAGTTGGACCTGTTTTGACCACGGGTTTGACCCCCTGGGTCAATGACATGTGGGCCCTGCCCGCAAGTCAAACATAGTTTAGTTGTTAATTTAATATTAATTAGTTAATTAGTTTAGTCACTGACACGTGGGCCCTGGCCCCACTAACAGCTAATTAGTTTTAATTAAACTCTAATTAACTCAGTTAATTAGCTGTGACACTGACATGAGGGACCCACTGGTCAGGTTTGACCTACACTGGCCCTGTTGACTGGCTGACGTCAGCATGATGTCATGCTGACGCAGTAAAGGTTTTTCTGGGATTTTTAGATTTAATTTAATTCAGGAAATTCCAGAAAATACCCAAAACTTCTAAAAAATCATATAAAATCAACCATAGCTCAGATGGAAAAGATTTATATATGAAAAATGATCAGAAAAATCCAATCTTTCTAATGGCACTGGTTTCATGCATGTTTGAACAAGTTAACTTGCTGTATATATCAAAAACATGATAATGCACTTATTTAAATAATAGTTTGAACTTCAATTTGAATCCTTGATTCAAATAGGTTCAAACCCTTCTGGTTTTAGTTGCATTAGCCAACACACATGCATCTTGCCATGTCATAAACATGCATCATATTGTTGCATTTGTTTGTTAATGATTGTATCGTCGGTATTC
This sequence comes from Secale cereale, assembly GCA_902687465.1. Taxonomy (NCBI): domain Eukaryota; kingdom Viridiplantae; phylum Streptophyta; class Magnoliopsida; order Poales; family Poaceae; genus Secale; species Secale cereale. The sequence continues at coordinate 861,048,612 of LR738714.1, read as the reverse complement.
CCTGTGTTAGGTCCTGCTCCCGAGGATACTGCTGCGTATCCAGTTGAAGAGCAGTACCCGACAACTACCTTGTCAGGCAAGCAATCATTGATCATTCTGATACAACCCAATCTTCTCGCTCCTGCTCTCTTTTACTGCATTAAGGCAACAGCGCGTGAACTGCTACTTGCTGCGGTAGTTGAACCCTATTCCCTTGCATGACCTGTCATTGCCACAGTAAATAGTTGAAACCCACTAGCATGTGTAGGAGTTGATTGAGCCATGTGATGTGTGATCCACCATGCTATTTGTTTATGTTGCCTGCTATGCTTAGAGTTGTGTCTGGTCTGATTCATCTGGGTGATGGATCAGAGTGAAACAATCTTTCGATAAAGAGAAGGAAGTGTGGAATACGCTTGGTAAAGGTATCGATGAAAGGCCATGTAGGAGTACGTGGTGGGTTGTTTCATTGAAATCGTCCATAGGACCCGAGATCTGTATGTGTGCTTCAAGTTACAGCTACTACCACGCATTGGGATCCTTAATTGACCCTCTCGGCTTATTAATTACCCTTGATCTCTGTCCAGGAGTTGCAACTAGTTTCTGGTGTTTATAGCTTACTGGAGGTCGTGCACAACGCTGACCCTCGGGGTGGGTTGTGATGCGACAGGTACGTGGCACGGTGTACCGGTTGCCCGTTTGGTGACTCGGGAACCCTGTACACATCGTTTGGGGCTGTGAGCGACACCCCGGCCGGATCTCCCCACGGATGGAACCCAAATAGGCGATAAACCTGGACGAGAGACTTGAGTAGTTAGTCAGGTCGTGGCCGACACCCTCGCTGGGCTTCCGCTTGAAGGTTGCCGAGTACACGCCGAGTAAACGGCGATAAGTGGTGGAAGCGTGTGTGAAGAGGTACACCCCTGCAGGGTTATCAAACTATTCGAATAGCCATTGTTCGCGGTACGAACTACTTGGTTACTCTTACAGTTCATAGACAAGTTGATGGATACTACTAAAAGCCTCAAGATAAGCGTGAGTGCCGTGGATGGCCCTTCCGAAGGATGACGGAAGAGGATCCTCGGTAGTGTATTGATGTGGAGAGTAGTGGACTCGTGTTCGTAATAACATCTTGCAATCTGTTGAGAGTTGTAGTATAGGTTAGCCAAGGTCAAAGCTGGCATTCTGCTAAACTCCACTACCCCCTTTGATAATGTTGCATGTATGATAGGTTCTGTGGTAAGACTTGCTGAGTACCTTTGTACTCATGTTTGCTTAATAACTGTTGCAGAGGAGAACCCTGCCCCTGCTGATGGGTTCTACATAGACGTTGACGTCGACGAGTAGCTTGACACCCAGACGGTGATCTGGAGCTTGTGAAGGGCCTTGTAGATAGTCAGGCTACACCAAGCATGTTTTATTTTCTAAGTTGTCTGTACTCAGACATGTAGCTTCCGCTTGTGCTTGTATGACTGTATGACTTGAGTGTTGGGTCATGTGACCCCTACCTGTATGACTATGTTATGTATGGCTCTTGGAGCCTTTTAAATAAAGTACTTTGAGTCATAGAGTTCTGTTGTGATGCAATGTTGTATTTGCACATATTGAGCATATTGCGTGTATGATTGAAATGCTTGGTATGTGTGGGATCCGACACCTAGTTGTTTTCCTTTGGTAGCCTATCTTACAGGGAAATGTCTCCTAGTGATTCCAATGAGCCTTGGTAGCTTGCTACTGCTCGGAACACGTAGGCTGGCCGGCATGTGTCCTTCTTCGTTCCTGTGTCTGTCCCTTAGGGGAAATGTCACGCGTTGTTCCTTTAAGTCCATGTAGCTTGCTACGACTTGGGTTCATACGTTGATGACCCACACGTTCGTTGCTGGGTCATGGATGCCTGTCTCTGTAATTTAGTGCCACTTTTGGTTTATAACTAGCCATGTTGGCCCGGGTTCTCTGTCATATGGATGCTAGCGACACTGTCATATACGTGTGCCAAAATGCGCAATGGTCCCGGGCCAGGTAAGGTGGCACCCGTGGGGTTACCGTGCGTGAGGCCGCAAAGTGATATGACGTGTTACAGCTAGATCGGTGTGACTTAGGATCGGGGTCCTGACAGACGCACCTCGAGAAGAAGATTTACTATATGAGAGGATAGATAAATGATTACAATTTACAACGAAATTCGGAATCACCCAAACTCAGGAGAATAAATCACATACTGTTACAGGGAATCAATCAATCATTTCTCGTACGCCAGCTGCTTGAAGCTGATGGGTGCGGTGATTTGGGCTGGGCCATCATCGAAGAGTTCCTGGGCAGCCACCTCGGCGGCCCGCTGGCTAGGGTGCACGTAGTCCCAGAAAGCGTAGGCATCGCGGTCGCTGCACAACATAGCATTTCTGTTGCAGTCACCCTCTGCACCCAGCCTACCACTGCCGCAGCAGGCATTATCAACGTTCACAAACCCGTTCGCTTGAGGGTTGTCAAAGATGGCCCGCGAGCTAGCGAAGGAGTCAGCGAGGGAGTACTTGAGGCCGGGAAGCCTGGTAGGGGCGAGGGCAGTGGCGAGACCTGACTTGAACGCAGCGGCAAGCCCTGAAGCGAGGCGGTTCAGGCCATCATGGCACGCCCCTGTCGCATTCAGCAAGCGCACCCGTGGAAAACAACCCACCGGACCCGCGTTGATGATCCCAAACTTTCTCGCACCCATCCCGTAGAGGTCCGTCATGGCGGCTGAGTAGTTCGCGACAAGGGTGGCGTAGAGTGCGACGACATCAGCATGAGACTTTGGTGTCGACTGAAGGAGGTCATTGTTGCCGATGCTGAGCAGGAAGAAGGACCTAGCAAGGAGCTTGGAGACTTCGTGTCTGCCCCATGCAGCCTCCATCTCAGCCTTCGTCGACGCGAAGTAGCGCACCTGCTTCGACAATGGGATGTTCTTTCCTACGTTCTGCATGCAAAACATATGAATGTTTAGCAGATTAAACCAAGTATTTGAGTTACAACAACCGCATGGGTAATTAGTAATGCTATAGTTGCTCTATTTTCAAACTGAATGCATATTTAGTTTAGTTACAACAAAGAATATTTGACCAACAGTTACTGCTCATTATAACATGTAGTTTATGCAACATGGAGTTAATGTAGTTAAAATTGTTTTAAAGCACTTGCTTTTCTCGCGAAAAGTATTAAAGCACTTGCTTATGAATGTGATTTTGTACTATCACGTTGAAGTGTTGAAGTAAATTTGTGCTCAACAACACTTCTAGTTAATTGTTTTCTTTTTGCAGGTGGACAGCTTGAGCTAATTGACAACCATGGTCCGTATGAATGGGTGCATGTCGAACTAAAAGTGAAAAAATATAACTGATTGGAGTGCTCTCGTTGTGCGCGTGCGATGATCCCACCTTCTCTCTCTCCCTCTGACATCCTATATATACCTCGGGCATTCGTGCCAACTTTTTATATATATGGAATTGCTGCTAAGTTAGACAAATCCAATGATAGCGTGCTGTTCGGAATATCACTATCCAAGAGCTCTTTGATTCACATAATTAAAACGTAGGAACAGAAAAAAAATGTAAAATTGCAAGGTTATGGTTATATAAGTCCTACAGGATACTGGTTTGTTTGATTGTTTCATAGAAAAAAACAAAGAATTATGATGCCGTCGTCGTCCGATCCGGAAAACCGGACCTAGGGTTTCCCCTGTTGCTGGAAGAGGGCACTGATAATGACCATGACAGCGCCTCCAAGAAGGGGACGTCACCCACAGGTGTTTGCCACTGCCAGCATGAGATGCAGGGATTTCGCCCTGGCCAAATTCCGAGCAATCCCAAGTCGTCGGAGCATGAGTCGGAGAAGTGGAAGTCAAGCATAGGTTGGAACTGCGACTGTCGGAAGGGAAGCCACGGCCGATGCCAAAGGAGACACCAGTCGTCGCCGGACATGCGAGCTTCAGAGGAGGGCATTGCTTGGCTGAGCGGAATGAGAGGCAACACGGATGCAATGGTGGCCAGAGCCCTATACGAGCCAGGATCTAGATGGGAGCGTAGATTTAGGCCACTAGGACCGGAGTAGCAGGGGCATCGGCGGGCCAAAGGAGCTGGAAGGGGACGCATCTCCCAGAGCGTGTCGGACCCAAAGATACGCCGGGATGGACGGCCAACCAAGGGCACCTTCTCCTGGGCCAGATTATGGGCGCTCCTTCCCATGATACCACTGCAATGCCACACATCGGCCACCCAAGCGCTGACATGTCTGTGATACTATGTTGGTATGAGTTACATCATGTGCCTACCATCACATTATATAAGGGGTCTAATAACACAACACACCTTCTTCACCATCGGTCCCACTCGCCGCCCGTGTTCGTACATGGCAGATGCCCAAAGAGGAAGGGAGAGGTGAGCTAGCGTAGCAGTGTCGGGCGCGGGGG
>LR738714.1:860988682-861044151 GCA_902687465.1 Secale cereale | reverse complement strand
GGGGGTGGCTTGAGCATTTAGTAGGATTTGGGGGCGCAACGACGATGAGAAGGACAGGGAGCCGGTGGCGGAACTGCACTGGTTGAGGCTGCGACGCAGCTTACAAGTTCGCTGCCGGTTCCATGGAGCACAGCGGCTGGGGGAGTGACAACTTGACAAAAAACAAGTGCCGCCGTGTGCCGTCGTGCAAGTCAAGCCTGATGATAGATTTGGGAACGAGTTGGGGCTGGTTGTCTCTCAGTTTGGTCAACACAGGCTAGTTTGGACATTTCAAGGCGGGGGTATCTTATCAGGGGCAAATCATCAAATTTCAAGCAAACTTGGGGCAAACGATCAATTACAAGAAAAAGGATGGAAAATCCTCAAATTCCGCCCCAAAAAAGTGGCTTACAGTGGAGTCGAGGATCCCGGCACCGGCCGAAGCGTAGCTCACACCTCTCTTGAGAGCATTAGGGATGAGACGGTTGCGTGATTTCAGCACCAGATAGGCAACAGGGCTCCTCTCGAACCCTAGCTGCCTTGCTGCATATATACAAATATCCATCAAGCTAACACACGATACCTTAGGAGTTAGGTGACGTTGTGATCGATACGTACCGACGAAGTCGGCGACGTTGTAGCCGTTGCTGAACCTCCCGGTGGCCCGGGCGCCGCCAGGGAAGTCGATGCCGTAGAAGGGGTGGTCGGCCCTGGGCACGTCCTTCCCCGGCAGGTGGTTGTTGTTGCCCACGTCCAGCGTCGAGGCCCCCAGCACGAACATCGCCGGCACCACTGGCAGCTCCGCCGCCCTGGTGCCAATGACGACAGCGCCGACGACCACAAGGCCCAGAAGCACGATGACACCACCCTTCATAGCGAGCTAATTTTGTGTATAATAACACTTATAAAACACACAGTAGAGGCGTGTATACCAACAAATTGGTTAAGGTGAAGGCCGGCAAGGGGCAGGTATCGATCGATCGATATGATAAGATCAACGGGCTAGCTAGTCAAGAAAGCTACCAAGTCCGGTGTCTCCTGTCATACAAATACAATATACTTGCGTGGAGTACTCTACACATTTTGAAGTGACGCATGGAGTAATATAGACACATGTGAAAGTGATACCTCCAAAAGGTAAGTTGTGCATGCTCGATCAATCAACCAAAATGAGACACGATTAAACTTGGAACAATCCACTTTAGTTAGCTAAAGTCATCTAGAGATTGATGACGTCTACAGATTTCTCAGTTTACAGAACAATCATGTACATCATTAGGACGTTACAGGTCTACTAAACATGACTACAGATAACTTAAAATAAAACCATGGCAAGAATTATGGAATGAAAGGAGTAATATACACTAGCAGCTGAGCTTTAATCTATCTATCTATTCTATATAAAAAGTACTTAATGGGCTAACCGGTAAAAAGAGAAATAAGCTTGAAATTATCATAAAAAAATAGAAACATCCAGCCGTTAATTTAGTAGACTAAAATTATATAGCCACCATTGCTATTATTTTATAATCTATTATAAACAAAATGTACATGACCATAAAAATTAGAAGCATCCTATCATCAATTTAATAGACTAAAATTATATAGGCATTAGATAGGATTTTAAGTTAAAAAATTTACCCAACATCGCCATTACTTATTATAATGACATAGTGGGAAAAAAAACGTTTCATTCCATGTGTTTCTTATTTAGTTTTTCTCCAACACGTGGACGTCCGCATGGTGGCGTCTCGACGTCCCTGGGATGTTAGGGCTGAGTTGCTGCGTAGATGGATAAAAGGCGGTGTCTTTTTTGGTGCATTTGGTAGGGAGGAGATGATGTATCATAGATTCTGGGACTGCCGCCATGCAGTTCGTTTTTGAAAGTATTTGTGTTTGGAATTGGGAGCTTCGGCGGCGATCCCACCGGCGTCAGTAAGCTCTTGGAACACTCTTAGCAGCTGGATGATTTTTTGGCTTGCGGAAGCTACAGATGGAATGAGAGATTATGTTGCAGTGAGTATATGCATTGTGGCTGGCAAGAAAGGACACTACAGAGGGAAAGAGGATCGCTGAAGCACAGGCGGTAGCGAGGTCAGTCTTGTGGCCGAAGAATGGCATTATGCCCACATGTAGCGAGGTATAGCGAGGCCAGGCGGTAGCGACCCGGAGAGGAATCTGTCGGGCTTAGGACCGGTGATTGAAGATGTTAAGGATCTTTTACGTTCTAGAGCTAAAATTAAGGTTAGCTGGATTATGGTTCTGCTAGTAGTGTTGCCCATGTGTTAGCGAAACAGGGATTTTTTTTAAATAACCACATATGTTTCATTAGACAAACATATTACAAAGAGTGCATATGTGGTCATCACATGAGACATACATAGAAGCCTTGCAATATTCCATCAAAGACTTTGCAAGTAAAACTGGAATTTCAGTTCGGATGAATCTTGTGCCATGCCAAAACGTCACCCAACATCGTACTGCTCCGCTGTTGAGGCAACATCGAAGAAAGAGAGGAACAGCCTTCATACCAAGATCTAGAGGACCACCTTTACATACAAGGGTGCTTTTCGAGCCGATAAACCGGACCACTGCAGGTTATGAGACCGAGACTTTGTGGCACATTGGCCGGGGTTCTTCCTCGTGTCCGCTACTAACTCGGTACCTAAATATAAGTAATTTTAGAGATTCCAATAGGAACTACATACGGAGGAAAATGAGTGAATCTACACTCTAAAATACACGTCTATATATATTCATATGTATTCCGCCTTGAAATCTCTAAAAAGACATATATTTAGGAACATAGGGAGTAGATCACAGTGTCGTCAACTTCATTCGACGTGATCGAAGAAGAGAAACGCCGTTGCATTCCACCATCCAAGATCTCACTGCAAGACACCAAACACAATCGCATCAGCCGACACCAACGCCACCCGAGAGAATGTTGAGCACCGACCATCAGGTACAACTCTTACTGGATCTGAGGACCGGCAAGAAGACCGAGACACCTACTCCATGGCGCTTCCCATTAGAGCGCCACCGATATGGAGGGAGCAAAAGCAAATTAGTTCGATGCGGCGCTGTTCCCATCATTGATGCGACACCTCCAAAAACAAATGATGCCTATCCTACGACTACCGGACATAAGCTGCCGGGGTCCCCGCCCGCTCCCACCGATGGAGCTGCAGACGGAGATGGGCGAGGACCCAACATCGCCGGCGGTGTTGAGAAAAGCAGGGGAATCGCCTCCTGTATCGCCTCTCTAGAGCGGTTCCAGGAGCTAACGGGCAGGCAGGTTTGATCAATAGGGAGTTAGTAGTGAGATGAATTGGGTTTGAGCTCATGTGTGTGAGTTACAGCACATTGCTATATTAGGCTAAATTGAGTTGGTCCAAGTCTATACAGGATAGCCAAAGTATAAGGTGATTCCTTAGTCGTTTTCCATCCAATCTCTAGGAGTTAAGTAGAGTCCTAAACCAGATCGACTTGTGGTCTGGGTCACGTCGTGTTGGGAAAGTTAGGAGGCCGTGTTGGACGTGAGGTCGGTTCTTTGAGCCATATATAAAGCAAAGGAAACGAGATTGAAAAGCTGCGAATTTGGGCAGCACCAAAACTATCGTTCTGTTCTTATTTTCCTAAGCAAGCTACTTCACGTTTTGATCTGGGAACTAACAATTGGTAATCAGAGCTTTGGCGTGGAGGCAGCCAGCGTGTACGTAACTACGTATCTTCTCGGCGGAAGGAACTCATCGAGGAGGATCGTGCAGTCCAGGGCGGAAGGTACTCGTCCAGGACAGGAGGAACTCATCCAGGGCGAAAAGAACGCGCCCAGGACAGGAGGAACTCGTCCAGAAGCAGCCTGCATCAGCGATGGCAGACAAGACCAAGAGCCCAGCAGAAGCGTCCGGCGCCGCTAAATTACTTGCAGTGCCCGGGTCGCAGTACCCACGATTCGATCGTGAGAATTTCAGGGTCTGGCAAGTCCTGATGGAGTGCGGCCTCAGAGCCAATGAGCTGTGGGACGCCGTCGATCCCGGCGGTGATGCTTTCAAGAAAGATGGAGCAGAACATCGCAAGGATAGACAGGCATCATCGGCAATTTACTCTGTGATGCCAATGGATGTCTTGCAGCATTTTATCTCAAAGGAAACAGCCAAAGAAGCATGGGACGCACTGAAGGTTCTGTACGAGGGGCATGATCGTGTGAAGCAGGCCAACCTGCAAACTATGTTGAGGAATTACGAGACACTGGTGATGGCTGATGATGAAACCATAGATGCGTTCGCGTCATGGGTGGTCACACTTGTCAACGGAATTCATACCCTTGGCGAAAATCTGACGGAAACATCTGTTGTCCGGAGATTCATGCGCGCCGCGCCTCCTCGTATATGCAGATCGTGACTGCAATTGAGCAGTGCATCGATTTGGCGACGCTTAGTATCGACGACCTAGTCGGGCGCTACAAGGTGCACGATGAATGTATGCGTTACAGCCAAGGAGATGCGAAGCATGATGAGCAAGTAATGCTCACCCTGGCACAGTGGCAAGCACTAAGCTTAAGGGAAAAGAAGGGCGGCAGCGAGGCATCCGGCAGCGGCTCAAAGTAGGACTGGGCACCCCGAGATGAGAACAAGAAGGGCACCGGTGCGGACGGTGCTCCAAAGAAAAAGAAATTTGACAAGCGCAAGATAAAGTGCCACAATTGTGGCCTGATGGGGCACTTCAAGTCGGAGTGCCGGAAACCCGTAAAGGAGCGGGCTTATGTTGCCAAGAAAGGCGACAAGGATGACGATCCGGCGAACCTCCTGTTATGTGAGATATGCGAGTACATGGAGGGTGACACACAGCCAGAGGAAGTCGAGACCGTCACACTTGTGGAGAAAACAGTATATCTCCACGAGGAAGAAGAGAAGAGGGCCGGCAATGTTTGGTACTTGGACACAGGCGCTAGCAACCATATGACAGGGGACAGTGCACAGTTCTCCAAGTTGGGTGCAGCAGTCAACGGAACAGTCAGGTTTGGCGATGGCACGACGGTCCCAATCAAAGGTAAAGGGACTGTCATCTTCGAGTCAAAGAGTGGTGAGCACAAGGTGCTTACAGATGTGTATTACATCCCCCGTCTAAAGACAAATATTATCAGTCTAGGACAGCTTGAGGAGTGTGGGTGTAAAATTGTGCTCGAGGATGGATACCTATGGGGGTATGAGCGCGAGGGGAAACTGATGATGCGCGTGAAGCGGTCGAGGAACAGACTATATGTTTTGAACCTAGACCGTGCTGATCCGGTGTGTCTATTGGCAAACTTTGAAGAAAATGCTTGGAGGTGGCACTCGCGCTACGGGCATCTCAATTTCCATGCCCTACGGCAGCTCGGCCAGAAGAATATGGTACGAGGGCTGCCAAGTATAGATCATGTCGATCAGCTGTGCAATGGCTGCCTTGTTGGTAAGCAGCGGCGAGCCGCGTGAAGGAAATATGCCCTAGAGGCAATAATAAAGTTGTTATTTATATTTCCTTATATCATGATAAATGTTTATTATTCATGCTAGAATTGTATTAACCGGAAACTTAGTACATGTGTGGATACATAGACAAAACAGTATGTCCCTAGTATGCCTCTACTAGACTAGCTCATTGATCAAAGATGGTTATGTTTCCTAGCCATAGACATGAGTTGTCATTTGATCAACGGGATCACATCATTAGGAGAATGATGTGATGGACAAGACCCATCCGTTAGCATAGCACTATGATCGTTTAGTTTTACTGCTATTGCTTTCTTCATGACTTATACATGTTCCTATGACTATGAGATTATGCAACTCCCGAATACCGTAGGAACACCTTGTGTGCTATCAAACGTCACAACGTAATTGGGTGATCATAAAGATGCTCTACAGGTGTCTCCAAAAGTATTCGTGGTGTTGGCATAGATCAAGATTAGGATTTGTCACTCCGACTGTCGGAGAGGTATCTCTGGGCCCTCTCGGTAACACACATCACAATAAGCCTTGCAAGCAAAAGACTAATAAGTTAGTCACGAGATGATGTGTTACGGAACGAGTAAAGAGACTTGCCGGTAACGAGAATGAACTAGGTATGGAGATACCGACGATCGAATCTCGGACAAGTAACATACCGATGACAAAAGGAACAACGTATGTTGTTATGCCGTTCTGACCGATAAAAGATCTTCGTAGAATATGTAGGAGCCAATATGAACATCCAGGTTCCGCTATTGGTTATTAACCGGAGATGAGTCTCGGTCATGTCTACATAGTTCTCGAACCCGTAGGGTCCGCACGCTTAACGTTTGATGACGATCGGTATTATGAGTTTATGAGTTTGATGTACCGAAGGTAGTTCGGAGTCCCGGATGAGATCACGGACATGACGAGGAGTCTCGGAATGTCCGAGACATAAAGATTGATATATTGGACGACTATATTCGGACACCGGAAGTGTTCCGGAAAAGTTTCAGATTTAACGGGATTGCCGGAGGGGGTTACCGGAACCCCCTACGAGGGGGGATGGTCCATAATGGGCCTTATGGAAAAGAGAGAGGCAGCCCATAGGGGCTGGCCGGCGCCCCACCTAGGGTTCCTAGTTGGACTAGGATTGGGGGGGCGCCACCTCTCCCTCTTTTCCTTTCCCTCTCTTCCTTCTTTGGTGGTTCCTACTAGGAATAGGATTGCAATCCTATTCCTAGTAGGATTGCACCCCTAGCCGCACCAAACAAGGGCCGGCCGGCCTCCCCCCTTGCTCCTTTATATACGGGGGCAGGGGGGCACCCAAAGACACACAAGTTGAATTGTTCCAGCCGTGTGCGGTGCCCCCCTCCACAGAAACACACCTCGGTCATACCGTTGCGGTGCTTAGGCGAAGCCCTGCGCCGGTGAATACATCATATCCGTCACCACGCCGTCGTGCTGACGAAACTCTCCCATGAAACTCAACTGGATCAAAAGCTCGTGGGACGTCATCAAGCTGAACGTGTGCTGAACGCGGAGGTGCCGTACGTTCGGTGCTTGATCGGTTGAATCGCGAAGAAGTTCGACTACATCAACCGCGTCACTTGACGCTTCCGCTTCCGGTCTACGAGGGTACGTAGACACACTCTTCCCTCTCGTTGCTATGCATCTGGTAGATAGATCTTGCGTGATCGTAGGAAAATTTTAAAATACTACTTTCCCCAACAGTGGCATCATGAGCCAGGTCTATGCGTAGATGATATGCACGAGTAGAACACAATGAGTTGTGGGCGATACTAGTCATACTGCTTACCAGCATGTCATACTTTGCTTCGACGGTATTGTGAGATGAAGCGGCCCGGACCGACATTACGCGTACGCTTACGCGAGACTGGTTTCACCGTTACGAGCACTCGTTGCTTAAAGGTGACTGGCGGGTGTCTGTCTCTCTCACTTTAGCTGAATCAAGTGTGGCTACGCCCGGTCCTTGTGAAGGTTAAAACAGCACATACTTGACGAAACATCGTTGTGGTTTTGTATGCGTAGGTAAGAACGGTTCTTGCTAAGCCCGTAGCAGCCACGTAAAACTTGCAACAACAAAGTAGAGGACGTCTAACTTGTTTTTGCAGGGCATGTTGTGATGTGATATGGTCAAGACATGATGAGTTATACGGTTTTGTATGACATGATCATGTTTTGTAATGTTATCGGCAACTGGCAGGAGCCATATGGTTGTCGCTTTATTGTATGAAATGCAATCGCCATGTAATTGCTTTACTTTATCACTAAGCGGTAGCGATAGTCGTAGAAGCAATAGTTGGCGAGACGACAACGATGCTACGATGGAGATCAAGGTGTCGCGCCGGTGACGAAGGTGATCATGACGGTGCTTTGGAGATGGAGATCAAAAGCACAAGATGATGATGGCCATATCATGTCACATATTTTGATTGCATGTGATGTTTATCTTATTATGCTTCTTATTTTGCTTAGAACGACGGTAGCATTATAAGATGATCCCTTACTAAATTCCAAGGTATAAGTGTTCTCCCTGAGTATGCACCGTTGCGAAAGTTCGTCGTGCCGAGACACCACGTGATGATCGGGTGTGATAAGCTCTACGTTCAAATACAACGGGTGTAAGCCAGTTTTGCACACGCAGAATACTCGGGTTAAACTTGACGAGCCTAGCATATGCAGATATGGCCTCGGAACACTGGAGACCGAAAGGTCGAGCGTGAATCATATAGTAGATATGATCAACATAAGATGTTCACCATTGAAACTACTCCATCTCACGTGATGATCGGACATGGTTTAGTTGATTTGGATCACGTGATCATTTAGATGACCGGAGGGATGTCTATCTAAGTGGGAGTTCTTAAGTAATATGATTAATTGAACTTTAATTTATCATGAACTTAGTCCTGGTAGTATTAGCATATCTATGTTATAGATCAATAGCTCGCGATGTTGCTCCACGTTTATTTTTTATATGTTCCTAGAGAAAACTAAGTTGAAAGATGTTAGTAGCAATGATGCGGACTTGTTCCGTGATCTGAGGATTTTCCTCATTGCTGCATAGAAGAATTATGTCCTTGATGCACCGCTAGGTGACTGACCTATTGCAGGAGCAGGTGTAGACGTTATGAACGTTTTGACAAAAGCTCGGTATGGTGACTACTTGATAGTTTAAGTGCACCATGCTTTACGGCTTAGAACCGGGACTTCAAAAACGTTTTGAACGCCACGGAGCATATAAGATGTTCCAAGAGTTGAAATTAGTATTTCATACTCATGCCCGTGTCGAGAGGTATGAGACCTCTGACAGTACTTTGCCTACAAGATGGAGGAGAATAGCTCAACCAGTGAGCATGTGCTCATATTGTCTGGGTACTACAATTACTTGAATCAAGTGGGAGTTAATCTTCCAGCTAAGATAGTAATTGACAAAGTTCTCTAGTCACTATCACCAAGTTAGTAGAACTTCGTGATGAACTATAATATGCAAGGGATGCAAAAGACAATTCCCGAGCTCTTCGCTATGCTCAAGGCTGCGGAGGTAGAAATCAAAAAGGAGCATCAAGTGTTGATGGTTAAGAAGACCACTAGTTTCAAGAAAAAGGGCAAGGGAAAGAAGGGGAACTTCAAGAAGAATAGCAAGACAGTTGCTACTCCCATGAAGAAGCCCAAAGCTAAACTCAAGCCTGAAACTAAGTGCTTCTACTGCAAAGGAAATGGTCACTGGAAGTGGAACTGCCCTAGATACTTGGCGGATAAGAAGGATGGCAAAGTGAACAAAGGTATATTTGATATACAAATTATTGATGTGTATTTTACTAGTGTTCATAGCAACCCCTCGATATTTGATACTGGTTTAGTTGCTAAAGAGTAGTAACTCGAAATGGGAGTTGCATAATGAACAGAAACTAGTTAAAGGATGAAGTGACGATGTGTATTGGAAGTAGTTCCAAGATTGATATGATCATCATCGCACACTCCCTATACTTTCGGGATTAGTGTTGAACCTAAATAAGTGTTATTTGGTGTTTGTGTTGAACATGAATATGATTTGATCATGTTTATTACAATATGGTTATTCATGTAAGTTAGAGAATAATTGTTGTTCTGTTTACATGAATAAAACCTTCTATGGTCATACACCCAATGAAAATGGTTTGTTGGATCTCGATCGTGGTGATACACATATTCATAATATTGAAGCCAAAAGATGCAAGGTTAATAATGATAGTGCAACTTATTTGTGGCACTGCCGTTTAGGTCATATTGGTGTAAAGCGCATGAAGAAACTCCATAGTGATGGACTTTTGGAATCACTTGATTATGAATCACTTGGTGCTTGCGAACCATGCCTCATGGGCAAGATGACTAAAACTCCATTCTCCAGAACTGTGGAGCGAGCAACAGATTTGTTGGAGATCATACATACATATGTATGTGGACCAATGAGTGTTGAAGCTCGTGGCAGGTATCGTTATTTTCTGACCTTCACTGATGATTTGAGCAGATATGGGTATATCTACTTAATGAAGCACAAGTCTGAAACATTTGAAAAGTTCAAAGAATTTCAGAGTGAAGTGGAGAATCATCGTAACAAGAAAATAAGAGTTTCTACGATATGATCGTAGAGGTAAAATATTTGAGTTAGCAAGTTTGGCCTTCAGTAAAAACAATGTTAAATAGTTTCACTACTCACGCCATCTGGAACACCATAGTGTAATGGTGTGTCCGAACATCATAACCGTACTTTATTAGATATGGTGCGATCGATGATGTCTCTTACCGATCTACTACTATCGATTTTGGGGTTATGCATTAGAGACAGCTACATTCACGTTAAATAGGGCACCATCTAAATCCGTGGAGATGACACCGTATGAACTGTGGTTTGACGAGAAACCTAAGCTGTCATTTCTTTAAGTTTGGGACTGCAATGCTTATGTGAAAAAGTTTCAACATGATAAGCTCGAACCCAAATCGGAGAAGTAAATCTTCATAGGATACCCAAAAAGAAACTGTTGGGTACACATTCTATCACAGATCCGAAGGCAAGGTCTTTGTTGCTAAGAATGGATCCTTTCTAGAGAAGGAGTTTCTCTCGAAAGAAGTGAGTGGGAGGAAAGTAGAACTTGATGAGGTAATTGTACCTTCTCCCGAATTGGAAAGTAGTACATCACAAAAATTTGTTCCAGTGATTCCTACACCAATCAGAGAGGAAGTTAATGATGATGATCATGAAACTTCGGATCAAGTTTCTGCTGAACGTCGTAGATCAACCAGAGTACGTTCCGCACCAGAGTGGTACGGCAACCCAGTTCTGGAAATCATGTTACTAGACCATGATGAACCTACGAACTATGAGGAAGCGATGATGAGCCCAGATTCCGCAAAATGGCTTGAAGCCATGAAATCTGAGATGGGATCCATGTATGAGAACAAAGTGTGGACTTTGGTTGACTTGCCCGATGATCGGCAAGCCATCGAAAATAAATGGATCTTCAAGAGGAAGACTGACGCTGACGGTAATGTTACTGTTTACAAAGCTCGACTTGTTGCGAAAAGTTTTTCAACAAGTTCAAGGAGTTGACTACGATGAGACTTTCTCACCCGTAGCGATGCTTAAGTCTGTCTGAATCATGTTAGCAATTGCCGCATTTTATGAAATCTGGCAAATGGATAACAAAACTGCATTCTTTAATGGATTTATTAAAGAAGACTTGTATATGATGCAACCAGAAGGTTTTGTCAATCCTAAAGGTGCTAACAAAATGTGCAAGCTCCAGCGATCCATCTATGGACTGGTGCAAGCATCTCGGAGTTGGAATATACGCTTTGATAAGTTGATCAAAGCATATAGATTTATACAGACTTACGGTGAAGCCTGTATTTACAAGAAGTGAGTGGGAGCACTACAACCTTTCTGATAAGTACATGTGAATGACATATTGTCGATCGGAAATGATGTAGAATTTTTTGGAAAGCATAAAGGAGTGTTTGAAAGGAGTTTTTCAAAGAAAGACCTTGGTGAAGCTGCTTACATATTGGGCATCAAGATCTATAGAGATAGATCAAGACGCTTGATAAGACTTTCGATAAGTACATACCTTGATAAGATTTTGAAGTAGTTCAAGATGGATCAGTCAAAGAAGGAGTTCTTGCCTGACTTGTAAGGTGTGAAGTTGAGTAAGACTCAAAGCCAGACCACGGCGAAAAATATAGAGAGAATGAAAGTCATTCCCTATGCCTCAGCCATAGGTTCTATAAAGTATGCCATGCTGTGTACCAAACATGTTGTGTACCTTGCCATGAGTTTGTCAAGAGGGTACAATAGTGATCCAGGAGTAGATCACTGTACGGCGGTCAAAATTATCCTTAGTAACTGGATGACTAAGGAAATGTTTCTCGATTATGGAGGTGATAAAGAGTTCGTCGTAAAGGGTTACGCCGATGCAAGCTTTGACACTAAATCCAGCTGACTCTAAGTATCAATCTGGATGCGTATTGAAAGTGGGAGCAATTAGCTAGAGTAGCTCCATGCAGAGCATTGTAGACACATAGACATTTGCGAAATACATACGGATCTGAATGTGACAGACCCGTTGACTAAACTTCTCTCACGAAGCAAAACATGATCACACCTTAGTACTCTTTGGGTGTTAATCACATAGCGATGTGAACTAGATTATTGACTCTAGTAAACCCTTTGGGTATTAATCACATGACGATGTGAACTATCGGTGTTAAATCACATGGCGATGTGAACTAGATTATTGACTCTAGTGCAAGTGGGAGACTGAAGGAAATATGCCCTAGAGGCAATAATAAAGTTGTTATTTATATTTCCTTATATCATGATAAATGTTTATTATTCATGCTAGAATTGTATTAACCGGAAACTTAGTACATGTGTGGATACATAGACAAAACAGTATGTCCCTAGTATGCCTCTACTAGACTAGCTCATTGATCAAAGATGGTTATGTTTCCTAGCCATAGACATGAGTTGTCATTTGATCAACGGGATCACATCATTAGGAGAATGATGTGATGGACAAGACCCATCCGTTAGCATAGCACTATGATCGTTTAGTTTTACTGCTATTGCTTTCTTCATGACTTATACATGTTCCTATGACTATGAGATTATGCAACTCCCGAATACCGTAGGAACACCTTGTGTGCTATCAAACGTCACAACGTAACTGGGTGATCATAAAGATGCTCTACAGGTGTCTCCAAAAGTATTCGTGGTGTTGGCATAGATCAAGATTAGGATTTGTCACTCCGAGTGTCGGAGAGGTATCTCTGGGCCCTCTCGGTAACACACATCACAATAAGCCTTGCAAGCAAAAGACTAATAAGTTAGTCACGAGATGATGTGTTACGGAACGAGTAAAGAGACTTGCCGGTAACGTGATTGAACTAGGTATGGAGATACCGACGATCGAATCTCTGACAAGTAACATACCGATGACAAAAGGAACAACGTATGTTGTTATGCGGTTCTGACCAATAAAAGATCTTCGTAGAATATGTAGGAGCCAATATGAACATCCAGGTTCCGCTATTGGTTATTGACCGGAGATGAGTCTCGGTCATGTCTACATAGTTCTCGAACCCGTAGGGTCCGCACGCTTAACGTTTGATGACGATCGGTATTATGAGTTTATGAGTTTTGATGTACCGAAGGTAGTTCGGAGTCCCGGATGAGATCACGGACATGACGAGGAGTCTCGGAATGTCCGAGACATAAAGATTGATATATTGGACGACTATATTCGGACACCGGAAGTGTTCCGGAAAAGTTTCGGATTTAACGGGATTGCCGGAGGGGGTTACCGGAACCCCCTACGAGGGGGGATGGTCCATAGTGGGCCTTATGGAAAAGAGAGAGGCAACCCATAGGGGCTGGCCGGCGCCCCACCTAGGGTTCCTAGTTGGACTAGGATTGGGGGGGCGCCACCTCTCCCTCTTTTCCTTTCCCTCTCTTCCTTCTTTGGTGGTTCCTACTAGGAATAGGATTGCAATCCTATTCCTAGTAGGATTGCACCCCTAGCCGCACCAAACAAGGGCCGGCCGGCCTCCCCCTTGCTCCTTTATATACGGGGGCAGGGGGGCACCCAAAGACACACAAGTTGAATTGTTCCAGCCGTGTGCGGTGCCCCCCTCCACAGAAACACACCTCGGTCATACCGTTGCGGTGCTTAGGCGAATCCCTGCGCCGGTGAATACATCATATCCGTCACCACGCCGTCGTGCTGACGAAACTCTCCCATGAAACTCAACTGGATCAAAAGCTCGTGGGACGTCATCAAGCTGAACGTGTGCTGAACGCGGAGGTGCCGTACGTTCGGTGCTTGATCGGTTGAATCGCGAAGAAGTTCGACTACATCAACCGCGTCACTTGACGCTTCCGCTTCCGGTCTACGAGGGTACGTAGACACACTCTTCCCTCTCGTTGCTATGCATCTGGTAGATAGATCTTGCGTGATCGTAGGAAAATTTTAAAATACTACGTTCCCCAACACCGCGTTCCCAAGGGAAGCAAAGTTTAGAGCTTCGAAGGTACTGGAGCTTGTTCATGGTGACTTGTGTGGACCAATCTCACCAGCGACTCCTGCAGGGAAGAAGTATTTCTTGCTGATTGTTCATGATTTCAGTCGGTACATGTGGCTAGTACTACTGAAGACCAAAGATGAGGCTTTGGAAGCTTTCAGAAAAATCAAGACCGCCGCTGAAGTGGAGTCAGAAGAGAAGCTGAAAGCGTTACGTACAGATCGTGGTGGGGAATTTAACTCTAACGAGTTCAAGGCATACTGTGAGAAACATGGCATTAAGCGGTACTTGACGGCACCCTATACTCCTCAGCAGAACGGCGTTGTGGAGCGCCGGAATCAGACCATAGTTGCAATGGCAAGAAGTATGCTGAAGAGCAAAAAATTGCCAGGAAAATTCTAGGGAGAAGCCGTGACTACCGCAGTGTATTTACTCAATAGAGCTCCGACGAAGAGTCGTCGGAAGAATGCCGTACGAAGCATGGTGCGGCAGAAAACCCACAGTCGATCACCTCCGCACGTTCGGATGCATAGCACATGTGAAGACCGTGGGAGGGCATGTTGGGAAGTTGGCGGACAGGAGCTCTCCAACTATCCTAGTTGGTTATGAGGCGGGGTTCAAAGCATATCGAGTCTACAATCCCGTGACCAAGAAAGTGCAAGTGTCACGTGACATAGTATTTGAGGAAGAAAAGGCATGGAATTGGGATGATGCAGCAGTAGCAGATCGCCCCACACAAGGTGATAATACTTTCGTTGTGACATATAATCAGATCGACCATGCAGGCCATGACCATGACGACGAAGGACACGGAGGTGGCCATGATGTCGACGACGACGACCTAGGTGACAGTGCGCCGGCTACTCCATCAGCACAAATAAAAGTGCCAAGTTATGGGTCGCCGAGCTGCTCCACACCATGGTTGGACGATCCATGGTGGACTGAAGACGGCGACACAGGATCGGCTACTGGTGGTGCAGCACCTAGTGCCACGGTCGACACGCAGCAGCCAACAACGTCCACAACAGTAGATGAAGACCCTCCAAGTTTGGTGGGAGGAAGCACGGTGGCGGGGTCCCCTGAGCGGACTCCGGGAAGAGCACCAACGCCGGTGAAATTCCGGCGAGTCCTGGATCTCTACCCGAAGGAGGCCCTTCGGAAGATCAATCCTGTGATGATGAAAACGTGCAAAAGGAAGTGTCTATTCGTCATAGAAGAACCAGCCACGTTCGAGGAGGCGAATGAAGAAGAATCATGGCGTAAAGCTATGGATGAGGAGCTCGGTTCAATCCAGGATAATGACACATGGAGTCTTGTTAACCTTCCCGATGGACACAAAGCAATAGGTCTCAAGTGGGTCTTCAAAGTTAAGAAGGACTCACAGGGTGCCGTGGTGAAGCATAAGGCTCGTTTGGTAGCCAAAGGATATGTCCAGTAGCAGGGTGTAGATTTTGAAGAAGTATTTGCTCCAGTTGCAAGAATGGAATCAGTACGGTTGTTGATTGCTCTAGCAGCCCAAGAAGCTTGGTTTTTGCACCATATGGATGTGAAGTCCGCGTTTCTCAATGGAGAACTAGAGGAAGAAGTGTACGTGAAGCAGCCCACTGGTTTTATCAAGAAGGGAGAAGAGCATAAAGTATTCAAATTGCACAAAGCTTTGTATGGCTTGCGGCAGGCACCTAGGGCATGGAATAACAAACTTGATAGCACTTTGATTTCACTTGGTTTTGTGAAGTGTCCATTTGAGCACGCTATGTACAAGAGAGGCACCGGTTCAGACCGTCTTCTTATTGGCGTGTATGTAGATGATATCTTGATCACGGGAGCTGATGAAAGTGAAATTGGAAGGTTCAAGAAGCAAATGAAGGAATTATTTAAGATGAGTGATCTGGGCTTGTTAAGCTATTACCTCGGGATCGAGGTGCGTCAAAGTAAAGACGGGATCACGTTGTGCCAGGAGGCAAATGCCATGAAGATCTTGCAGAATTTTGGCATGGAGGATTGTAATCCTTCGCAAACGCCTATGGAGGCGAGGCTTAAGTTGAGCAAGAGGAGCATGGTGCCGACTGTTGATTCAACCGAGTACCGAAGTATTGTCGGAAGTTTACGATATCTTGTGAACACTAGGCCAGATTTGGCATACTCGGTTGGCATAGTAAGCAGGTACATGGAGAACCCTACCACTGAGCATTTGACTGTTGTGAAACAGATTTTGAGATATGTGAAAGGGACTCTGAAGTATGGCTGCAAGTACACAAGGAAGAAGGAGGACAAATCACTTCTAGTGGGCTATAGCGACAGTGACTTGGCAGGGGATGTAGATGACCGAAAGAGTACATCGGGTGTTGCATATTTTCTAGGAGAAAATCTGATCACTTGGTTGCCGCAGAAGCAAAAGGTGGTTGCCCTCTCATCTTGTGAAGCCGAATACATTGCAGCGGCGACAGCGGCGTGGCAAGGAGTGTGGCTTAGTAGACTCCTCGCTGATTTGACGAACCAGTAGCCAGAACAAGTAAAGCTTAGAGTTGATAACAAATCCACAATATCATTGTGCAAAAACCCCGTTCATCATAATCGTATTAGAATATATATTGCTTAGGTTATGCAATTGCTGATCGGATCTTATCTAATACATATGAACACTACTTGATTTGATGCGGAAATTAGTGGACAATAGTGTGTTTATACCTCCGTTTGGTGAGGCCATTTCGATGGAGGAACTGGAGTCCGATGACGAACTGCAGCAATGTAGAAGATCACTCCAGCACCTCGCCGGAGCAAGGACAGGACTTCACGTCAACGTCCAGCGCACTCCCGATTGGATTTGGAGTGAATTTCGGAGGGCACTGTTATCCTGAACGATACGAGGATCAAATAGGTGCAGGGGTGCCCTCCTTTATATATAGCGTTGTATATGACATGGGACCTAACCATATTAGTAATTAGCCCCCCAATCACAGGCGCAAATTGCTAATTACCATTAATTAGTGTTAATCCCGTAATTAACTAATGAGCCCACTTTGACTTAGGGTAATTAACATATTAACCATTTAATCACTTAATTTTCTAACATTCTCCCACTTGATTGAATGGTTAATATCAGTAGTCCATACTTCAACAAAGGCGTCACACCAAGATAATGTATTCACAGCAATAGCATAATCATTACTGGAACCCCAAAATCTATAGCGTAAGACTTCATTTCGGAATGGATAATTATTTATGGTTGGGAGTCTGTATGGGCATGCATCCATACTCCCTACTTATGGTCCTAATAGTTTGTTTCTTTATTAATTATTATGTGCACTTAGTAAGCGAAACAAACTTCCTTATTCCAAGTTCAAATATTGAGATCTCATCATTTAGTCACCCCAATAGTTATAGGCTTTCCATTAGACCCATGCTAGCAATATGTTCTCGAAAGAGATTTGGTGGCAAGCCTTTAGTGAGGGGATCAGCAATCATCAATTTAGTACTTATATGCTGAATTTTAATTGTTTGATCTTGGAATCTATCTTTCACAGCAAGGTACTTAAGGTCAATATGTTTGGCAGCACCACTTGACTTGTTGTTACTCGAAAGGAAAACTGCAACTTGATTATCGTAGAATAATGTAAGTGGTTTATTTATGCTGTCTACCACTCTAAGTCCGGGGACAAAGTTCTTAAGCCATACGGCTTGCCCGGTAGCCTCAAAACATGCCACAAACTCTGATTGCATTGTTGAAGATGCAGTAAGTGTTTGTTTGTAGCTTTTCCATGAAATTGCTCCCCCTGCAAGTGTGAAGATATAGCCTGATGTGGATCTCTTAGTATCCTTACACCCTGCAAAATCAGCATCTGAGTAACCCATAATTTCTAGGTTGTTAGTCTTTCTATATGTAAGCATGTGATTTTTAGTCCCTTGCAGATAGCGCATTACTTTCTTGACAACTTTCGAGTGATCTCAGCCTGGATTAGACTGATATCTGCCAAGCATTCCAGTTACATATGCTAAGTCGGGACGCGTATATACTTGAGCATACATAATGCTCCCAACAGCCGAGGCATAAGGAATTGTCTTCATTTGATCAATCTCTAATTGATTCTTGGGACACTGAAATAGACCAAACTTATCACCTTTAATAATAGGTGCGGGAGTGGAAGAGCAGTTTTACATGTTGTATCTTTTAAGGACTTTGTCAGTATATGCCCTCTGGGACAGTCCTAATGTCCCTTTAGACCTGTCTCGGTGGATTTCTATGCCCAAAACATAAGAGGCATCCCCAAGATCTTTCATGTCAAAATTAGATGAAAGAAATCTTTTGGTCTCATATAACATGTCTAAATCACTGCTGGCTAGCAAGATATCATCCACATAAAGTACTAATATGATAAACTTGCTCCCACTGGTCTTAATGTATATGCAATTGTCCACTTCATTTTCCTTAAAATTAAATTTCCTTATAACCTCATCAAATTTAAGGTACCACTGTCTAGACGCTTGTCTTAGCCCATAGATCGATTTCTTAAGTCGACATCCCATATGTTCCTTACCTTCTACGACAAAACCTTCTGGTTGAGCCATATATACATTCTCATGCAAGTCACCATTAAGAAATGCGGTTTTAACATCCATCTGATGTAGCTCTAAATCATAATGAGCAACAAGAGCCATAACAATTCTTAGCAAATCCTTCTTCGAGACGGGAGAAAATGTGTTAACATAGTCTATGCCCTCTCTTTGTGTATAACCTTTAGCGACAAGTCTTGCTTTGAATCATTCGACATTTCCTTTAGAGTCATGCTTAGTTTTGTAGACCCACTTACAGCCCATCTTTTTGACTCCCTCAGGAATTTCTACTAAATCCCAAACATCATTAATACTCATTGAGTTAATTTCATCATTCATGGCCTCAAGCCATTTAGATGAGTGTCCGCTTGTCATGGCTTCCTCAAAGGAGGTGGGATCATTTGCCTTACTAATGTCAATTCCATCTTCAGTCATGTAAACAACATATTCATCTGTGTTAATGGCAGTTCTTCTATCCCGCTGTGATCTACGTAAAGGTTCATTAGATATCACAGAAGACTGAGTGATGTGAGGCTCATTATTAGGCGCTGCACCAATAAACCCAGAATCATTAACTGGAGGCGTTGCGCTTGAAGACGAAGGAAAAACAGACTCTTGGATCATCAGTAATGGTATGTCAGTCCGATTTTCCTCAAGTGTGATTTTTCATGCCTCAGAGCTCCCACTGACATTAACATTCTCTAAAAATTTAGCATGCCTCGTTTCAACAAATTTAGTGGTACGTGTTGGACAATAGAAACGGAAGCCTTTGGACGTTGCAGGATATCCAATAAAATGGCAACTGACGGTTTTAGGATCTAATTTTCCAATGTGTGGATTAAAAATCTTAGCTTCAGAAGGACAACCCCACACATGGAAATAATTTAATCTGGGTTTCTTCCCAGTCCACAATTCATAAGGTGTCTTGGGTACTGATTTACTAGGAACCCGATTAAGTATATGCATGGCTGTCTTTAATGCTTCCATCCACAAATTGACCGGTAAACTAGAGTTGGAAACCATGCTTCGTACCATATCCATAAGTGTACGGTTGCATCTTTCAGCGACTCCATTTTTTTGAGGTTCACCCGGCATTGAGTATTGGGCGATTATTCCATTTTCTTGAAGAAATATAGCAAAGGGACCAGGAATTTGTCCATAAGGAGCATGTCTCCCGTAATATTCTCCGCCTCGATCTGATCGCACTACTTTAATCTTCAAATTATGCTGATTTTCTACTTCAGCTTTGTAGATTTTAAATTTATCGAGTGCTTCAGATCGTTCGCGAATAGGAAAAATGTATCCGTAACGAGAATAATCATCGGTGAAAGTAATAAAGGAGTCATATCCATCGGCGGAAGTAATAGGAAATGGACCACAAATGTCAGTGTGGATTAATTCCAAAACCCCACTACTACGAATTGCTCCTTTCTTAATTTGTTTTACGAATTTTCCCTTAATACAATCGATGCAGTGATCTAAATCCGAGAAGTCTAAGGGGTGAAGTATCTCTTCTTTAATGAGATGCTCCATTCTCCCCTTCGAAATATGGCCTAAACGGCAGTGCCATAATTTCGACGAAGTCTCATGCTTATTTATTACATCACAAACATTCAAAGATTCAGAGGAGTCGTTCAAAAGGAGTCTATAGAGTTTGTCATGGCGAACGCCATGACCAATATCATCATGACCAAACTTAATAACACATCGTTTATTCCCAAAATAAGTCTCAAAACCATCATCATCTAATAGAGAAACAGAAATAAGGTTCCTCCTCATGGTAGGAACATAAATAGCATTATTAAGAAGGAGGGTGAAGCCATCTTTTAGCACTAACGGGAGAGTCCCAACAGCTTCAACATTAGCCTCCTATCCATTTGCAACTCTAAGAGTTCGGTCCCCCCTTTGAAGCGTCCTCATGGTAAGGAATCCCTGCAATGAGTTAGAAATGTGCACGGTGGCACCTGAGTCAACCCACCAAGTATTAGGGGAAAAATCAGTGTAAAGGGATTCATCAACCATGGAAATTGTGTACATACCCTTCTTTACAAGCCATGCCTTAAAGCCATCGCAATCCTTCTGCTTATGTCCGTCATGTTTGCAAAACTTGCAATAAGGCTTCTTAGGTGCAGAAGGCTCATTAGCAACAGAAGGCTTTGACCTTTTGGCCCCAGACTTGCTTGACTCGGCCTTATGTGAAGGACCTAATTTTTTCTGAGTCTTATTTTCACCATTAAACTTTCTCTTCCCTGAGTTCATAGAAGTAAGATGAGCGTAATATTTTCTCTCAATCTTAAGTCGCTCCTCTTCTTGAACGCACATAGCCGTGAGCTCACCCATGGTCCACTTCTTCTGTGTGTTATAGTTGATCTTGAATGGACCAAACTCCACAGGAAGGGAGGTCATAATGAAATGAACCAAGAAGCCCTCAGAAATCTCCATGTCCATGCCCTTTAATTTTGCGGCCATATCATTCATAGTCATGATATGTTCTCTCACACCGCTTGCACCATCATACTTAGTGGTGAGCATTTTCATGATCAGTGTACTAGCATAGACTTTTGTGGAGCCTTTAAACTGTTCCTCCACCGATGCCAGATAAGTCTTAGCACATTCGGAATCGGGGATAGCTCCCCTAATCCCAAGAGTAATTGTGCTTTTCATGATCATGAGGGACAATTGATTGGAGCGCTCCCACTTCTCCTTGTTAGCCTCATAAACCTTAGTTTTCTCAGCAAGGTTTTCATCATCATAGGACAAGGGAACTGGAGCCTTCTCCCTAAGTGCGTAGTCAAGATCCATGACCCCAAGGTTAATGGAAATCTGCTCCTTCCATGTAGGAAAGTTAGTCCCATTGAGGTGCTCAATTGAGTTCAGCAGCCCAGAAATAAGTGATGGGTTCAAATCTGGACAAAACATAAATAACATGGATATTAAAATTACATATTATGAAAATATCCAAAATAAAATAAAATTGCATGATATCAATCCTACGTTGGTCTGATTAATAACATGGCAAATTTAATAAAATCCTAATTCGCAATACCGTTGGGCAATAACGAAAGAGGACCTAATAATTATATAATAACATCATCGGGAAATTAACCGTAATATTCATGATCACAAACAACGTTGGTCAGTATGTAATCATGCATTACTAATATTAGTTTTGGCAATTATCCCGAAAAATATTGCAGTGTTAAACCAAAATTTCACGTTGGTTCTATTTTAATTTAACACAATTATGCAAAAAGAAAATCTACTGATTATACAAGAATTAACTGTATATAAAAATTCAGCAGACTTATATGTGTACTACGTACAGAGAGTTAGTGTCAAATTAATATGTACGTACTAGTCCTGGATAAAACACTGCTGTTTGCTACGTACTTGCCATCGCGTGATTAGCCAAAAAATAAAATGTTGTGCGGCCCAGCAACTCGTATAGCCCAAACCATTGGAATCGATCAATTACGAGAGCGTGTAGCTGCCTACTCAGCTTTCTGCTGCGCCGCCGCCACCCACGAGAAATCCGGATGGGATAAGCGGCTGTTGCGGGAGTAAGTCAGCTCTGCAAGGACGGCACCGATGCGCGGCAGTCGGGGCTAACGCATCGCGCGGGGCGGCGGCGGGAGCACAGGGCGCGGCAGCAGGTGCACGACCTGAGGCGCGAGGCGGCCCTGATGCGCACGGCGGCGCGAGCTCGACCTGAAGCGCAGCAGCTCCTGATGCGTACGGCGACAACAACGCCACCCTGAGGCGCACGGTGGTGGCAGCACCACCTGATGTGCGCAGGCGAGGCCTAATTGTGCGATTTTTCAGGCAAGTTCTATCAAGCAGATTAATCTACTGTCAATTTTCCCAAATAGGTTCATGTAATTAGATCCAACCGGCCTCTGATACCAAATATTAGAATATATATTGCTTAGGTTATGCAATTGCTGATCGGATCTTATCTAATACATATGAACACTACTTGATTTGATGCGGAAATTAGTGGACAGTAGTGTGTTTATACCTCCGTTTGGAGAGGCCATCTCGATGGAGGAACTGGAGTCCGATGACGAACTGCAGCAACGTAGAAGATCACTCCGGCACCTCGCCGGAGCAAGGACAGGCCTTCACGTCAACGTCCAGCGCACTCCCGATTGGATTTGGAGTGAATTTCGGAGGGCACTGTTATCCTAAACGATACGAGGATCAAATAGGTGCAGGGGTGCCCTCCTTTATATATAGCGCTGTATATGACGTGGGACCTAACCATATTAGTAATTAGCCCCCCAATCACAGGCTCAAATTGCTAATTACCATTAATTAGTGTTAATCTCGTAATTAACTAATGGGCCCACTTTGACTTAGGGTAATTAACATATTAACCATTTAATCACTTAATTTTCTAACAGATCGCAGCAAGCACGTTGATATAAGGTACCATTACATCAAAGAATGTGTAGAAGAAGGCAAGGTGGACGTGGATTATGTCAGCACTAAAGATCAACTCGCAGATATACTAACGAAGTCGTTGGGAAGAATGAAGTTTCAGGAGATGCGCGAGAAGATTGGAGTCGTGGCTGTTAAGTAGTTGCATTTGTGCTTAGGGGGGTGAATGTGAGTTACAACACATTGCTATATTAGGCTAAATTGAGTTGGTCCAAGTCTGTACAGGATAGCCAAAGTATAAGGTGATTCCTTAGTCGTTTTCCATCCAATCTCTAGGAGTTAAGTAGAGTCCTAAACCAGATCGACTTGTGGTCTGGGTCACGTCGTGTTGGGCAAGTTAGGAGGCCGTGTTGGACGTGAGGTCGGTTCTTTGAGCCATATATAAAGCAAAGGAAACGAGATTGAAAAGCTGTGAATTTGGGCAGCACCAAAACTATCGTTCTGTTCTTATTTTCCTAAGCAAGCTACTTCACGTTTTGATCTGGGAACTAACAATGTGCCCCTGGACTGTCTATTTGTTTCATGTCCTGGTGAAACATATGCTTGCCTGGCCTGGTACATGCGGACCTTGATTGGCCTCAGTTTTTTTATCCAGGCACCTTGCTTAGCCTGGACCAGGCGTTCGAAAAAGGTAGCCTGGTGCACAAGTGCAGCAGTCTTGGGCGTCAATTCCAAGGCTAATCAGCCGTTGCATGCTGGACTTGTGACTTTATGGCCCATTTAAAATGTTTTCATGCCAGGCTATGAACCAAACACAGCTAGTCTAGTCTAGCCTGATCAGGCATGAAAGTACTACCGTATCAGGCATCTCTTAGAGTATCTCTAGGGGATCCCTTAAAATCCCAAACTGCAAAACTAGGATACAGTTCGAAAAAAGTGTATTTTAAGAGTATATTTTAGCTACGGCCGAACAAATACTGTAAAACAACCTGTAAAACTAGAATAAAGAGCTCCTTCCTTCAGTCCAACCGCTGCCGCCCCTACCCCCAGCTGGCCGCGCCGGCCGCACCCAACCACGTCGGTCGCGCCCTGTCGCCCGTCGGCCGCGCCCCGCCCCGTCGGCAGCGCCCCATCACCGTGCCGGCCACGCCCAGCCTCGCTGGCCACGCCCCGTCGCCTCCTTCGTCCGCACCCAGCCTTGCCGGGCATGCCCCGTCGCCTCCGTCGTCCGCGCCTTGCTCTATTGCCAGCCGAGTCATGCCCCTTTGCCTGCCGCACCGGGAGGATTCCGGCGGCCAGGCTGAGGTCATGGGAGACCACGGTGATGTCGAGTTCGTCCAATTCAAACCAGCGGCGATCGGTAGCGACGTATAGCGGCCTTTTCCGTTGTGCGGTGATAAATTCCGACGAGTTTAGGGCGGATTCCGGCAAACTCCGTGGCGGCGTGTTTGTTCCGACGAGGTTTGACCGGTATACGGGGCCCCCTAGATTCGGCCTTCCAACCTCCAAAAATTTTACGGGTTGAACCACTTTTACGGTTTCTGTTCTGGATACTTTTTTCGACCAAAACTGTAAAACGCAAAAAATATAAGGGTTTAACCACTTATACGGGGTCTGCTAGAGATGTTGTCAGGCGTGAACTTTTTCCAGGCATAACGTCCAGGACACCATCTAAACTGGCCCTGTATTCTGAATACTAACTGTATCTGCTGAGATCCCTGGACCTTTTGAATAAATAGCACACAAGTTTGAGATTTCCAAAAAAAAATACCGATCCAGCCTTGCAGCCCAAGCTAGCTCAGGGCGTGTGCTGACGTCTAGCTCGCTGATTCTCGAAAAGAAAAAATTGTCTAGCTTGCTACATGCATGCAATTAGTGGTGAATCTAGAAAAAATGGAGGGGAGGCTGGGCTGCATGAGTCATGCAAATATATATGTTGGATTGGGCCTGCAAGTACCTGGGCTGGGCCTTAAAACTGGTAGTAAAAACAAATTTTACGGCGCTGGAGGGAGGGGGGGATTATATGAGACCAGGTTTCACGGTTAGCAGGTGAGACCCGCACTGATGGATGACACGTGTCATTCACAAATCACAAAGTATCTAATCTCTCCTCCCTGATTTCAGATGGGGCTGAGTAGATGCTTTGTGATTTGTGAACGCTGTCATCTATCGGAATGGGTCTCACTTACTAACCCATGAGACCTGGTCTCATAGAATTATTTTTCAAGGGGGGGTCAAATTGATTCACCCCTGCATGCAATGCATTCATGTGGAAAAAACACGTACAAGCGTTCATACATGCGTGCATGCATGCCTCATAGGCTTGTTTTTTCTATATGCCAGAGTCCGCTCACGGGTTCCATTAGCCCTAGACAGCCGCCGCCTCCAAAATACTAAGATTTTCTGCTTCCCGCCGGCGCCGGTGCCGGTCCGTTCGGTCTTCGGTGGCCTTAGGGCCATGGAGGCGGAATGGATCTCGACCCTTGCCGGCGGGAGGGCTCCGTTTTTAGATATTTTTATGAGCTTTGTTAGGGTTTGTGTCCTGCTCAGGAAGGCGAGACGGCGGCGGCTTCCTGAAGATGGAATAAAGGTCTCCCCGCCTAGCCCCCGTTCCGGTGATGTGTCTAGCATCATCGGTGGGCGTGTGGAGGTGTGTCTCCGGCGGATCTGTCTTTGGTGGATTTGCTCGGATCTGTTCGTCGTTCGTATCTGTTCGTGTGTCTTCAGGTTGGATACTTTTGATCTACACTTTTCATCTGCGGCGGTTGCTGTTCTGGTGCGTTGGTTCTATGGGGCCTTAGCACGACGACTTCCCGACTATCTACTACAACAACATTTGCCCGGCTCCAGCGAGGGAGGGGCGATGACAGCAGCGCGCCTTTGGCTCGCTTCAGTGCTTGTAGTCGTCGCTAGGTGATCTACGGATCTGGATGTAATTTTATTATTTGTAGTGTTCGTTGTACTACCATGATTGAAGATGAATAGATTGAAAGTTTTTACCGCAAAAAAAAAGATATATGTATGCGCATGCATCCGTGCATGATAAATTAGCTCCACAAGTTTAGGTTTGTTAGGAAATCTCATCCGAAAGGTTTTGGGTTTTGAATTTTTTTAGCCCTCCACGCCCCGTTCCAGTCAAACATGTTATGAAAACCCTGTGATAGCTGAGTTTCATTCAGGTTTCCAAAGTGCACATGTTCAGCAGAAGCAATCTCCATAGTTTTTCTGCAACAGAGGACATCCCAATTCCTTAGTTCTACACCCAACATACTTAGCAACAGGCTTGGTCTGCTTCAGAATAGTAAAGTTTTAAGTTATGTGAGGAAGGCCTCTGACCCACTACCCAGAAAACCTGCACCTGGCAATCTTTGTTCCCATCACCCACTCCCTTACATTTTCCACACACACCTGCTCCTTCAGTCTCATCTCCTTGCTCTCTCCTTTCTGCATATAATCTGTACTAGAACCTTTTTTTTCAGTTGGGGCCACTGGTAACACTCTTCTTTGGGACACAGGATATCATATATTGGTATTGCAGTGACATCTGATCAGTGGGCACAATCCCCATCTGTCCCATTCCCAGACCTACAAGGACCATTTGTGGGAACTTTTACATGGGCATTGTCAAAAACTGTAGTGGCATCTGCTACACATTCCCGATCTGAGCGACTCCAGCCCCTTCTAAGTTAGGAGCACCATGTTGCATTTCTCGTTACTGCGTGTTGACATCAGATTTTGGCACGGTCAAAAACTTAATTAAGACGGCCTCAAATGAAAAAGTTCTTAAAGTCAGAAAGTTTCGTATCATCAAAAGGATAAACTTTGATGTTTGGGCCATCGCCATCCAATCTCATCTCGAAGGCCGAAGTTGTGTTCGAAATACTGAGATTTTGTATTCAGAACACTAATCGGCTGATTACACCCCCAAGACCGCCTTATATGGAAAAACTTTCTACATGAATTGTCTTCGTCTCGTTGAAACGGTCGATTTTGATATAAAAATCGTCCCAATCCGAGTTCGTATGCAAAAGTTACAGCCATCCGAATGCAGTCCTATCACGGAGCCATAAGTGACGCGCCCCACCAGCCACGTGTCGGATGGGTAGCGCGAATAACAGTCTGTTTTGCGTGATCGTTTTGGTCGAGAAGATGGCTTCAAATCGAAAAATGTTCAACATGAAAGTTGTTCGTCTCGTCGAAACGGTCAAAATTGCTTTTGGGCTCTTTTCCATCCGAGGCCGTTTACCACCTCAAAAATTACCCGCAAGGTGCAGCCAGTTTAAACCGAACAGTTTTGGAAAGTTCGGACAAACCAATCCGAATTTGGCTAGGGTTTTGGACGTGAATCCAAGCTTTATCCTTGCACGGGAAGTCCAGCCGCCTCTTATATACCTAGACAAACACCATGTCCCTAGTGAGCCTCTAGATGACTAGCTCGTTGATCAATAGATGGTTACGGTTTCCTGACCATGGACATTGGATGTCGT
Organism: Secale cereale; assembly: GCA_902687465.1. NCBI lineage: Eukaryota > Viridiplantae > Streptophyta > Magnoliopsida > Poales > Poaceae > Secale > Secale cereale. The sequence continues at coordinate 861,016,700 of LR738714.1, read as the reverse complement.
TGATAACGGGATCACATCATTAGGAGAATGATGTGATGGACAAGACCCAATCCTAAACCTAGCACAGATCGTGTAGTTCGTATGCTAAAGCTTTTCTAAATGTCAAGTATCTTTTCCTTAGACCATGAGATTGTGCAACTCCCGGATACCGTAGGAATGCTTTGGGTGTACCAAATGTCACAACGTAACTGGGTGGCTATAAAGGTGCACTATAGGTATCTCCGAAAGTGTCTGTTGGGTTGGCACGAATTGAGACTGGGATTTGTCACTCCGTGTGACGGAGAGGTATCTCTGGGCCCACTCGGTAGGACATCATCATAATGTGCACAATATGTGATCAAGGAGTTGATCACGGGATGATGTGTTACGGAACGAGTAAAGAGACTTGCCGGTAACGAGATTGAGCAAGGTATCGGTATACCGACGATCGAATCTCGGGCAAGTGCTATACCGATAGACAAAGGGAATCGTATACGGGATTGATTGAATCCTTGACATCGTGGTTCATCCGATGAGATCATCGTGGAACATGTGGGAGCCAACATGGGTATCCAGATCCCGCTGTTGGTTATTGACCGGAGAGTTGTCTCGGTCATGTCTACATGGTTCCCGAACCCGTAGGGTCTACACACTTAAGGTTCGATGACACTAGGGTTATAGGGAAAGTATGTATGCGGTTACCGAATGTTGTTCGGAGTCTCGGATGAGATCCCGGACGTCACGAGGAGTACTGGAATGGTCCGGAGGTAAAGATTCATATATGGGAAGTCCCGTTTTGGTCACCGGAAAAGTTTCAGGCAGTATCGGTAACGTACCGGGACCACCGGGAGGGTCCCGGGGGTCCACCAGGTGGGGCCACCAGCGCCAGAAGGCTGCGTGGGCCAAGTGTGGGAGGGGATCAGCCCCAGGTGGGCTGGTGCGCCCCCCCCCCCCACCAAGGCCCAAGGCGCATGGAGAGTGGGAGGGGGGCAAACCTTAGATCCAGATGGGCCTTAAGGCCCACCCTAGGGCGCCCCCTCTCTCTCCCCCCCTTGGCCGCACCCTAGATGGGTTTTCGAGGCTGCCGCCACCCCTAGGGAGGGAACCCTAGATGGGGGCGCAGCCCCTCCCCTTCCCCTATATATAGTGGGGGTTTTGGGGCCGCCAGACACACGAGATCGTCTCCCTCTTGGCGCAGCCCTACCCCTCTCCCTCCTCGTCTCTCGCAGCGCTTGGCGAAGCCCTGCTGGAGTCCCGCGCTCCTCCACCACCACCACGCCGTCGTGCTGCTGCTGGAAGGAGGCTTCCCCAACCTCTCCCTCTCTCCTTGGTGGATCAAGGCGTGGGAGACGTCATCGGGCTGCACGTGTGTTGAACGCGGAGGCGCCGTTGTTCGGCACTTAGATCGGAATCAACCGTGATCTGAATCGCTACGAGTACGAGTCCTTCATCCGCGTTCTTGCAACGCTTCCGCATCGCGATCTACAAGGGTATGTAGATGCACTCCTCTCTCCCTCATTGCTAGATTACTCCATAGATAGATCTTGGTGATGCGTAGGAAAAAATTTGATTTTCTGCTACTATCCCCAACAGTGGTATCAGAGCTAGGTCTATGCATAGTTTCTTGCACGAGTAGAACACAAAGTAGTTGTGGGCGTGGATTTGTCAATTTACTTGCCGTTACTAGTCTTATCTTGATTCGACGGCATCGTGGGATGAAGCGGCCCGGACCGACCTTACACGTACTCTTACGTGAGACAGGTTCCACCGACTGACATGCACTAGTTGCATAAGGTGGCTAGCTGGTGTCTGTCTCTCCCACTTTAGTTGGATCGGATTCGATGAAAAGGGTCCTTATGAAGGGTAAATAGAAATTGGCATATCACGTTGTGGTTTTGGCGTAGGTAAGAAACGTTCTTGCTAGAAACCTATAGCAGCCACGTAGAAACTTGCAACAACAATTAGAGGACGTCTAACTTGTTCTTGTAGCATGTGCCGTGTGATGTGATATGGCCAAAAGGATGTGATGAAGGATATATATGTGATGTATGATATTGATCATGTTCTTGTAATAGGAATCACGACTTGCATGTCGATGAGAATGACAACCGACAGGAGCCATAGGAGTTGTCTTATTTATTGTATGACCTGCGTGTCACTGAATAACGCCATGTAATTACTTTACTTTATTGCTAAACATTAGCCATAGTAGTAGAAGTAATGTTTGGCAAGACGACTTCATGAAGACACGATGATGGAGATCATGATGATGGAGATCATGCTGTCATGCCGGTGACGATGATGATCATGGAGCCCCGAAGATGAAGATCAAAGGAGCAAAATGATATTGGCCATATCATGTCACTATTTGATTGCATGTGATGTTTATCATGTTTTACATCTTTTGCTTAGAACGACGGTAGTGAATAAGATGATCTCTCACTAAAATTTCAAGAATTGTGTCTCCCCTAACTGTGCACCATTGCTAAGGTTCGTTGTTCCGAAGCACCACGTGATGATCGGGTGTGATAGGTTCTAACGTTCGCATACAACGGGTGTAAGCCAGATTTACACACGCGATACACTTAGGGTTGACTTGATGAGCCTAGCATGTACAGACATGGCCTCGGAACACGGAAGACCGAAAGGTCGAACATGAGTCGTATAGAAGATATGATCAACATGAAGATGTTCATCGTTGATGAAAAGTCCGTCTCACGTGATGATCGGACACGGCCTAGACGATTCGGATCATGTATCACTTAGATGACTAGAGAGATGTCTATCTGAGTGGGAGTTCATTAGATGAACTTAATTGTCATGAACAATAGCCTAAGTTGTCTTCGCAAATTACGTTGTAGAACAATAACTGGATTGTAGCTCCCTGTTTAATACGATCCTAGAGAAAGACTAAGTTGAAAGATAATGTGAGCAATGATACGTACTGGGTTCGTAGTCCGAGGAGTGCCCTCACTGCTACACAGAAAGCTTACGTCTTTGATGCACCGCTCGATGTGAAAACCCCTACAACGTTGTCTGCGGATGTTGTGAACACCTGACAGACACGTCCTGATGACTACTTGATAGTTTAGTGCACCATACTTTACGGATTAGAATCGGGATTCCAATGACGTTTTGAACGCCATAGAACATATGAGATGTTCTAAGAGCTGAAATTGGGATTTCAGGCTCATGCCCGTGTTGAGAGGTATGAGACCTCTGACAAGTTCTCTTGCCAAAAAGATGGAGGAGAATAGCTCAGGTAGTGAGCATGTGCTCAGAATGTCTGGGTGCTAAAATCACTTGAACCAAGTGGGAGTTAATCTTCCAGATGAGATAGTGGTTGACGGAATTCTCTAGACAGTATCACCAAGCTACTAGAACTTCGTGATGAACTATGACATGCAAAGGATGGAGATGATCCCGGAGCTATTAGCGGTGCTTAAGACCGCAAAAGTAGAAATCAAAAAGGAGCATCAAGTGTTGATGGTTTAACAAGACCACTGGTTTCAAAAGGGGAAAGGGTTAGAAGGGAAACTTCATGAATGGCAAACCAGTTTTCGCTCTAATGAAGGAACCCAAGGTTGAACCCAAACCTCGAGACTAAGCGCTTCTATTGTAAGGGGAACGGTCACATGGTAGCGGAAATACCCCAAATACATGGTAGATAGAAAGCTGGCAACTTCAACAAAGTATATATATTTGATATACGAGTTATTGATGTGTACCTTACTAGTACTCCTAGTAGTACGTGGGTATTGGATACCGGTCCAGTTGCTATTATTAGTGACTTGAAGCAAAAGCTACGGACTAAACAGAGACTAGCTAAGGGCGAGGTGACGATGTGTGTTGGAAGTGTTTCCAAGGTTGATAAGATCACCATCGCACGCTCCCTCTACCTTCGAGATTAGTGTTGAACCTAGATAAATGTTATCAGGTGTCTGCGTTGAGCATGAATATGATCAGATCATGTTCATTGCAATACGGTTATTCATTTAAGTTAGAGAATAATGGTTATTCTGTTTACATGAATAACACCTTTATGGTCATGCACCCAGTGGTTTGTTGAATCTCGATTACAGTAATACACATGATGATAATATTAATGCCAAAATATATAGAGTTAATAATGATAGTACCACTTTCTTGTGGCACTGTCGCTTAGGTCATTTTGGCATAAAAATGCATGAAGAAACTCCATACTGATGGATGTTTGGAGTCACTTGATTTTGAATCGCTTGACACATGCGAGCCATACCTCATGGGCATGATGACTAAGATCTCGTTTTCAGGTACAATGAAACGGGCAAGTGACTTGTTGGAAATCATGCATGCTGATGTGTGTGATCCAATGAGAATTATGGCATGTGGTGGATATCGTTATTTTCTCATCTTCACTGACGATTTGAGTAGATATGGGTATATTTACTTAATGAAGCAAAAGTCTGAAACGTTTGAAAAGTTCGAGCAATTTCAGAGTGAAGTTAAGAATCATCATAACAAGAAGATCATGTTCCTACGATCTGATCAAGGGGTGATTTTCTGAGTTATGAGTTTGGCAGTCACTTAAGACATTGTGGAATTGTTTCGCAGTTGAAGCCACCTGGAACACCACAGCGTAATGGTGTGTCCGGACATCGTAATCGAACCTTATGAGATATGGTGCGATCTATGAAGTCTCTTACCGATCTACCGCTGTTATTTTGAGGTTATGCATTAGAGACAGCTGCATTCACTTTAGATAGGGCACCATCTTAGTCCGTTGAGACGACGCCGTGTGAACTATGGTTTGGCAAGAAACCAATGTTGTCGTTTCTTAATGTTTGGGGCTGGGATGCTTGTGGTTTTAGCCGGGAAAAGCTCGAATCCAAAGCGGACAAATACATCTTCATAGGATAACCAAAGGTAACAGTTGGGTATACCTTCTATCATCCAAAGGCACAAAAATGTTTGTCGCTAAGAATGGGTCCTTTCTCGAGAAGGAGTTTCTCTCGAAAGAATTGAGTGGGAGGAAGATAGAACTTGATGAGGTTGTCGAACCCTCACTTCAACCGGAGAGTAGTGCAACACAGAAAGATGTTTCTGTGGAACCTACGACTGTCGAAGAGGAAACTAATGATAGTGATCATGAAGCTTCAGATCAAGTTGCTATCGAACCTCGTAGGTCGACAAGGATATGTACTACTCCTGAGTGGTACGATGATCCTCTCTTAGATGTCATGTTGTTGGAGAACAATTAACCTACGAACTATGGAGAAGCGACGGTGAGCCCATATTCCGACAAATGGTTAGAAGCCAAGAAATCCGAGATAGGATCCATGTACCAAAACAAAGTATGGATTTTGATGGACTTGCCCAATGATCGGTAAGCCATTGATATAAATGGATCTTTAAGAAGAAGACGGACGTGGACGGTAATGTCACCGTCTATGAAGCTCGACTTGTGGCAAAAAGTTTTTTTCACAAGTTCAAGGAGTTGACTACGATGAGATTTTCTCACCCGTAGTGATGCTTAAGTCCGTCGGAATCAAGTTAGCATTAGCTGCATTTATGAAATCTGGCAGATGGATGTCAAAACAAGTTTCCTTACCAGTTTTCGTAAGGAAAGGTTGTATGTGATACAATCAGAAAGGTTTTGTCGATCCTAAGGATGCTAAAAGATATGCTAGCTCCAGCGATCCTTCTATGGACTAGAGCAAGCATCTCGGAGTCGGAATATACGCTTTGATGGAGTGATCAATTTTTTTGGGTTTATACAAAGTTTGTTAGAAACTTGTATTTACAATAAAGTGAGTGGGAGCACTACAACATTTCTGATAAGTATATGTGATTAACATATTGTTGATCCGAAATGAAGTAGAATTTCTGGAAAGCGTAAAGGGTTGTTTGAAAGGAGTTTTTCAAAGGAAGACCTGGATAAAGCTGCTTACATAATTGGGCATCAAGATCTATAGAGATAGATCAAGACGCCTAAAGATACTTTCAAAAGGAACACACACCTTTGACATGATTTTGAAGGAGTTCAAAATAGATCAGTCAAAGAAGGAGTTCTTACCTGAGTTGTAAGGTGTGAAGTTGAGTAAGACTCAAAGCTTGACCACGGCAAATGAAAGAGGAAGGACGAAGGTCGTCCCCTATGCTTCTGTCATAGGCTCTATACGGTATGCCATGCTAAGTACCGCACCTGATGTGTGCCTTGCCACATGTCTGGCAAGAGGGTACAAAGGTGATCCAGGAGTGGATCACTAGATAGTGGTTAAAATTATCCTTAAAGGAATAAGGAAATGTTTCTCGGTTATGGAGGTGATAAAGAGTTCGACGTAAAGAGTTACGTCGATGCAAGCTTAACACCTATCCGGATAACTCTAAGTAGAGACACCGGATACGTATAATGGAGCAACATTTTGGAATAGCTCCAAGTGGAACATGGTAGCAGCATCTACGATATGACATAAAGTTTTGTGAAGTACATAGGGATCTGAATGTTGCAGACCCATTGACTGCAACCTCTCTCACAAGCATAACATGATCAAACCCAGAACTCATTGGGTGTTAATCACATATTGATGTGAACTAGATTATTGACTCTAGTAAACTCTTTGGATGTTGGTCACATGGCGATGTGACCTGTGAGTGTAAATCACATGGCGATGTGAACTAGATTATTGACTCTAGTGCAAGTGGGAGACTGTTGGAAATATGCCCTAGAGGCAATAATAAATTGGTTATTATTATATTTCCTTGTTCATGATAATTGTTTATTATCCATGCTAGAATTGTATTGATAGGAAACTCAGATACATGTGTGGATACATAGACAAACACCATGTCCCTAGTGAGCCTCTAGATGACTAGCTCGTTGATCAATAGATGGTTACGGTTTCCTGACCATGGACATTGGATGTCGTTGGTAACGGGATCACATCATTAGGAGAATGATGTGATGGACAAGACCCAATCCTAAGCCTAGCACAGATCGTGTAGTTCGTATGCTAAAGCTTTTCTAAATGTCAAGTATCTTTTCCTTAGACCATGAGATTGTGCAACTCCCGGATACCGTAGGAATGCTTTGGGTGTACCAAATTTCACAACGTCACTGGGTGGCTATAAAGGTGCACTACAGGTATCTCCGAAAGTGTCTGTTGGGTTGGCACGAATCGAGACTGGGATTTGTCACTCCGTGTGACGGAGAGGTATCTCTGGGCCCACTCGGTAGGACATCATCATAATGTGCACAATATGTGATCAAGGAGATGATCACGGGATGATGTGTTACGGAAAGAGTAAAGAGACTTGCCGGTAACGAGAATGAGCAAGGTATCGGTATACTGACGATCGAATCTCAGGCAAGTGTTGTACCGATAGACAAAGGGAATCGTATACGGGATTGATTGAATCCTTGACATCGTGGTTCATCCGATGAGATCATCGTGGAACATGTGGGATCCAACATGGGTATCCAGATCCCGCTGTTGGTTATTGACCGGAGAGTTGTCTCGGTCATGTCTACATGGTTCCTGAACCCGTAGGGTCTACACACTTAAGGTTCGATGATGCTAGGGTTATAGGGAAAGTATGTACGTGGTTACCGAATGTTGTTCGGAGTCCCGGATGAGATCCCGGACGTCATGAGGAGTTCCGGAATGGTCCGGAGGTAAAGATTCATATATGGGAAGTCCCGTTTTGGTCACTGGAAAAGTTTCGGGCACTATCGGTAACGTACCGGGACCACCGGGAGGGTCCCAGGGGTCCACCAGGTGGGGCCACCAGCCCCAGAAGGCTGCATGGGCCAAGTGTGGGAGGGGACCAGCCCCAGGTGGGCTGGTGCACCCCCCACCAAGGCCCAAGGCGCATGGAGACTGGAGGGGGGCAAACCCTAGGTCCAGATGGGCCTTAAGGCCCACCCTCTCTCTCCCCCCCCCCCTTGGCCGCACCCTAGATGGGTTTTGGGGGCTGCCGCCACCCCTAGGGAGGGAACCCTAGATGGGGGCGCAGCCCCTCCCCTTCCCTATATATAGTGGGGGTTTTGGGGCTGCCAGACACACGAGATCGTCTCCCTCTTGGCGCAGCCCTACCCCTCTCCCTCCTCGTCTCTCGCAGCGCTTGGCGAAGCCCTGCTGGAGTCCCGCGCTCCTCCACCACCACCACGCCGTCGTGCTGCTGCAAGGAGGCTTCCCCAACCTCTCCATCTCTCCTTGCTGGATCAAGGCGTGGGAGACGTCATCGGGCTGCATGTGTGTTGAACGCGGAGGCGCCGTTGTTCGGCGCTTCGATCGGAATCAACCGCGATCTGAATCGCTACGAGTACGACTCCTTCATCCGCGTTTTTGCAACGCTTCCGCATCGCGATATACAAGGGTATGTAGATGCACTCCCCTCTCCCTCGTTGCTAGATTACTCCATATATAGATCTTGGTGATGCGTAGGAATTTTTTTGATTTTCTGCTACAATCCCCAACACTAGTTGTCTAAGGTGGCTAGCGGCTGACAGTCTCTCCCACTTTAGTCGGATCAGATTCCATGAAAAGGGTCCTTATGAAGGGTAAATAGAAATTGGCATATCACGTTGTGGTTTTGGCGTAGGTAAGAAACGTTTTTGCTAGAAACCTATAGCAGCCACGTAAAAACTTGCAACAACAATTAGAGAATGTCTAACTTGTTCTTGCAGCTTGTGCCGTGTGATGTGATATGGCCAAAAGGATGTGATGAATGATATATATGTGATGTATGAGTTTGATCATGTTCTTGTAATAGGAATCACGACTTGCATATCGATGAGTATGACAACCGGCAGGAGCCATAGGAGTTGTCTTATTTTATTGTATGACCTGCGTGTCACTAAAAACACCATTTAATTACTTTACTTTATTGCTAACCGTTAGCCATAGTAGTAGAAGTAATGTTTGGCGAGACAACTTCATGAAGACACGATGATGGAGATCATGATGATGGAGATCATGGTGTCATGCCGGTGACGGTGATGATCATGGAGCCCCAACGAAGAAGATCAAAAGGAGCAAATGATATTGGCCATATCATGTCACTATTTGATTGCATGTGATGTTTATCCTGTTTTTACATCTTATTTGCTTAGAACGACGGTAGTAAATAAGATGATCTCTCACTAAAATTTCAAGAATTGTGTTCCCCCTAATTGTGGACCATTGCTAAGGTTCGTTGTTCTGAAGCACCTCGTGATGATAGGGTGTGATAGGCTCTAACGTTCGCATACAACGGGTGTAAGCCAGATTTACACACGCCATACACTTAGGGTTCACTTGACGAGCCTAGCATGTACAGACATGGCCTCGGAACACGGAAGACCGAAAGGTCGAACATGAGTCGTATAGAAGATACGATCAACATAAAGATGTTCACCGTTGATGACTAGTCCATCTCTGTGAAGATCGGACACGGCGTAGTTGATTCGGATCATGTATCACTTAGATGACTAGAGAGATGTCTATCTGAGTGGGAGTTCATTAAATTTGTTTAGATGAACTTAATTGTCATGAACATAGTCTAAAATCTTTACAATATGTCTTGTAGATCCAATGGCCCACGCTAATGTTGTACTCAACTTCAACGCGTTCCTAAAGAAAACCAAGCTGAAAGACGATGGTAGCAACTATACGGATTGGGTCCGTAACTTGAGGATCATCGTCATAGCTGCCAAGAAAACATATGTCCTTGAAGCACCGCTAGCTGACGCTCCCGCCCCAGCGAACCAAGACGTTATAAACGCTTGCAGTCGCGTTGTGATGATTACGCCCTAGTTCAGTGCGGCATGCTTTACAACTTAGAATCGGGGCTCCAAAAACGTTTTGAGCACCACGGAGCATATGAGATGTTCCAAGAGCTGAAAATGGTTTTCCAAGCTCATGCCCGAGTCGAGAGATATGATGTCTCCGACGCATTCTACAATTGTAAGATGGAGGAGAATAGTTCTGTCAGCGAGCATATACTCAAAGTGTCTGGGTTGCACAATCGCTTGTTTCGGTTGGGAATTAATCTAACAGATGAAGCAGTCATTGACAGAATCCTTCAGTCGCTCCCACCTAGCTACAAGAGCTTCGTGATGAACTTCAATATGCAAGGGATGGAGAAGTCCATTCCTGAGGTGTATTCAATGCTGAAATCAGCGGAGATGGAGATCAAGAAAGAACATCAAGTGTTGATGGTGAATAAAACCACTAAGTTCAAGAAAGGCAAGGGTAAGAAGAACTTCAAGAAGGACGGCAAAGGAGTTGCCGTGAAGAAGCCAAAGAATGGACCCAAGCCTGAGACTGAGTGCTTTTATTGCAAGGGAACGGGTCACTGGAAGCGGAACTGCCCCAAATACTTAGCAGATAAGAAGGCCGGCAACGTCAAAGGTATATGTGATATGCATGTTATTGATGTGTACTTTACCAGCGCTCGTAGTAGCTCCTGGGTATTTGATACCGGTGCGGTTGCTCATATTTGTAACTCAAAGCAGAAGCTCCGGAATAAGCGGAGACTGGCGAAGGACGAGGTGATGATGCGCGTCGGGAATGGTTCCAAGGTCGATGTGATCGCCGTCGGCACGCTACCTCTGCATCTACCTTCGGGATTAGTTTTAAACCTCAATAACTGTTATTTAGTGCCAGCTTTGAGCATGAACATTGTATCTGGATCTCGTTTAATGCGAGATGGCTACTCATTTAATTCTGAGAATAATGGTTGTTCTATTTATATGAGAGAAATATTTTATGGTCATTCCCCACTGGTCAATGGTTTATTCTTAATGAATCTCGAACGTGATGTTACGCATATTCATAGTGTGAATGCCAAAAGATGTAAGGTTGATAATGATAGTCCCACATACTTGTGGCATTGCCGCCTTGGTCATATTGGTGTCAAACGTATGAAGAATATCCATGCAGATTGACTTTTGGAGTCTCTTGATTATGAATCATTTGACACGTGCGAACCATGCCTCTTAGGCAAGATGACCAAGACTCCGTTTTCCGGAACAATGGAGCGAGAAACCAACTTGTTGGAAATCATACATACCGATGTGTGCGGTCCAATGAGTGTTGAAGCTCGCGGTGGCTATCGTTATGTTCTCACCCTCACAGATGACTTAAGTAGATATGGGTATGTCTACTTGATGAAACACAAGTCTGAGACCTTTGAATAGTTCAAGGAATTTCATAATGAGGTTGAGAATCAACGTGAAAGAAAAATAAAGTTCTTACGATCGGATCGTGGAGGAGAATATTTAAGTCACAAATTTGGCACACACCTAAGGAACTGTGGAATTATTTCACAATTGACGCCGCCCGGAACACCTCAACGTAATGGTGTGTCCGAACGTCGTAATCGTACTCTGTTGGACATGGTGCGATCTATGATGTCCCTTACCGACTTACCGCTATCATTTTGGGGTTAGGCTTTAGAGACTGCTGCATTCACTTTAAATAGGGCTCCGTCTAAATCCGTTGAGACGACATCGTATGAACTTTGGTTTGGCAAGAAACCTAAGTTGTCGTTTCTGAAAGTTTGGGGTTGCGATGCTTATGTCAAGAAACTTCAACCTGAAAAGCTCGAACCCAAATCGGAAAAATGCGTCTTCATAGGATACCCTAAGGAAACTATTGGGTACACCTTCAACGTTAGATCCGAAGGCAAGGACTTCGTTGCCAAGAATGGATCCTTTCTGGAGAAAGAGTTTCTCTCGAAAGAAGTGAGTGGGAGGAAAGTGGAACTTGATGAGGTGATAGTCACCCCTTCCGAACCAGAAAGTAGCGCAGCGCGGGAAGATGTTCCTGTGGCGCCTGCACCGACTATGGAGGAAGTTAATGATAATGATCATGAAGCTTCAGATCAAGTTACTACTGAACTTCGTAGGTCCACAAGGACACGTTCCGCACCAGAGTGGTACGGCAACCCTGTCCTGGAAATCATGTTGTTAGACAACGGTGAACCTTCGAACTATGAAGAAGCGATGGCGGGCCCAGATTCCAACAAATGGCTTGAAGCCATGAAATCCGAGATAGGATCCATGTATGATAACAAAGTATGGACTTTGGTGGACTTGCCCGATGATCGGCACGCCATAGAAAATAAATGGATCTTTAAGAAGAAGACTGACGCGGATGGTACTGTGACCATATATAAGGCTCGGCTTGTCGCTAAAGATTATCGACAAGTTCAAGGGATTGACTACGACGAGACTTTCTCTCCCATAGCGATTGCCGCATTCTATGATTATGAGATACGGCAAATGGACGTCAAAACGGCATTCCTTAATGGCTTCCTCAAGGAAGAACTGTATATGATGCAGCCGGAAGGTTTTGTCGATCCTGAGAATGCTAACAACATATGCAAGCTCCAGGGCTCAATCTATGGGATGGTGCAAGCATCTCGGAGTCAGAACATTCGCTTTGATGAGGTGATCAAAGCGTTTGGGTTTATACAGACTTGGGGAGAAGCTTGTATTTACAAGAAAGTGAGTGGGAGCTCTGTATCATTTCTCATATTATATGATATATGTCTATTGGGAAATGATGTAGAATTCTTGGAAAGTATAAAGGCCTACTTGAATAAGAGTTTTTCAATGAAGGACCTTGGAGAAGCTGCTTACATATTAGGCATCAAGATCTATAGAGATAGATCGAGACGCCTCATTGGTCTTTCACAAAGCACATACCTTGACAAGATATTGAAGAAGTTCAATATGGATCAGTCCAAGAAAGGGTTCATGCCTGTATTGCAAGGTATGAGATTGAGCACGGCTCAATGCCCGACCACGGCAGAAGATAGAGAAAAGACGAGTGTCATCGCCTATGCCTCGGCCATAGGTTCTATTATGTATGTCATGCTGTGTACCAGACCTGATGTGAACCTTGACATAAGTTTGGTTGGGAGGTACCAAAGTGATCCCAGTATGGAACACTGGACAACGGTCAAGAACATCCTGAAGTACCTAAAAAGGACTAAGGATATGTTTCTCGTTTATGGAGCTGGCGAAGAGCTCGTCGTAAAGGGTTACGTCGATGCTAGCTTTGACACAGATCTGGATGACTCCAAGTCACAAACCGGATACGTGTATATTTTGAATGGAGGAGCACCCAGCTGGTGCAGTTGCAAGCAAAGCGTCGTGGCGGCATCTACATGTGAAGCGGAGTACATAGCTGCTGCTTCCGAAGCAGCGCAGGAAGGAGTCTGGATGAAGGAGTTCATCACCGACCAAGGAGTTATTGCAAGCGCGTTGGGCCCGATGACTCTCTTCTGTGACAACACTGGAGCTATTGCCATTGCCAAGGAGCCCAGGTTTCACAAGAAGACCAAGCACATCAAGCGCCGTTTCAACTCCATCCAGAATTATATTCAAGATGGAGACATAGATATTTGTAAAGTGCATACGGATCTGAATGTCGCAGATCCGTTGACTAAACCTCTTCCACGAGCAAAACATGATCAACACCAGAACTCTATGGGTGTTCGATTAATAACAATGTAACTAGATTATTGACTCTAGTGCAAGTGGGAGACTGTTGGAAATATGCCCTAGAGGCAATAATAAAATGGTTATTATTATACTTCCTTGTTCATGATAATTGTTTATTGTTCATGCTTAAATTGTATTATCCGGAAACAGTGATACATGTGTGAATACATAAACCACAACGTGTCCCTAGTAAACCTCTAGTTACTAGCTCGTTGACCAACAGATGGTTGCGGTTTCCTGACCATGGACATTGGATGTCATTGATAACGGGATCACATCATTAGGAGAATGATGTGATGGACAAGACCCAATCCTAAACCTAGCACAAGATCGTGTAGTTCGTATGCTAAAGCTTTTCCAATGTCAAGTATCCTTTCCTTACACCATGAGGTTGTGCAACTCCCGGATACCGTAGGAATACTTTGGGTGTGCCAAACGTCACAACGTAACTGGGTGGCTATAAAGGTACACTACAGGTATCTCCGAAAGTATCTGTTGGGTTAGCACGAACCAAGATTGAGATTTGTCACTCCGTATGACGGAGATGTATCTATGGGCCCACTCGGTAAGACATCATTATAATGAGCTCAAAGTGACTAAGGAGTTGGTCACGGGATGTTTTATTACGGAACGAGTAAAGAGACTTGTCTTGACGAGATTGAACAAGGTATTGGTATACCGACGATCGAATCTCGCGCAAGTACTATACCGATAGACAAAGGGAATCGTATACGAGATTGATTGAATCCTTGACATCATGGTTAATCCGATGAGATCATCGTGGAGCATGTGGGAGACAACATGGGTATCCAGATCCCGCTGTTGGTTATTGACCGGAGAGTCGTCTCGGTCATGTCTACGTGTCTCCCGAACCCGTAGGGTCTACACACTTAAGGTTCGCTGACGCTAGGGTTGTAGAGATATAAGTATGCGGAAACCCGAAAGTTGTTCGGAGTCCCGGATGATATCCCAGACATCGTGAGGAGTTACGAAATGGTCCGGAGGTAAATATTTATATATAGGAAGTCCAGTTTCGGCCATCGAGAGAGTTTCGGGGGTCACCGGTATTGTACCGGGACCACCGGAAGGTTTCCGAGGGTCCACCAGGTGGGGCCACCTATCTCGGAGGGCCCCATGGGCTGAAAGGGGAAGGGAACTAGCCCCTGGTGGGCTGGTGCGCCCCCCATGGGCCTCCCCTGTGCCTAGGGTTTGAAACCCTAGGGGTGGGGGGCGCCCCACCTGACTTGGGGGGCAAGTCTCCCTCTAGGCCGCCGCCCCCCTAGAGATGTGATCTCTAGGGCCGGCGCACCCCCCTAGGCTCCCTATATATAGTGGGAGGGAGGGCATCCGCACCCTAAGCCCCGGTGCCTCCCTCTCCCTCCCGTGACACATCTTCCTCCTCCCGCAGCGCTTGGCGAAGCCCTGCTGGAATCCCGCTACTTCCACCACCACGCTGTCATGCTGCTGGATCTCCATCAACCTCTCCTCCCACCTTGCTGGATCAAGAAGGAGGAGACGTCCCCGCTCCGTACGTGTGTTGAACGCGGAGGTGCCGTCCGTTCGGCGCTAGGATCATCGGTGATTTGGATCACGAAGAGTACGACTCCATCATCCCCATTCTCTTGAACGCTTCCGCTCGTGATCTACAAGGGTATGTAGATGCACTCCCCTCTCCCTCGTTGCTAGATGACTCCATAGATTGATGTTGGTGATGCGTAGAAATTTTTTGTTTTCTTCTACGTTCCCCAACAAGAGGAACATCTCATGGTCCTCGCCACCCTTGACGGCCTGCTCGCAAGCAATGAAAAGCCGCGGCGAGGTGGCTTGGCGCCGGGGCGGATGAAAGCATAGCACCGGCATCGTCTGGAAGGCTACTGCATGCTCTACTCTGACTACTTCGACGATGCTTCACTACACGGCGACAAAGTATTTCGGGGCCGTTATCAGATGAGCCGAAAGCTTTTCCTCAGGACTGTGAATTCCATCCGGGAGTTCGACAGCTACTTCAAGTGCAAGAAGAATTGCACCGGCAAACTTGGATTCACCTCAATCCAGAAGCACGACAGCGATGAGGATGCTTGCATACGGAGCTCCCGGTGATTCACTCGACGACTATGGGCGCATGGCTGAGTCTACCACCATTGAGTGTTTGTACAAGTTCCGCTGGGCAGTGGTGGCAGTGTTTGGATCGCAAAACTTGCGAACACCCAATGCGGAAGACACTGCTCGGATCCTAGCACAGAATGCAGCGAGAGGATTTCCTGGGATGCTTGGAAGCATCAATTGCATGCATTGGTAATGGAAGAAATGCTCTTAGTAGTGGTCATTGGTAAGAAAAAATGTTGCAATGACGTTCCCCATGTATTTCAAAAGTGTTACAAGTGGGGGTTTTCCGCTTCTACTGTAAGTATTTCAACATACCTAAATATTGCACAACTAAAATACTCTATTTTGAAAATTAACATTTTCATTACCAACGTACAGTTAAGTAATAAATGCCTCCAGTTCAAATTCTACTCGAAATTTCTACAAATATGCCTACGTAGCCATCCACCAGATACATCTACTAAGATTTTTTTTTTTTGACCACATGCTTTAGAGATCTCTACTATGATAAGAAAATATAGAATACATGTTAAAACACACACACACACACACACACACACACACACACACACTTCTAACTACATAGCTTATTAAAATTTCAAGACTAATTCATGGAGGATTTCGTTACAAATATAGTCTAAATTTTGTACATGGCACAAAAGAATTATGCAATGTTTCTCCAATTGCAGATAAAATTAAACAAACTGAATACTACTTAGAAGCAATGTTATACGGTTAATTAGAATAAGTAAGCAATTGTACATAGTAAGAATATAATATAATAAAACAAGCTATATAGAAATATAAAAGTTTTGTATAAGTAATGTGATTCACAATAGTCGATGATAACGATTGTAACGTCGGCGTGGCATACAAGCACTAAAACGATAAATTTCCATAGGCGAAGAACTTATGGCCTAGCACAGAATATAGTGATGTAGATAATTGAAAGGCCATGCTGAAGGCGTTGAAGATATACACGGATGGGTTTTCCCCTCATCGGGAAGCCCGTAGCACATTCAGAAAATACGCACGATATAACTGATATTGATGGCACGTGGAACAAGATGGAATTTTCTAATACATGTTGAATATTTTTAAAATATACTATGAATATTTTGATAAAATATAAACATTGTTTAATAACAATGAATATTATTAATTATGCCAAACATATTTTAATACATAATGATCAATTTAGAAAATAAGAAAATAAATCAAATGTGGAAAAAAGACTAATAACAAAACAACATTATTTAATACCCACTGATTTTTGAAAACCAGAATTAATTTTTTTAATACACCCTATAAATTTATTCGCGAAATTTGTATTTTACAAACGTTCTGTTTTTAAGAATAGATGCAAACGATTGCAGCAGCGTCCAATCTGCGTTCAGCGGCCACGAATGCTTCTATGCATGCTAGCGTGCGGGAGAAGCGCATGACCAATTGATAAAACTAGATGATACCCCGCGCGTTGCTGCGGGTACATGTAGTTGTATCTTTATAGAATTGTAAAAATAATAGTAAGAGTACATATTGAGTGATGGAGTATAAGAGCTAAAAATATTTTTTCTTGCTAAGTTCCTCTGCTTTGCGGCAGTGAACCCTGTGTATTAATTTGAGTAGGTTTTCAAGATCAAATACAACAATATCTTACACAAATAGAGTGAGTAGATTAAAGAATTATAGCAGCATTGGTAGACAAAATTTCAGTAAATAGCAAGCATTATTTTCTGTTTACACAGGATAAATAGAATAAGTTGCTAAACACACACTCCTGGAAATGGTAACTCTATCATCAATGTGGATAATTTTGTTCTCTATAAGAGAACATAAGGCATGTTCAAATTTGTAACTATATATCGTCCAATGATTAACTTGGAATGGCACTAACCAAAACATAACATTTTCTCAAATGGAGACGTAAATTTAATCTGCATGGAATAAAATGGTGGGATCTTATTCTTTTCTTCGGTTCTTTGGTAAAGGGTCACCATCTACCTCTTGTTAGGAAAATGATCGATATCTCAAAAAATGTTGAAATACCCAGAGCAAAAGACACATATTTGAGAGATAAAATGGATTGTTCTAAATCATGAAGAGGAGCAGTTGCCTCCAATTTAGCAAGCAAGTAGTCGAATAAAATAGGAGAGGAGAAAAATACAACACGGTTACAAATATTATCCCTCAAATGTTGAGCTTTATGCTTGCCGGTTGGAATCTTTGGCCCTAAACTGCAGCCACATAATGACCTATTCATGCAAATTCAAAGACGATGAAAAAACAGGATCCGTTAGATGGCAAAAGGTTAAATTGACCAAATTAATAATGCAAATCCTGGAATGCAAATAATATCCTAAAATGAATAAAATATGTAGGAGTCAAAGTCTCAAAGATGGAAAAGAAATCATGTGGTTAGTACCTCAGTGGTTACAAAGCTCGATGTATACAGTGTTCCAGCCGGTGCTGGCCGATGTCGCCGGCATGCTGTTGGACCTCACCCTACGTCCAGCGTTCATCACCGTTGTGGTCCTCCGGTGGTTCGCCAGGAAGATGGTGATTTCGCTGATTGCGTCTTCCAGAAAGGATGACATGGCTGTATTCATGTACATGGTGAACCAAGGGAACCTCACGGTGGTGATCAACATAAACGCTGAGCAGAACCAACGAGCGGCCATGAGAGCAGCCAAATGGCCATCCAAAAGGACCAAAACACAAAGTCATGGCATAGGAGAATAAATAGGTAGCCGCTCGTTTACCTCGGCAGCTCGATAGTCGTCTGCCTCGTCTCTTCCTTGTGTGCATGCAGTAGTGCGTGAGGAGAGGAAGGGACAAACCTGCTTAATTACTTCGGTAGCCGACTGGTTGCCTGCCTCGCCGGTTTACTGTACATGCACATAGTTATGTGCGGAGAGGAAATGTCAAATCTGCATGCAACTGGTGGGTTATTACGGGGAAGTAGTATGAAGCTACAGCAGTAGTAACTGCAGCGTTCATATGTATAGTACAAATCGTAAGGCGCTCTGTGAAAAACAATGACACAACGAATGACGTGGCTTCAACATATATGTCAGGAAAATTCAGTAGTGGAAGGTAGGTTGCTGATGTGGCAGGAATGTTGATGTGGATAGGCTGCATGTTAAGAGAAATAAGATAGTGGGGATCAACTATTTAAGTATTATAGATGAGGAGGAAATTATGGGAAATGGCCGATACTACTGGAAGAATTCCTCTTTGGCTGAGGAGGAGAAAAAGATTTAGCTATGGTTGGGGGACTCCAACCCAGGTCTCTACTGCGAGTGCGAAGAAGCACTGCCGTCTCGGCTAGCAAGTGTTAGCGGTCCACTTTATGCTTCCATTGCTATTTCATTCATACACGCACCATCATTTTTTTTCAAAACAGAAAATTGGACCAGATACTTGTCCGGTTATTAATCAGACACGAACGCACCGTTCCAGCCTGCGACGCGCATAATGAGGCCACTACGGTCTATCCATTAGCCATTTCAGCTCCCATTTCCGTTGGGCATGTGCGGTCATACATGCCCAAAAACACACCTTACTTTTTAGAGATAAAACGAATCACGAATTTAGAGGAGATACCTGAACTTTGATTTGAGAAAAGAGTTGTTTTAAAATCCGCTGCATCTTCCGTATAAATAACATGGTAATTTACGCACTTTGGGCTTGATAATGTATGTACAAACACCCGTGGTAACTTTTGGCCTGAGGAAAAGGTGTTGAAAATATCCATGATAACTTATATGTAAATATCATGGTACTTACGCACCACATACCTAATAACTCACGTACAAGCACCATGGTAACTCTTTTATTGAAGGATAAAATGTTGAATTATATAGCCTGATAACTTGTGTGTAAGTAACGTGGTAATGTACACACAATAAATTTGATAACTCATGTACCCCAAATTTTAGGTCTTGATTTGGTCTTGTTGCCTCTCGCGTCGCCTCCCCCTGGGCGGCGCCGGGGGCCCCGAAACCCTAGTGCTGCCTCCTCCTGCCGCCGCTGCAGTCGGCGTGGGCCGCGGTGGCGGAGGGCCCTGTGCCGAAGGCATCTGGGCGGGTGGATGGGGCGGATCCCATCTGAGGCGGCAGGGGCGGCTCCTCGCTTGCGATCCAACGGCAGCGGCTGGGACGGCGACTCCAAGCTGTGCGGCGGGGGCCGGAGCACCATAGCCGGCGGAGCGGCGGTGGCAGCGCCCCATCCGGCGGGGTGGGCTGTTCTGGTCATGATGGTGACGGCGGTCACTGCGGATCCAACGTCCTGTTTGGATCCGTCGCGGGGAGGCCTTCCGCCGACCGGCGGCGCGTGGAAGGACCGGTGAGGAGATGCCGGATCTCTGCCGGAGTACCGACGGCGACATACGTCTTCGTGGCGAGGTTCTGCTCGATTCCAGCCAGCCGCGAGGTCAGAAAGACCTGGCTTCCGGTGAAAATCGCGCCTGACTGCGAGATGGCGGCGTCTTAGACGTCGTTCCTTTCTGGAGGCATCGTCGTTGCTGGTCACCTCAACCTGATCGGGAATCTTCGGGGAAAACCCTATATCTGGGTCTACCTGATCAGACGATGACGGTGCCTTCGTTATCGTTCTCCCTCCTTGGCGCATCGTTTTGGAGCAAGTGCTGGTTGGAGGGGACAAGAGGAGGAGCGGTGATTTATCTGGTCCATTGATGACAGCGGATCTCGGCGGCGGGGCGCAGTGGAGACTCGGCGCCTGATGAGCGGAGATGGACTCGCGCAGGAGGGTGACGCTTCCTGCCGTCGTGGTGGCGTCGGCGGAGGCTAGACTGGGCAAGGTTGATGCAGGAGTAAAGCTCTGAAGATGGATTGGTGGCAGGTGGCTGCGGCGGCCTCATACCCGGCAAGCGTCCTGGTTGAGGAGCACGCAGGACTGGTGGGTGCCCATACCCGGCAGGCGTACTGGTTGGGAACTCAAGTCTTAGATGTTACATTTGGCTGCGAGGTCTGTTTGGTATTAGGCCCAGACTTTCAACGCCCCTTCATCATCTAGATAGGGATAGCGACAGATGTTGCTTGTTTGGTGGCTTTAGTCTGATTGTTGTATGATTTTATAAGGTCATGTGACAATAATTAATAAAATGGTCGTATGCATCATCCAGATGCAGAGGCGGGGGGTCGTCGTCCTTTTCTAAAAAAAATTACAAACACTATGGTAACCTTTTGACCCGTGATTTTTTTATTAAGAAACAAACTCCGATAACTTCTTTGTAAATATGATGGTAATATACGCACAATATGGCTGTTAAGTGATAACTCACGTACAAACAACGTGGTAACTATTTTGAGCCCGGGATAAAAGTTATTAAAACTATACCCCGGTAACTTACGTACAAATAGCATGGTAATTTACGCACAACTTAGATGATAACTCACGTCCAAGCACCATTATAATTTTTTTACCCAGAGAAAAAATGTTAAATAATATAGCATGTTAATATACACAAAACAAAGGTGATAACTCACATACAAACACTGCAGAGAAAAGTTTTTGAAAAATAAACCATTGTAACTTGTGTGGAAATAGGATGGTGATATACACACAACACAGTTGATAACTCACACCATGGTAAGTCTTTCAACCCCGTGATAAAAGTTGTTTAAAATCATAACTCCGATAGCTTATTTGCAAATAGCATGGTAATAAACGCACAACATAACTAATAACTCTTGTAAATAATCTTGTAACATCCGCTTATTTGATAACTTACATAAAAACACCAATGATAACTTATATACAAATACCACCATAACTTTGGCTAGGGAATTTTTTTTCTTTGAAAATCATAGCTCCGATAACTTTTGTAAATGATCTGGTAATATTCAACCGCTTACTTGAAAACATACGTATAAACACCGACGGTAACTTTGACCCCGAGGGAAAGAAGTTGTTCAAAAATACACCCCCAATAACTTCTATTGAAGAGGCATTATATTTTTACGCACCACGGACTTGATCATGGGTGGCCAACGGGGCAGCTTGCATTGGCCCTGCCCGGCACACCTAAATCTGCTTGCCACGACACAAGACACACTTGTAGAAAACAGGGATTTGGTCCAAGCCTGCCCAGCCCATTAGTCCCAATTCTGTCACGAACCGGGATCCATGGTGCCATTGGTCCCGGTTCTTGAGCCTAGAGGGCCGGCCGGGCCTCGTGCGGCATTGGTCTCGGTTCATCTGTCATCATTGGTCTCGGTTCTATACACGAACCGGGACCAATGGGCCTCGCTCCTGGCCCATAACCATTAGTCTCGGTTTGTGGCTGGAACTGGGACCAAAGGGGGGCTTTTATTCCCGGTTTCAGCCACGAACTAGGATCAATGAGGTGCCTATATATACCCCCTCGCCCGCGAGCACACCACTCCACTGCTCTGTTTTTTCCGGTCGGCGAGGGGAAATCTTTGTGGTGCTCTAGCTCAGCTCCTATGCACATGAAGTGTTCGATGAAATTCCCTTGCCACACTACTTAAGCCTTCTCCTCTCGAAGCTCCTTGTCGAAGCTCCATTTTCCTCAAGATTTGTCTAGGTTTGCCGGTCCCTCTCCTGTCCCGTCCCTGTCCTCACTGTCATTATTCGCCCGCACCGATCTCGTCGCCGGCACCACCGTGGTGAGCCTCTTGTTCTTATCTTCTTTCTAAAAGAAAAAAAATTCTTACTTGTATGATTTAAAAAGATATTTGTATAATTTTCTTACTTTTATTATTGTTTGTTATTATATAGTGCCATGGTTTTTGTATCCACGCACATCGGCCCTCGTCCTGTCTATGATTCGGATGTGGTATACTATCTTTAATTTATAACTATTTGTTTTAGTGTTTATGACAATTACGCCGACCAACGTGACATAGATGTGTTATCTAGGAGGTAGTTGAACCGGAAATTCCAACCGACCCTCTTGTGGAGAGGTTAAATTTAGTTGAAAAGGAAAATATTTACTTAAAAAAATTTGGGAAAAATTGAGGATGTCGGTGTACAAAAACGGGATACACTTTTTGTACCCCTATGACTGTGCACGGGCAGTCTGAGCCACGGGCACCGCCACACCAAGCAAGGCCAGAGAGGTAAGCCAGGGTAAGACTGAAGCCCAAGGGAACAAGACCACGAAGAGCAAAGGGACGAAGCAGATTCCCCCGGCAAGATCCTTGCCGGGAGCCAGTTTCGGCAGCCCCAGTAAGATCCTTGCCGGGGCCGGCTTTAGCAGCCCCGACAAGGCCCTTGCCGCGGCAACTCGCCCCTCGCCTACGGAGCAAATTACCCTTGAGTCCACTGCCCCCATGGGGCAAGGATTCGGGAGATATCCCCGTAATGGCATGCAGATCTTTGTGAAGACATTCAAAACCAGATACACACTAAGAAGACGACGACCCTTGGCGGGATCCCAGCCAAGGAGGACCACAAGACCTCCGGCAAGCACCTTGCCGGGGATGACAGCAGGCGCCGCGGCAAGACCCTTGCTGGGGCCCCGGCATGGACCTTGCCGGGGACATCTGCAGGGCCACCATCAGGCCCACGCCAACTAAATCTCCACCACCATATGCAGCTGTCGACCCAACCAGCTGGGCAGGCACCTGCGTGGCGACATGCAGATCTTCGTGAAGACCCACCATTGCGCCACCTCAGCTGCCTGCCTGCCTACATGGCATCTCAGGCACCGCTGGCCAGGGTGCGTGTCGACACAAGAAGGAGCGGCGGCGGACAAGACATGCCTCTCCCCCGTCCCCGATAAAGCAAGGACACCTAAGCAAGACGCATTAAATGCGCCTTGTCATGTAATGCGAGGGATAACCTCGCATCACTGTAGCCTTTCCACCTCCTGTGTGCCACTGTGGCGACCCCTTTCTCTGTAAAACGAGGCCTGAGGCGACCAGGAGGAGGATTCGGCTTTTTGGGAGCTCCTCATGCCCCATAGCTAGCTGAAGAAGACAAACATATAATCCACCAAAGCAGGAGTAGGGTTTTACGCATCCTCACGGCCCGAACCTGGGTAAAGGAATCGTGTGCTATCTGTTTGATCCGCTCTTCTCTCAACCCCGTGCCCCGCAACCGTAGTAGGGATTCTTGTGATCCCATAGGTGTCGATCAAATACACCGACATCTTTGGCGCGCCAGGTAGGGGGTGCGCAGTTGTGAGAATCGGCTTTAGCAGTCAGTTCGACGCTTCTTCATCATCATGGGGCCCAAGAAGAAGACGACGGTGGCGGTTGGCCAGTCGGAAGCCAAACAGCCCGTCCCGACGCTGGCGAGTAGCGGACTGGTCGCGGAAAGGACCCGGGGCGCTGCTCGCGAACACCAACGCCGTCCCAGCAGCCGGAGTTTGGGAGGTGGCGATGTTTGTGCGCCTGGTAACAGGCCACACACCGCCAAATCCAAAGACGGAGCCAGGCCCTCCACGAGTGGCGCAGGGCCCTCCAAGATCGCTGCCGCATCACCCGAAGGCGACGCAAGGGCCTCCAGGACTCCCACGTCGGCGCCAACAGCACGCTCCTCCCAAGTAGCGCGCGACGAACGGCGTCATCGCGCCGAAGATCCCGGGCGTCGCAACGGGAAGAGCCCCGAGCGCCACTCCCGAGACGTAGAAGACCTGCCCGCCCGCCGAAGCGCTGGTGGAAACGGCATGCGACCACGAGATCGCGACGGAGCTCCTCCTGACATGGTCAAGGGTCGAAGCGCGTCGCAGTCCGTGCAGGTTTCGCTACCGCTAACCCCAGCCGAAGCCCTGGTGCGCGCACAGTTGCTCCTCGACTTTCCTCCCGTTACGGGGAAACTCGACGAATGGAGAGCCACCATCCGAAGCCTTGTCTCAGTCGCCAACAAGGATGAGCCAAGTCCAGTGGAGCTCCCAGGTCGACGTCCCGATGGGGTCCCACACACCGGTGGCGGGAGGACCGGCAGCACCGTGGCCACGGTGCATTCGCCTCCTCCTCTCCCGGTACCGCGTGTGTCGACTCGTCGGGACGTCGCGGGTGACGCCATCTCCATAGCGTCGTCCGACCCACGGACCCACGGCGACCAGCATCAAGTTCTTCAGGAGCGAGCTCATGAAGACGCTCGAACCACCATCGAGCGCCGGTGCGGAGCACGCCACCAGTCAGACAGGCGAGCAGGGCCTACTGTGAATCGCCCATCACTGGAGAGCCCTGGAGGTCTACCTTACGAGGTAGGCTGTCCGGCTTTTACCCGTGAGCTGCGGCAGTTCCACTGGCCCACTCACCGCACCTTCAAGCCTGACGTTGGCGAGAAGTACAACGACAAGACCCACCCGTCAGAGTTCCTCAGCATCTACACCATCACGATGCAAGCTGCTGGAGCCCGCGACGATAAGGTGCTTGCGAATTACTTTCCATTGGCTCTTAAACCCAATGCCATGTCATGGTTGATGCACTTGTCGGTGGACTCTATTTCCTCCTGGTCGGATTTGTGCCATGAGTTTGTTGGCGCCTTTACTGGAGGTCACCAAGCCCATAGCCAAGCAAGTGACCTACACGTCATCCCTAGAAGGAAGGCGAGAGTTTGCGCAAGTATATACAGAGGTTCAGCCGGGTATAGTACAATATCCCTGATGTTCACCCGGCCGCCATCATCAGTGCGTTCCATCAGAACGTGCGTAACCGCAAGATGCGTGAAGAACTGGCGATGACCAAGGTGAACGATGTGGCGGAACTCTATGTTCTTGCTGACAGATGTGCCCGGGCTAAGGAGGGAAGGAAGTACCCCGGCGAAGATGCCGGCGCGGAAACTGACTCTTCAGATGAGGATACTGCCGCCCCGGCGAAGAAAGACCGGCACCGCAACAGGAAGCGCAAAGGTAAAGCCGTGCTTGCCGTCGAGGGATCTGATGACGCCGGCTCCGCCAAGAAAACCAAGGCGGGTGACCCCGGCAAGGAAATTGCCGGGTGTGTCGCCTGCCAGGCCTTGGAGGCTGCCGAGAAGCCAGGAAACTCCGGCAAGCGATAGTGCAAGATCCATCGCACCAAAGGCCATGATCTCCAGGACTGCCGACAGGTTGAGCTCCTTGCTGAGAAGCAGAGGGCTGAATATGAGAGGCGGGACAAGGAGAAGGGCCAGGACGGTGCTGAAGGGTCCGGCAAGAGGCGTGACGGCCAAGCAGGCCGTCGCAGCAAGGATAAACAGTAGGAGAGGCCCGCCCGGGGCCGTGACAGAAGGCCCGAAGACGACGATCACGAAGAGGACGACGAGTCCGGCGACCAAGAATTTCAGAAAGCTACGGAGGCCATGTGCGTCGATGGCGGCGCCTCACTGCATACTTCTCACCGCCAACTTAAGCAGTGGGCGCATGAGATTACAGCGGCGGAGCCGTCGTCCGGTGCCCAAAAGCCGCTGAAATGGTCCAGCACGTCTATCATTTTTGACACTGAGGATGACCCTGATCACACTACTGCGGTCGGGTGCTTGCCATTGTTGGTTTCACCGACAATATGCAACCTCAAGGTGACAAAGATGCTAGTCGATGGCGGGGCCGGTCTGAACATACTCTCCCCCACCGTGATCGAGAAGCTGCAGATTCCTGACGGAGACCTCGAAGAGACGGGCACGTTTCAGGAGGTCAACCCGGGAGAAGTCAACCAAAGGGAAAGGTCACGCTGCCCGTGACTTTTGGAAGTGATCTGAACTACAGGACAGAAAGGATCGTGTTCGATGTTGCCAAGATCCCCTTGCCTTACAACGGGATCCTTGGCCGCCCAGCGCTGGCCAAGTTCATGGCAGCGTCACACTACGCCTACAACACCCTGAAGATGCCAGGGCCTGTGACGATCATCACCATCCCCTCCGATAAGAAAGATGCGCTGATTTGGGCTGACCAACTATACCAGCAGGCAGTTGCAGCAGTTGCCGCCACAAGGGCACTTGCTCCTACCACTGGAGCCCCGGGAGGGAAGAAGAAGAAGAAGACCGGTGAGACCTCGAACACCCACTCCGGCAAGCGCACCTCTTCGGAGTGTAGTGCTCCCATCGAGGACGTGCCCGAGAGCTCCGCCGGGAAGAAGAAGAAGAAGACCGGTGAGACCTCGGACACCCGCTCCGGCAAGCGCACCTCTTCGGAGTGTAGTGCTCCCGTTGAGGACGTGACAGAGAGCTCCACCGGCAGAAACAAGAAGTCCAGGGCCACACCACCGGGAACCAAGAAGGTTTCTGTCAAGGAGGACGGCACTGGAGGGGCTTTCACCATAAGCTCCACCCTTGACGACAAATAGGAAGACGCGCTCGTCACATTCCTGCGGGCAAATGTCAATGTGTTTGCATGGCAAGCATCTGACATCCCCGGCGTTCCCAGGGAGGTGATTGAGCACCACCTTGCTGTCTGTCCTCATGCGCGGCCCTTCAAGCAGAAGGTCAGGAAGCAAGCTTTGGATCGACAATAGTTCATCACAGAGGAGATCCGGAAACTGGAAGCAGCGGGTTTCGTAAGAGGAGTGCTCCATCCAACGTGGTTGGCCAATCCAGTGGTAGTGCGAAAGCCAATTGGGAAGTGGAGGCTGTGTATTGATTACATAGATATCAATAAAGCTTGTCCCAAAGACCCCCTCCCGTTGCTGCGCATCGACCAGATTGTTGACTCCACGGCTGGATGTGACCTGTTTTCATTCCTCGATGCTTACTCCGGCTACCATCAGATCTTCATGGCAAGAGAAGACGAAGAGAAGACAGCATTCATCACCCCATGTGGTACGTATTGTTTCGTACGAATGCCTTTCAGGTTGAAGAGTGCTGGCTCAATGTTTGCAAGGGCATTCCAGATTGGTTTTGAACCCCAGCTCCATAGAAATATGGAGGCTTACATGGATGATATAGTGGTCAAAACCAAGAACAGGGCAACCCTTATACCGGATTTACAAGAAACATTTGTAAACCTACGCAAGATCAACCTCAAGCTGAACCCTGAGAAGTGCGTCTTCGGCATCCCGTCCGGCAAGCTTCTCGGGTTCTTTGTCTCACAGCGTGGGATAGAGGCCAATCCGGAAAAGATCAATGCTATCACTACTAGAAAAAAGGCTATAGGTAATATCACTGTTAGTGGCGCACCAGAGATGTGGTGCGCCACTACTATATAGCAGTGGCGCACCACAAACAGGTGCTCCACTAATAGTGACATTACTAGTGGCGCACCAGGTGTGGGGTGCGCCACTACTATGTTTTTGAACAGTAACCAGCCATGCCCAGGCTTACCAGTGGCGCACCAGGACAAGGTGCGCCACTACTATTTTTGATAGTAGTGGCGCACCTTGCCCTGGTGCGCCACTGGTAAGGCTGGGCATGGTGGTCCAAAAAAAAAACCATAGCAGTGGCGCACCCCTTCACTGGTGCGCCACTAGTATTCCTGGCTACTAGTGGCGCACCAGTGAAGGGGTGCGCCACTGGTAACCTGGGACGCATTTTCACCAAATGCACCCCCCC
>LR738714.1:860974771-860988672 GCA_902687465.1 Secale cereale | reverse complement strand
TGGACCGCCTTTTCAGTTAAAAAAATAAATAAAAGAAAATGATAGAAATGTCAAAAAAATAAAAAAAAAATAAGATTCCAATGTGATTTGTGGTCTAGTTGTTAGCAAAATTTACAAACATGAATTTCGACTTTTTTTGCAAAATCTCTCGAGAATTTGTAAAATGGGCATAACTTTTGCATACGAACTCCGATGAAAAAGTTTTTTATATGAAAAAGCATCTACTCGAAAAGTTACATCCGAATTCAACGAGGGGGAACCCCGTTGAAGATTCTTAGAATCCCCAAAAACCTAACCGAATAAAAGATACGGGGCTTTTAAGATCTAGAGGCAAAAAAATTCAAAAAAATTCAAAAATAGTAGTGGCGCACCGTGGGTGTGGTGCGCCACTAATATAGTTTTTTTTTTTGAATTTTTTTTTTGAAAAACTATTTTTTTGGAATAAATATTTTTTTTTTGAAAATATGTTTTTTTGGGAAAAAAAATGTTTTTTTTTGAAAAAATGTTTTTTTTTGAAAAAATGTTTTTTTTGAAAAAAAATAGTTTTTTTGGAAAAAAATGTTTTTTTTAAAAAAAATAGTTTTTTTTAAAAAAATTCAAAATATGATATGTAAAATGACCGGGAAGTTTGAAATATTTTTTCAAAATTTCATCACACTCATGAACATGAACAAACTCCTAGACATCAACAAGGTTTAATAGGATTGATATGATAGATATATCAAGAAGTGCTTGCTAAGTGAGCTGGTGCTGGGGTTGGATAGAACTCAGAAGTTAAGCGTGCTTGGGCTGGAGTAGTGTAGGATGGGTGACCTTCCGGGAAGTTTGACCACGGAGTGCGATTTGACCCGAGATTAAGCCATAGTTACCCGAGATTAAGGAAAAAAAAAATTCCCGCCAAAATTAAAAAAAAAATTTGGAAAAAAATTTGAAAAAAAAAATTGTTACTAGTGGCGCACCTGTAGCAATATCAGTGGCGCACCTGTAGCAATTCTGGAATAAAATTTGAAAAAAAAATTTGAAAAAAAAAATTCTGAAAAAATATCAGTGGCGCACCCTTATACTTAGTAGTGGCGCACCAGGTGGTGCGCCACTGATATCTGCATTAGTAATGGCGCACCAGAGGTGCGCCACTAATACCCATTACTAGTGGCGTGGTAATAGTGGCGCACCAGAGGTGCGCCACTAATACCCAAAAGTGGTGCGCCACTAATGAGCTTTTTTCTAGTAGTGTATAGATCAGATTGAAGCACCCAAACGGGTCAAGGTTGTGCGTCGACTTGCTGGCTGCATTGCCGCCGTGAGTAGATTCATTTCCAAGTCTGCCGAGCGCGCCCTTCCCTTTTTCAAAATTTTGAAAAAGGCGGGCCCAATGGAGTGGATGCCATAAGCCGAAGCAGCATTGCAAGATTTGAAGAGGTATCTTTCCTCCACGCCAGTACTAGTTGCACCTAGGCCACAAGAACCGTTGCTGCTATACTTGGCGGCAACAAACCAGGTGGTCAGCACCGCACTAGTGGCGCAGAGAGAAATTGATGATGAGGTGATAGCAGCGACATAGCCTGATGCCATTGGTGCAGAGACGACACCGCCGGTTGGAGTGCAGCCAAGGAAGAAAGTGATGCAGCACCCGGTCTACTTTGTTAGCTCCCTCTTGTAGGGGGCTAGATCAAGGTACTCCGGTGTGCATAAATTGCTCTTCGGCCTTCTTATGGCCTCGAGGAAGCTGCATCACTACTTCCAGGCGCACGAGATCACTGTCGTCACTCGCCTCCCTCTGCAGCGGATATTACTCAATCCAGATGCAACGGGAAGAATTGTAGAGTGGGCACTGGAGCTGTACAGCTTTGGCCTCAAGTTTGAAAGTACCTCGATCATTCAAAGCCGAGTCCTGACAGAGTTCGTTGCAGAATGGACCGCGACGCCTGATGAAGAAGTCCAGGAAACTGCTCTGCCCGGCAAAGAGGCAAGTTGCGACTGGATCATGTACTTTGATGGAGCTTTCTCCTTACAGGGCGCCGGGGCTGGCGTACTGCTTGTCTTGCCCACCGGAGAGCACCTCAAGTACATGGTCCAGATGCACTTCCCCAGGGAGGTATCAACGAACAACACTGCTGAGTATGAGGGGCTGCTTGCTGGTCTTAGGATCGCGGCAAACCTCGGAATCAAGAAACTCATTGTCAGGGGCGATTCGCAGCTTGTCGTCAAACAAGTCGATAAAGATTACCACAGCCCGTTGATGAATGCCTACGTCGATGAAGTGAGAAAGCTGAAAGAGAGCTTTGATGGTATACAGGCGGAGCACGTTCCCCGAGCGGAGAACGACGTCGCCGATTTCCTGTCAAAGCGCGCTGCCCTCAAGTCACCTGTGGAACCAGGTACCTTTGTGCTTCAGCTTTCTCAGCCATCCATTGATCCATCAATAGAGCAAAACAAGAGGAGGAAATCAGGGCCCGGCAAGTACTTTCCCGCCGAGCTCCCCGGAGGCGCCGACAAGGATGTTGCCAAGAACATTGAGCCCGCCACGAGACGGCTAGCTCCGGCGGAGCGTCATGCTCTTGCCGTCGAGACAGTCGCTCCTATAGCGGAGGAAATGCCTTTAGTCCTTGCCGTTGAGCCCCAGGCTCCTACGTGGGCACAACATACCGTTCGATTCCTCCAAACCGGGGAACTTCCTGAGGAGCAGGAAGAAGCGGAAAAAGTAGCCCGTCGATCTGCTATGTATCAGTTTGTCGATGACGTCTTGTACAGAAAGAGACCGAACGGCGTGAAATTGAAGTGTATCCCTCGAGAGGAAGGACTGGAGCTGTTGGCAGAGATACATGGAGGAATATGTGGATCCCACATAGGGTCAAGAGCCCTTGCTGGCAAGGCATTTCGGCAAGGCTTCTTCTGGCCCACTGCCCTCCAGGATGCGACGACACTGGTCACCAGGTGTGAAGCGTGTCAGTTCCATTCAAAGAAACTTCATCAACCAGCTCAAGCCCTTCAAACCATTCCTCTCTCCTGGCCCTTCTCGGTCTGGGGGCTCGACATACTGGGCCCTTTCCCCCGCGCTGTCGGGGGCTTTGAGTACTTGTACGTCGCAATCGACAAGTTTACAAAGTGGCTAGAGGTGGAGGCAGTGAGGAAGGTCACAGCTCAGTCAGCCGTCAAATTCTTCAAGGGACTAGTGTGCCGTTTTGGTGTACCCAACAGGGTCATCATCGACAATGGCACACAGTTCACAAGCCGCACCTTCATGCAGTATACCCAAGACCTCGGCAGCAAAGTCTGTTTCGCTTTCGTTGCTCATCCACGAAGCAATGGTCAAGCTGAGAGGGCAAACGCTGAAGTACTGCGAGGCATAAGGACAAAGACCTTTGACAGGCTGCGCAAGAGCAGAAGGCGCTGGATTGATGAGTTGCTGACGGTTCTTTGGTCGATCAGAACGACGCCAAATCGAGCCACCGGCCAGACAACCTTTGCCCTAGTATACGGGGCAGAAGCAGTTCTCCCCACTGAACTCATATACGGGTCACCTTGAGTGCTCGCTTATGATGAGCTTGAGCAAGAGCAATTGCGGCAAGATGACGCAACGCTCCTTGAGGAAGATCGTCTTCGGGCGGCTGTGAGAGCACCACGCTACCAGCAAGCCTTGCGCCGCTACCATAGCCGCAAGGTCCATGCCCGAAGCTTTGAGGAAGGCGACCTTGTTCTTCGGCGCGTTCAATCGGCCAAGAATACCAACAAGTTGCGCCGAAGTGGGAAGGCCCTAATCGGGTAATACGAGTCACCAGGCCTGGCGCAGTCCGCCTGGAGACCGAAAATGCCATTCCGATGAGCAATTCCTGGAATATTGAGCATCTTTGCAAGTTCTACCCATAAGGCGCGGCTTGCCGGCCCCCCGGCAAGCAACCTTTTGTACAAGCCTTGCCGGCAAGGCATGTAACCCTTTGTAGAAAGCCAGGCGCAGACCCTGAGCATAAATAAATGAAGCGTTGGCGCCCTAAGTTATAGCATGCATGCTAGGTCGAGTCTCGGCCTTGGTTAGGGTTGATAGTGCTTAGCGGGGGCTAACCCCTAGCTTAGAGGTCGAGTTAGCATCCCTTTGTCTTCCTTTATCTTCTTTGGTTCACAGGATGCACAGATATCCTTGCCGAAACCACTTGGGGAGAAAAAAAGGAACATATCAGCATCAAGGCCCCGGCAAGCCAGTGTTACCGCGAGCTGCAAGAGCAAAGATTCACCCGCGGCAAACCAGGGTTGCCGGGGACTGCAGCTTCAGATAAGTTCTCTATCCCTTATCATGCATTCCATTATGGGCTGAGGTATGTGAAACCTCGTTTTTCCTCAAAACTACCGTGCTCCCCGAACTCTAAGCCCTGGGGCTCGTTCTTGGGACCAAGTTGGGTCGTAGTCGCGACAGCGAAGGGGTAAAATGAGGAGCCTAAACCCACTTCATCCCTGCCTCCGCCAAAGGTGTGAGAAAGGTCGAGCGAAGTGGGGAGACGGCAAGGCCTGTTGCCCGGCGAGAAAATGTTTATCTTAAAGATATCAAGGATTTATTCCTTGTCGTGGGTTTCACCCACAAACAAATGACCCGGCAAACATCCCTTTTTCATTAAAAACATTCCATTCAGGTACAGTTCGTAGGGAATGAAAAACATGAACAAGGGGATTACAAGTTTTAAATTTAACAGATGCCCGAAGGCTTACAAACTAAAAAGAGATACGATGCCCGTAATGCCTTTCTTGTCCCTCTCCTCAGGAGGCAGGTCAAGGAGGCGAGAAGGGCAAAAGGAGCGCCTAGGCGAGGTACGGGTGGCAGAAGACACCAAGAGAACATCTTGGTGGCCGCCCAAAGGCTGGATGGTGATGGCGGCGCCGGAAGCAGAGCTCGAAGACGAGGCGGCAGGACGTCAGTACGCGTCGAAGGCGTCGGTGCCCGCGTACTCCGACATGACGACCTTGCCGCCCGCCCTCTTCCTCTTCTGCAGCCTCCCTACGCCAGCCGCCAAAGGGACGGCCCCAAGAAGTTCAAGGAGCCGGCGACACGGATGATGGGGTTGCCGGTGCCACCAGGAGTGGCGCCCGACACCTAGTCGGGCCCGTCATCCTGCCGCCTACCGCCCTCGTCGTTGTTGCCGCTGTCCTCCTCGTCACTCTCACTCGAGGAGGAATCTTCGTCATCGGAAGAGCTCTCCACGC
The DNA here is from genome assembly GCA_902687465.1 of Secale cereale. Classification (NCBI taxonomy): domain Eukaryota; kingdom Viridiplantae; phylum Streptophyta; class Magnoliopsida; order Poales; family Poaceae; genus Secale; species Secale cereale. The sequence goes on along the minus strand of LR738714.1, from coordinate 860,983,482 downwards.
AGCACCTTGCACGAGTCCCGAAGTGCCCAAAGACCTTGACGGAAAGAAGGCCACCCTCCATTAACTTAAAATGGAGAGTGAGCCCATCTGTCAAGCTGTGGATACGAGCAAACGTCTTCCATCCCCGACAAAGATACATCACATGAGGAGCAGGGAAGTCGACGCGGACCCACGTGCCGCTAATCCCGCAGCCCCTCATGTGCAGCCGCAGTGACTCCGACGGATCTAGCTCCATCTCCCGCGCAAATGGATTCGGGGGACGAAGGCGACGGCGTGGCGGCCGGCGCAACCTGATGAAGAACTCGCAAGGGTCATCCCCAACATGGCCCTCCGTTGGAGGAGGAGCTACTGGCGGGGGCGAGGCCGGCGGGCTACCCCGTCCTCCTCTTCCCCGAGCGCCCCGGCCTCGCTCATGGCCTCACCCCTCCCCCTTCCCCTTACGACCGGCTCGGCCACTGCAGGCGCAGGAGAAGGAGGGACGCGTTGTCGAGCGGCGACCCTCATCGCCACCATTGAAGGGCCGGGATTTCCTCTCTCCATGACGAATGGAAGAGAGGAGCAGAAGCTGAAGGAGGAAGAAGATGGAAGAATGCGGGGCGCCGTCCCTCCCCTCCCGCTCTTTATAAAGGGACGGGGCTGGAGCTCGACCGCCCCGCTCGGCCAATTAAGACACGGAAGGCCCAGGGAGGCAAGACCGACCCGCCGCCCCAACCAGCGACGGCCCGGTTTCCCGCCTCCACCGTTTGCCACGCCGAGCACATGGGAGACACGTGACATACATGCAGAACCGAGGGGACGGGTGAGGCGACCTCTCCCCACCGCGTGATCGTGGGGAGTGGACGCCTTGAGGACCGCGCCTCGGCCCCATTCAGTAAATGGGCCGCACCTCCACGCCTCCCCCCCGTTTATGGGTAAGGCGCGAAGCCGCCTCTTTACTGCGACGTGATGCATGCTTGCGGAAACAACCCCGCTTATGCCGTCCACGTCACGCACGCCCCATCCGCACCGCGTCATGCGCGCGGATCGTGGGAGGCGCAGCGCGCGAAAAATCTTACCACGGTAAAAACTGTCCCGCCTGCCCGTGCACCGTTCTGGGCCTAGCCCAACAACGCGTCGCGCTTATGTGTGGCCAAGGCCTGGGTGCTCCTGTCGGTGTACAAAAAGGGGGGGTACACTTTTTGTACCCCTATGACTGTGCACGGGCAGTCTGAGCCACGGGCACCGCCACACCAAGCAAGGCCAGGGAGGTAAGCCAGGGTAAGACTGAAGCCCAAGAGAACAAGACCACGAAGAGCAAAGGGACGAAGCAGATTCCCCCGGCAAGATGCTTGCCGGGAGCCAGTTTCGCAGCCCCGGCAAGATCCTTGTCGGGGCCGGCTTTAGCAGCCCCGACAAGGCCCTTGCCGCGGCAACTCGCCCCTCGCCTACGGAGCAAATCACCCTTGAGTCCACTGCCCCCATGGGGCAAGGATTCGGGAGATATCCCCGTAGTGGCATGCAGATCTTTGTGAAGACATTCATGACGAGATACACACTAAGAAGACGACGACCCTTGGCGGCATCCTAGCCAAGGAGGACCACAAGACCTCCGGCAAGCACCTTGCTGGGGATGACAGTAGGCGCCACGGCAAGACCCTTGCCGGAGCCCCGGCAAGGCCCTTGCCGGAGCCCCGGCAAGGCCCTTGCCGGGGACATCTGCAGGGCCACCATCAAGCCCATGCCAACTAAACCTCCACCGCCATATGCAGCTGCCGACCCAACCAGCTCGGCAGGCACCTGCGTGGCGACATGCAGATCTTCGTGAAGACCCACCATTGCGCCACCTCAGCTGCCTGCCTGCCTACATGGCATCTCAGGCACCGCTGGCCAGGGCGCGTGTCGACACAAGAAGGAGCGGCGGCGGACAAGACATGCCTCTCCCCCGTCCCTGATAAAGCAAGGACGCCTAAGCTAGACGCATTAAATGTGCCTTGTCATGTAATGCGAGGGATAACCTCGCATCACTGTACCCTTTCCACCTCCTGTGTGCCACTATGGCGACCCCTTTCTCTGTAAAACGAGGCCCGAGGCAACCAGGAGGAGGATTCGGCTTTATGGGAGCTCCTCATGCCCCATAGCTAGCTGAAGAACACAAACATATAATCCACCAAAGCAGGAGTAGGGTTTTATGCATCCTCGCGGCCCAAACCTAGGTAAAGGAACCGTGTGCTATCTGTTTGATCCGCTCTTCTCTCGACCCCGCGCTCCGCAACCGTAGTAGGGATTCTTGTGATCCCATAGGTGTCGATCCAATACACCGACAAAGGAGGAGAAGATGAATTGGAGTTGCATGTTGCGGAAGTCATCGATGATCACAAGATCAAGATGGACCCTATTATCAAGAGGTTAAATTTAGTTTAAGAAGAAAAAAATTACTTGAAGGAAAAATAAAAAAATTGAGGAGGAGAAGATGATATTAGAGTTGGATGTTGCGGATATCGACGATGATCACAAGATCAAGATGGATGCCATGCGCTTGAAGATTAGAAAGATTAAAAAATATTCCATTCATACCGAGGCTTGGTATCATTATGCCGTTGGATCAATTGTTGCCTTGGTTGAGATTATGATAACATTTGTTGTTGCATTGAAATGTTTTACATAGTTTCAATGCATGGTTTAATTAGATGCTTTGGAGAACTATGTATGTATACTTTGTTTTTAATGTGATGAATTTGGTCACACATATCTATTCATGATGTTCTGTAATGGTTTTGGACGCACTTAATTATATATAATGGACACAGATGAACCAACAATGGATGTACGGTGACAGACGCACCTCCGAGTTTATTAAGGGCATGCATAATTTTCTCGAAGTGGTTGAGGCAAACAAGCAGATTGGTTTTATGTGTTGTCAATGCCCTAGATGTGGGAATAAGAGGTCTTACTCTGCTCTATAAAGGTTTCATGCCACACTACAATGTTTGGACCAAGCACGGAGAAATAGGGGTTATGATGGAAGACGGCGAAGAAGAAGAGGATGATGACAACTACGTGCCTGAATACGGTGATGCTCCAACGGGGGAAGCTGAAGATCAAGAGGAACCATACAGGGGAAGCTGAAGAAGTTGAAGTTTGATCGCATGTTAGAGGATCACAAAAAAAGGTTTTACCCCAATTGCGAAGATGACAACACAATGCTCGGTACCATACTGGAATTGTGGCAGTGGAAGGCTGAGAATGGTGTGCCTGACAAAGGAGTTGAGAAGCTACCGAAAATATTGAAGAAGAAGCCTCCAAAGGATAACGAATTGCCCGACAGTACGTACGCAGGAAAGAAGGTCGTATGCCCTCTAGGATAGGAGGTGCATAAGATACATGCATGCCCTAATGACTGCATCCTCTACTGCGGTGCGTACGAGGATTTGAACGCATGCCCGGTATGTGGTGCATTGCATTATAAGATCAAACGAGATAACCCTGGTGATGTTGACGGCGAGTGCCCTAGGAAGAGGGTTCCTGCCAAGGTGATGTGGTATGCTCCTATAATACCATAGTTGAAACATCTTTTCAGAAACAAAGAGCATGCCAAGTTGATGCGATTGCACATAGAGGACCGTAAAAAAGACAGGAAGATGAGACTACCCGCTGACGGGTCGTAGTGGAGAAAAATCGAGAGAACATACTGGGAGGAGTTTGCAGGTGACGCAAGGAACGTGTGGTTTGGTTTAAGCGCGGATGGCATTAATCCTTTTGGGGAACAGAGTAGTAATCACAGCACCTGGCCCGTGACTCTATATATCTATAACCTTCCTCCTTGGTTGTGCATGAAGCGGAAGTTCATTATGGTGCCAGTACTCATCCAAGGCCCTAAGCAACCCGGCAACGACATTGATGTGTACCTAAGGCCATTAGTTGAAGAACTTTTACAGTTGTGGAATGGACAAGGTGTACGTGTGTGGGATGAGGACAACCGGGAGGAATTTGACCTACATGCATTGCTATTTGTAACCATCAATGATTAGCCTGCTATCGGTAACCTTTCAGGACAAACAAACAAGGGATACCACGCATGCACGCACTGTTTAGATGTCACCGAAAGTATATACCTGGACAAATGCATGAAGAATGTGTACCTGGGGCATCGTCGATTTCTTCCAACCAACCAACAATGTTGAAACAAAGGCAAGCATTTCAAAGGTGAGTCAGATCACCGGAAGAAGCTCGCCCTCCGTACTGGTCATCACATACTTGCAATGGTCAATGATTTACAAATAATCTTTGGAAAGGGTCCCGGCGAACTATCTGTTCCGAATGACGCTGAGGGACGCGCACCCATGTGGAAGAAGAAATCTATATTTTGGGACCTACCCTACTGGAAAGACCTAGAGGCCCGCTCTTCAATCATTGTGATGCACGTGACGAAGAACCTTTGTGTGAACCTTCTAAGCTTCGTGGGAGTGTATGTTTATATACACCGGAGGCGCGGGAGGACCTGCAACATTTGCACGAAAAAGATGACGTGCCTCCAAAGCAGTATGAAGGTCCTGGCAGCTACGCTCTACCAAATAAGAGAATGAAATCTTCTTTGAATGCCTGCTCAGTATGAAGGTCGCGTCTGGCTTCTCGTCGAATATAAAGGGAATAATAAATGTGGCCAAGAAAAAGTTTCAGAACCTAAAGTCTCATGAGTGCCACGTGATTATGACGCAACTGCTTCGGGTTGCATCGATGGAGCTTCTACCGGAAAACATTCGATTAGCCATTGTGAAGCTATGTGCATTCCTCAATGCAATCTCTCAGAAGGTGATCGATCCAGAAATCGTACCAAGGCTAAGGAGTGATGTGGCGCAATGTCTTGTCAGTTTTGAGCTTGTGTTCCCACCATCCTTCTTCAATATCGTGACTCACGTCCTAGTTCATCTAGTCGACGAGATTGTCATTCTGGGGCCCGTATTTCTACACAATATGTTCCCCTTTGAGAGGTTCATGGGAGTCCTAAAGAAATATGTCTGTAACCGCGCCAGGCCAGAAGGAAGCATCTCCATGGGCCATCAAACAGAGGATGTCATCGGGTTTTGTGTTGAATTTATTCCTGACCTTAAGAAGATTGGTCTCTCAGAAGGTGATCGATCCAGAAATCATACCAAGGCTAAGGAGTGATGTGGCGCAATGTCTTGTCAGTTTCGAGCTGGTGTTCCCACCATCCTTTTTCAATATCATGATGCATGTCCTAGTTCATCTATTCGACGAGATTGTCGTTCTAGGCCCCGTATTTCTACACAATATTTTCCCCTTTGAGAGGTTCATGTGAGTCCTAAAGAAATATGTCCTTAACCGCGCTAAGCCAGAAGGAAGCATCTCCATGGGCCATCAAAAAGAGGATGTCATTGGGTTTTGTGTTGAATTCATTCCTGACCTTAAGAAGATTGGTCCCCCTCAATATTGGTATGAGGGGAGACTGACTGGAAAAGGCATGCTAGGAGGCGACTCAATAATATTTAGGGACGGGCATTCTGGGTCTCAAGCACACTATGCTGTTCTACAGAACTCTACCTTGGTGATCCCGTATGTCCATGAATACAAGAACATTCAGCGCTCCATACACCCGGAGCAGTGTCACGACTAGATTACATGTGAACACATGAGGACTTTCGGTAGATGGTTGCAAACACGTCTCAGGGGTGACAACACTATTTCTGATGAGTTGTACTCGTTGACCAGCGGACCATCTTTGACTTTATTGACTTAAAAAGGTACGAGATAAATGTGGATACATTTTACACGATCGCCCAAGATCAAAAGAGTACCAACCAAAACAGCGGTGTCCTCTTTGATGCAGCAACCAAGAAGGGAAAGCATACATATTATGGTTACATAGTGGGCATATGGGAACTTGACTATGGACATGATTTTAAGATCCCTTTGTTTAAGTGCAAATGGGTCAATCCATTAGGAGGCGGGGTACATGTAGACCCACAGTACAGAGTGACAACACTGGATCTGAACAATCTTGGGTACACAGAAGAACCATGCGGCGCAGGTTTTCTATGTGAAGGACTTGTCTACCAAACAGAGAAAAATAAAAGATAAGGAAGCAAATACATCATACGATAAGCCTAAGCGCCACATAGTTCTTTCAGGAAAAGGATACGTCGTGGGATTGGAGGGCAAGACAGACATGTCTGAAGATTACGAAAAGTTTCATGAAATTTCTCCCTTCAAAGATAAGGCTGACCCAAGCACCCTGTTAAACGATGAAGATTATCCATGGTTACGGCGCAATAAGCAAATGACACAGGCGAAGAAAAAGTGATGAGTTTCTCTCCACAACTGTTATGATGATGCCTTTGATCTAGAATATCACTGCAGTTACATGTGAAGACATGAAATGCCTTTTGTAAAAGATGAGTTTCCGTACAAAACCCTGATCATTCGAAAGAGATTGTTTGTTTTGTACACGAAGTGCATCCAGTTTTTGCCGTAACCCTCTCAAGTTTTTAGCACATGACATGTGGGTGAAATTATGATACCATGCCAACTTTCAACCTTTTCATAGTTCATTTGTAGTGCTTTACAATTGAAGGGTCATTTAGCTGAAATAATGAACTAATATAAAAAAGAATGAACCAACAATAATCAATTAAAATATTCTGTTATGATCAACAAAAACAAAACTATAATATTCTTCAATAGCAAAAAGAATCAACTAAAAAGCTTTTATAAAACTCCAATAGCAAAAGGAATAAACTAAAAAACTTTTAAAAAACCTCTAATATTATTAAAACTAAAATTATCAAAGTATTTTCCGTTCAAAACATTAAAAGAAAAAAGAATTTTCATAAATAATTTTTTTGTTAGAAACTTTAATAGCAACTAGTAACATGCCCGTGCGTTGCAACGGGAGAAAAAATCGCGCATCCGTCAATTTTTTCTTGTAAAAAATGCAATATTATGAGTTGTGGCCCCGAAACACACATTTGTTGTATTTTCTAAAGAAATTAAAAATCAACATTTGAGAGAATCATTTGATATAAATTAGTGCTACAAAAGATGTTGAGCACATCGAGCATGTGGTAATATTGTTACTGAGATGTTTGGAAAAAACATAAACTCAATGCAGAGTAAATTGCTTGTTGTATATAATAATTAAACCTTATATCAAAATGCATTAAACAACCTGAAAGATGTGTTCCTAGAATTCCAATCCTTTCATTGGGGTCACAGATATAACCGAGCACAAAAGTATATACCTAATTACTTTTAATATGGGTTCTATAGATTGAATCTGGTCAAATAAGGGAAGCTATTAAAAATATCTCAGTTAGTAGGTCTCAAAGTAAACAAATCCTATTCAAAGATATAAAGCATATATCAAAAGGCTTTAAGCATCATGCATCACGATATACCCCTTTTGCACCAAAGCACAAAACTTACATATAGTGCTACTTTGCAATGCACAAACCTAGTTACTCCCCATTAACACTTAAGTTTGAAACATGACATATGTAGGGTGCAGCAGAATAAACATTATCACAACTAGAGCAGGAAAAAAGGAGCATAAACAGAAACTCTTTACATAAACAAAAAGATGCACACCATACTTTAGCACTAAAAAACTTTTAAAAAACCTCTAATATTATTGAAACTAAAATTATACAAAATTTATGCAAATAAATTATCAAAGTATTTTATGTTCAAAACATTAAAAGCAAAAATAATTTTCATAAAGAATTTTTGTTAGAAACTTTAATAGCAAAACGAATTATCATAAAAAATTGTTAGAAACTAAAATAACAAAATATGTTTTTGAATATAATGATAAAACACAGTAATATGAAATAGCAGAAAAAAGAATCACTCAACAAAAATATTTTTATAGTAAAGTTATTAAAAAACTAGTGGTTCACACAAATTAAAAAAACAAATTTAAACTATTCAAATTGGAAAACAAATGGAACTAACATAAAGTTTATAATTTTATTACCTAAAAGCAAAAAAGAATCACAGCAAACTAGTAAGTATTTTGCGGTAAGTAGAAATAAAATAAAATTAATAAAGCAAAAAAGAAAACAAAAAAAGTGCCACCTACTGGGCCACCACGGCCTGAATATGACTAGAAACCCAACCATGGGCCAGGATTCAGGCCCGCAGCAGGCCCACGGGCACATAGTGATAGTTTAGGCCCAAAAGTCTGTAGTTGAGAGGAGCTCAAGAGGGTGGGCACATCAGTGCTTATAAACCACTCTCGAGCTCTCTCAACTAGCGAGGTGGGACTAAACTTTTGCCCGCGACGCGGGGAGCACAAGGCCTTTTGTCCCGGTTGGTGGCACCAACTGGGATGAAAGGGGCGCATTGGTACCAGTTAGTGGTACCAACCGGGATCAATATGCCCCGTTAGTCCCAGTTGGTCTTTGGTCCCGGTTCGTGGCACCAACCAGGACCAATGCCACCTTTGGTCCCGGTTGGTGCCACCAACCAGGACTAAGGGTGGCATTGGTCGTGGTTGGTGCCACGAACCGGGACCAAAGCTCTGTGTATATAAGCAACACTTGTGAAAATTTCAGTTTCATCGCCCATTTGCCCCTGACGACGCCGAGCTCATCCACACCGCCAGGCTGCCCGTGTTCGTCGCCGCGCCCCTCACCCTGCCCCAAGCTTGTCGTCACCCAGCGCCCCGCCGGCCGCTCCTCGTCACCGTCGCCTTCGCCCTGCGCCCCGATATATAT
>LR738714.1:860917299-860974761 GCA_902687465.1 Secale cereale | reverse complement strand
ATATATATATACCACTAACGAGACGAACCAACTTAAGTGTGTGTGTGTGTGTGTTAGTGTGTGTGTGTGTGTATGTGTATATATTTATGTGTGTATATGTGTATAAGTGTGTATGTTTATATGTATATATGTGTGTATGTGTATGTGTATATATTTATGTATATGTTCATATTTAGAAGAAAAAGGAGTGGAAAAGAAAAATAAGAAGAGGAAGAAGGAGAAGAAGAGGAGAGGAAGAAGAGGAGAAAAAATAAGAAGAGGAAGAAGAAGAAAAAAAAAAGAGGAGAAGAAGAAGGATGTTCATATATAATCTATTTATTTTCTTCTTCTCCTCTATTCCTTCTTCTTCTCCTCTTTTTTTTCTTCTTCTCCTCTATTCCTTTTTCTTCTCCTCTTTTTTCTTCTTCCTCCTCTTCTTATTTTTCTTCTTCTTCCAAACCGGCCGGAGAAGAAGAAAAAATAGAATAAGAAAAAAATTAGAATAAGAAGGAATAGGTCGAGGGTCGGGAACTAGGGTAGAGGGTCGAGGGCCGCCGAGTGGTCGAGGGTCGAGGGTCGTCGAGGGGCCGAGGGTCGCGGGTCGAGGATCGCCGAGGGGTCGAGAGGGGGACGTCGATCAACCCCCTCTAGCTCGACCAACTCTCGAGGACACCCAAACCCTAGAGAGAAAAAACGTTGTCAATCTCCTACCCCCTCCCGCCCCTACCCGACAAACTCTCTCGAGATTTATAAGAGATTTATCAAGAATGCCCCCAGTATGGATGTGCATAATTAAGTTGATCCATATTTTTTCCTGATCTCGTCTACCATTCTATATGTGCAGGTTCTCTTGTGTCAAAGTATTGAAGAAATCCATGGTTTCATAATTATGCGGAAGTTCAACAAAGGCCATCCAAATAGCAATATTCGAAAGGCTCTTGCTGAATTTCATATGAAAAAGCGAATTATCCTATCAGGACTCCGTTCAAAAATAATTTTGGAGAGCTTCATACCATCATGTGCTCGTTACTTCCGACTAATGATGAAGCCATGGTTTTCTTGAATCCATTGACACTAGACAACGTGACATATAGAAGGGTATATGAGATCAGGAAAAATAGGGACCAATTTCTGCACATCCAGAATGGCGCCATTTTGTTAAATCCCTTGTCGGTCCGGACATCGGACATTCATGAGAGAGGCGGTCCGGCCCAAACCCAAGAAGCATTGCCGAGGCCACCCCAAACCCTAGAAGCGTCGAGGCCACCCCAAACGCTAGAAGCATCGTCGAGGCCACCCCAAACCCTAGAAGTGTTGCCGAGGCCACCAAAATTTACCAAGTTAAAAGAGCTTGTGTTGTCGTCGAGGCCACCCCAAACCCTAGAAGCATTGTCTTCGAGGCCACTAATTAATATTTCTTGTTGTGATTAGCTAGCTACGTCTATGTTTGTAACTAATATATCCATCTGTCATGTTTGTATATTAATTGCCATGTTGTAATATGTGCACAAACTATGGAGCACCGAGACGAGGAAACAGAACTGTTGTTGGGGGATATAATCTACGGCGGAGGTAATGTCTTGTAATTTCTCAACGACAACGATGGTATGGAAGGAGAGGGTGAAGGCTCCGGTGATCGAACAATGGAGGATGAAGGACATGATATACGTGATGACAACTCTGGTGACGAAACGGAGGAGGGAGGTGTTGCAAAGTCCGGCGAGGTATATATATATATATATATATATATATATATATATATATATATATTAATTAAGCATGTGCTGACTAGCTAATTGATGTATTAATTGTTTTGGTATGTACATATATTAAATGTCTTCTTTCTTCTTTTATAGACCTCCGGATCGAACCAAACTTCGGTAACGAGACAAGGCCCGAAGAAAAGGTTGCGCCCGGATGAAAAGTTCACGATCGCACATATCGTGAATGATGGCATGATTGAACCCATCCGGACCAAGGAAGCATTTTCTGCTCAGTGCGCTATTGTTAGGGACATGATCCCGGTCAGCATCCAACTATGGAATAAGCCTAAGAACGTAGACCCTCAAGTGCCTTATGTCACTGATATACAAAAATATGATCTTTGGACAGCGCTGAAGGAAAATTTCACCCTACCGCCAGAGGAGGATCCGGAGAAGTCAGTTATGGTGCCATTTGTCAAGGCTCAAGATCTTAAGAAGATGGCAGATCTATTAAGGAGGTGGAAGAATGAGTTGAAAGCAAAGTTTGTCGACAAAGGGAAGACTCTAGTCTTGACCGGCCAATTTGAGAAGATAAGAGATCACTGGCCCGCATTTGTGGCCTAGAAGAAATCGGACAGGACTAAGAAGATGTCAGAGACAAACAAGAAGAATGCAGCAAAGAAGGAGTTTCACCATCGCACAGGGTCAGGTGGCTACATCGAAGCCCGGCCATTGTGGGACAAGGCTGAGCAAGACTTGGTTGCTAAAGGGGTCGAACTAGTGACATTGAACTGGCCATACCGTTCAAGGACTTGGTTCTTCAGGGTTGGGGGAACCTTGGGCCCTCAAACAGGGAGGTGTCGTTGGACGTAGGAGCAACTTGAAATACCCATCAAGAAGCTTCAGAAGGGTATTGCTGCAGCGCAGGAAGGGACGTTCGTTCCCGATAGAGAGAATGACGAGCTCAATGAGACCCTCGGGAATCCGGAGCACCTGGACGAACACGAGGCACGCCAGGCTCCGTTCCAAGGAAGGTTGGGTTTCCCGACGCAGATGGTTACAAAACCAAGGACAGGAAGAGGAAACTGGATCAGACTGAACTGCAGAAGCTGCATGCAAGGGTACAAAAGCTAGGGGAACAACCAGCTGTAGCCAGCGACCTGCTGGAGCTACCCTAGAAGCTACCCTGCCATCTCAGCGGAGAAGCAGCGTCGCTTCCACCAAGCTCCTTCAGCATCCTAACTTCACGGCTCCTAGCTACCCCGTGGATGCTATCACGGTGGCTCAACATTACCAGCTTATGACGCAATGGCAGCAATTCAAAGTCAAGGCGGCTGTCGACTCTGTTGCACCACCTCTACACGAAGCAACTTTTCACTATCGTCCGATTCCACAAGGCTATGTTGTTGTGATGGTGGATGAAGTAATGGAGGGATTTGAGTAGCTCGAGCTGGACCACCTTACAGGTGAAGGGAATACTCAGCTGGGTCTTGCTCTGAAGACTCCATGTCTATGGCGCGTGAGGGCGGCACTCCGCCTCCTTCTCCGCCTTATCTGGCGCGTCCGAGCAGCCCACCTCCTCCTTCGCCACGTCAGCAACGGCAGAAGACAAGAGCCGTCGCTCCGTCTGCTCCCGCGCGTCGGAGCACTCCGGCTCCTTCTACTACTCATCAGCAGCAAGGGAAGAGAGGCATTGCCGCTCCGGCGTCTAGCAGTACAGCCAGAGGCAGGAGGCAATACAGATTGGCTCCTTCTCTCAAGCCTCTAGAGAAGTTACCATACGAGATGAGCGAGGAGGAAAACCAGAAGATCTGTGAAGCCCAAGTGAAGGACTTCTTTGAAACACAAAGTGCTAAGAAACATCCACCCCCGGAGGAGAAGATATATCCGGTTAAATCGAAGCGCAAATTTGATGCGCTAAAGCGACCACCATCGTGTCCGCCAGATACCAACTATGAGCGCATTATTGAAAAGACATATCTGGAAGCGGAGCGGTCTGGAAGTACTTGCAGTGATCGAAGGTTAGCACAATGAAGAAGTGGGAAGAAATTCCCCAGCTCGGCGAACAAGCGAACCAATCCTGCCCCCCCCCCCGGTCAAGGTGCCTAGCGACATCGTCGCTAATCATCCGGGGATGGCGCACAATACTTCTTGGATTAGCTAGGCGATGATGTAGTGTTTGATATGTTAGAGGTGGACGAACACAAATACCGATACGGGAAGCCTCTTGTCAAACCTGGTTATCCTCCTCTAACAACGATGATGCGTAAATTCCATGACTGGTACATGGAAGTCTGCAAAAATTCTGGCAACTATACTTTGACGCTGAGAGTTAAAGATGACCACGACCTCGTTTGAATTGATATGTTGTTTGTTCCATTTGAGGAGTTCTTCAAGTTTTTCAATCAAAAGGCCCTCGATAAAATAATGGTCACTTGATACTGTCTGTAAGTACTACATTTGTAATTAAGTATGTATATATAGCTCAGCTCTTTCATTGCATCTATATATAATTATCCTCACTATATTATGCACAATGAAGATCGTCGAATGCAGAAAAGCACTAATCTGGGACATTGAGTTCATTAACACAAATCTCTTAGATGAATGGACGGTTAAATTTAATCCCAAAGAAACCGAGCACAACTTGCTACAATCATTGCTCAAAAATCAAAATAGAGATACAATACTCTTTCCTTACCACTTCAAGTGAGTGTTACTGTCTTGTGCATATTCGGTTTCCCTTATTACTCGAGGTTATAGTAATGTAATTGATGAGTTATGCATGTGTGCACAGCTTTCACTATATTCTCCTAGAGGTTAAGCTTGAGCGAGGACTAGTAACCGTCTTAGACTCGAGACGAAAAGATCCCCAGGACTATGCAGACATCACTGCAATGCTTCAGAAGTAAGTTCAATCGATCATTATCGCACCATATCGGCAACTTTGTTCATTTCCTGATATCAGGTAATTTTTTTCTTTGTCTCGCGGGGTTTGGAAAGATTTCACCGCAGAAACTCCAGGACTGCCGAGGGAGCTGTGATTTACACACCCGAGAGTAAGTACTACTAGCTAGTTCCGCACATCTCCCATTGATTCTAGCTAGTTTCGTCAATACCATTTATAATGCTTGATTATCATTGTGATTAACCTCTATTTCTCGTAAAATGGTTGTGGCAGGACGCGGGAATAATTGTTGTGGATACTACTTCTACTTCTTGAGCTTGCATTGTATTCCCTCGAAGGGGAAAGGGTGATGCAGCACAGTAGCGTAAGTATTTCCCTCAGTTTTTGAGAACCAAGGTACCAATCCAGTAGGAGACCACACGCGAGTCCCTCGCACCTGCACAAACAAATAAGAACCTCGTAGCCAACGTGATAAGGGGTTGTCAATCCCTTCACGGTCACTTACGAGAGTGAGATCTGATAGATATGATAAGATAATATTTTTGGTATAGAAACAGAAAGTAAATAATGCAAAGCAAGGTAAAGTAAATAGTAGATGGAAGATTAATATGATGAGAATAGACCCGTGGACCATAGGTTTCACTAGTTGCTTCTCTCATGGTAGCAGAATTCTACAGTGGGTGAACAAATTACTGTCGAGCAATAGATAGAAAAGCGCATAGTTATGAGAACATCTAAGCATGATCATTGTATATAGGCATCACGTCCGTGACAAGTACACCGAAACGATTCTGCATCTACTACTCTTACTCCAGACATCGACCGTTATCCAGCATGCATCTAGAGTATTAAGTTCATAAGAACGGAGTAACGCCTTAAGCAAGATGACATGATGTAGAGGGATAAACTCAAGCAATATGATATAAACCCCATCTTTTTATCCTCGATGGCAACAATACTATACGTGCCTTGCTGCCCCTACTTTCACTGGGAAAGGACACCGCAAGATTAAACCCAAAGCCAGACACTTCTCCCATTGCAAGAACTATAGATCTAGTAGGCCAAACCAAACCAATAATTCGAACAGACTTGCAAGGATATTATAATCATACATAAAAGATTTCATAAAAGAATCCAATATTGTTCATAGATAATCTTGATCACAAACCCACAATTCATCGGATCTCGACAAACAGACCGCAAAAAGATTACATCGAATAGATCTCCTAGAAGATCTAGGAGAAATTTGTATTGAGATCCAAAGAGAGAGAAGAAGTCATCTAGCTAATAACTATGGACCCGAAGGTCTGTGGTAAACTACTCACAACTCATCGGAGGGGCTATGGTGTTGATGTAGAAGCCCTCCGTGATCAATGCCCCCTCCGGTGGAGCTCCGGAACAGGCCCCAAGATGGGATCTCACGGGAACAAAAGGTTATGGCGGTGGAATTAGGGTTTCTTGGTGCTCCTCGATGTTTTTAGGGTATGTGGATATATATAGGAGGAAAAAGTACGTCGGTGGAGCAACGTGGGGCCCACGAGGGTGGGGGGCTCGCCTACCCCCTTGGGCGCGCCCTGCCCCCTCGTGGGCACCACGTTTCTTGTCTGGCTTGTACTCGAAGTCTCCCGTGAAGATATTGTTCCAAAAATAACTCTCTCGATGGTTTAATTCTGTTTGGACTCCGTTTGATATTCCTTTTCTGCGAAACACCAAAATTGGCAAAAAACAGCAATTTGCACTAGGCCTTGGGTTAGTAGGTTAGTCCCAAAAATAATATAAAAGTGTATAATAAAGCCCATTAAACATCCAAACCCAAATATATAATAGCATGGAACAATCTAAAATTATAGATACATTGGAGACGTATCAAGCATCCCCAAGCTTAATTCCTGCTCGTCCTCGAGTAGGTAAATAATAAAAAAAGAATTTTTTATGTGGAATGCTAACCAATATAATTCTCAATGTAATTTTCTTTATTGTGGCATGAATGTTCAAATCCGAAAGATTCAAGACAAAAGTCTATATTGACATAAGAATAATAATACTTTAAGCATACTAACAAAGCAATCGTGTCTTCTCAAAATAACATGGCCAAAGAAAGTTATCCGTACAAAATCATATAGTCTGGCTACGCTCTATCTTCATCACACAAAATATTTAAGTCGTGCACAACCCCGGTTTTGGCCAAGCAATTGTTTCACACTTCAATTCTTTCAAACCTTTCAACTTTCACGCAATATATGAGCATGAGCCATGGATATAGCACTATGTGGAATAGAGTGGTGGTTGTGGAGAAGGCAAACGAGGAAGATAGTCTCACATAAACTAGGCGTATCGATGAGCTATGGAGAAGCCCATCAATAGATATCAATGTGAGTGAGTAGGGATAGCCATGCAACGGATGCACTAGAGCTATAAGTGTATGAAAGCTCAACAAAAGAAACTAAGTGGGTGTGCATCCAACTTGCTTGCTCACGAAGACCTAGGGCATTTTGAGGAAGCCCATCATTGGAATATACAAGCATAGTTCTATAATGAAAATTCCCACTAGTATATGAAAGTGACAAAACAAAAGACTCTCTATCATCATGAAGATCATGGTGCTATTTTGAAGCACAAGTGTGGAACAAAAAAAGATAGTAACATTGTCCCTTCTCTCTTCTTCTCTCATTTTTTTATTTTATTTCCTTTTTTCTTTTGGGCCTTTTCTTTTTTTTCTTTTTTTATGGCCTCTTTTTTTAATCTTTTTTCTTTTTCGTCCGGAGTCTCATCCTGACTTGTGGGGGAATCATAGCCTCCATCATCCTTTCCTTACTGGGACAATGCACTAATAATGATGATCATCACACTTTAATTTACTTACAACTCGAAGCTAGAACAAAATATGACTCCATGTGAATGATAATGAAGAAGCATGTCATATTAACGAAACGGTGGAATGTTGCATGGCAATATATCTCGGAATGGCTATGGAAATGCCATGATAGGTAGGTATGGTGCCTGTTTTTAGGAAGGTATATGGTGGGTGTATGGTACAGGCGAAAGTTGCGCGGTACAAGAGAGGCTAGCAATGGTGGAAGGGTGAGAGTGTGTATAATCCATGGACTCAACATTAGTCATAAAGAACTCATATACTTATTGCGAAAATCTATGAGTTATCAAAACAAAGTATTCAACGCATGCTCCTAGGGGAAGGGTTGGTAGGAGTTAACCATCACGCGATCCTGATCTCCACACAAAGGATGCCACTCAATACATAAATCATGCTCCAACATCATCACATAACGGTTCACCATACGTGCATGCTACGGGAATCACAAACTTTAACACAAGTATTTCTTGAATTCACAATTACTCCACTAGCATGACTCTAATATCACCATCCTCATATCTCAAAAAAATCATCAATTATCAAACTTGTCTTGATATTCAATGCACTTTATGTGAAAGTTTTTACTATATCATCTTGGATGCCTATCATATTAGGACTAGTTTTACAACCAAAGCACATTACCATGCTGTTCTAAGATATTCTCAAAAAGATATAAGTGAAGCATGAGAGATCATAATTTCTACAAAATAAAACCACCACCGTGCTCTAAAACATATAAGTGAAGCACTAGAGCAAAATTATCTAGCTCAAAAGATATAAGTGAAGCACATAGAGTATTCTAATAATTTTCAATTCATTTGTATCTCTCTCAAAAGGTGTGTCCAGCAAGGATGATTGTGTTAAACTAAAAAGCGAAGACTCAAATCATACATGATGCTCCAAGCAAAAAACATATCATGTGGTGAATAAAATTATAGTCTCAAGTAAAGTTATTGATAGATGAAGACGAAAGAGGGGATGCCTTCCCGGGGCATCCCCAAGCTTAGGCTTTTGGTTATCCATGAATTTTACCTTGGGGTGCCTTGGGCATCCCCAAGCTTAGGCTCTTGCCACTCTTTGTTCCATAGTCCATCAAATCCATACTCAAAACTTGAAAACTTCACAACACAAAACTTAGCCAAAAATCTCGTGAGCTCCGTTAGTATAAGAAAACAAACCACCACTCAAAGGTACTGTAATGAACCCATTCTTTCTTTATATTTGTTTTAAACCTACTGTATTCCAACTTCTCTTTTTTTTCATACCCCCCGATACTACTCATAGATTCATCAAAATAAGCAAACAACACATGAGAAACAGAATCTGTCAAAAACAAAACATTATGTAGTAATCTATAACATTCGAATACTTTAGTAACTCTAAAAAAATTGAAATAAATTGGTGGACGTGAGGAATTTTTCTATTAATCATCTACAAAAAGAATCAACTAAAAAGCACTCTCCAGTAAAAAATGATAGCTGATCTCGTGAGCGCTAAAGTTTCTGTTTTTTCAGCATGATCACATAAACTTCACACAAGTCTTCCCAGAGGTTCTACTTGGTACAAACACTAATTAAAACACAAAACCACATCTAAGCAGAATCTAGATGCAATATTTATTCCTAAACAGAAGCAAAAGCAAAGAAAAATAAAATTGGGTTGCCTCCCAACAAGCTCTTTCTTTATAGCCGTTAAGATAGGCTTGAGAATTCAATGATGCTCTCATGAAAGATAAGAATTGTAACACAAAGAGAGCATCAAATAGCATGTGAAAATCACATCTAAGTCTAACATACTTCCTATGCATATGCATGTTATAGGAACACAAATTAGCAAGACTAGCAAGATCTAGAATATGCAAGGAAGAAGAAAGAAACAATAGCAATCTCATCATAACGAGAGGTAATTTAGTAACATGAAAATTTCTACAACCATATTTTCCTCTCTCATAATAATTGCATGTCAGATCATAAGCAAATTCAACAATATAGCTATCACAAAACATATTCTCAACACGATCCACATGCATATGAAGTTGACACTCTTCCAAAAATAGTGGGATCAACATTAACTAAAGTCATGACCTCTCCAAACCCACTTTTATCAAAAAAAATCATAAGATTGAACATTCTCCAAATATGTGGGAACTAAAGTTGACAATCTTCCAAACCCACTTTCAATATTATTGCAAACATTATTATCAATCTTATATATCATGGGGCTTAAATAAATTTTCAAGATCATAAGAAGAATCACCCCAATCATGATCATTGCAACAAGTAGTAGACATAGCAAAACTAGCATCCCCAAGCTTAGGGTTTTGCATATCATTAACACAATTGTCATTAATAGAATTTATAATAGTATCATTGCAATCATGTTTTTCATTAAAAGAGCTATCGTGAATCACTTCATAATTTTCTTATTTCAACACTTCATCACAATTTTTGGACTCACGAATTTCAAGCAAAACCTCATAAAGATATTCTAGTGCACGCAGCTCACTGATGTCTACTATGTAACCTTCTTCTTGTCGACGTTGTTGGGCCTCCAAGTGCAGAGGTTTGTAGGACAGTAGCAAATTTCCCTCAAGTGGATTACCTAAGGTTTATCAATCTGTGGGAGGCGTAGGATGAAGATGGTCTCTCTCAAACAACCCTGCAACCAAATAACAAAGAGTCTCTTGTGCCCCTAACACACTCGATACAATCGTAAATTGTATAGTTGCACTAGTTCGGCGAAGAGATGGTGATACAAGTGCAATATGGATGGTAGATATAGGTTTTTGTAATATGAAAATATAAAAACAGCAAGGTAACTAATGATAAAAGTGGGCATAAACGGCATTGCAATGCGTTGATACAAGGCCTAGGGTTCATACTTTCACTAGTGGAAGTTCTCTCAACAAGGATAACATAATAAGATCATATAACAATCCCTCAACATGCAACAAAGAGTCACTCCAAAGTCACTAATAGCGGAGAACAAACGAAGAGATTATTGTAGGGTACGAAACCACCTCAAAGTTATTCTTTCTGATCGATATATTCAAGAGTCCGTAGTAAAATAACCCGAAGCTATTCTTTCCATTCGATCTATCCTAGAGTTCGTACTAGTATAACACCTTAAGATACACAGCAACCAAAACCCTAATGTCACCTACATACTCCATTGTCACCTCAAGAATCCGTGGGCATGATTACACGATATGCATCACACAATCTCATATTCGTCTATTCAACCAACACAAAGAACTTAAAAGAGTGCCCCAAAGTTTCTACCGAAGAGTCAAGACGAAAACGTGTGCCAACCCCTATGCATAGATTCCCAAGGTCACGGAACCCGCAAGTTGATCACCAAAACATACATCAAGAGAATCAATAGAATACCCCACTGTCACCACGGGTATCCCATGCAAGACATACATCAAGTGTTCTCAAATGCTTAAAGACTCAATTTGATAAGATAACTCCAAAGGGAAAACTCAATCCATTACAAGAAGATAGAGGGGGAGAAACATCATAAGATCCAACTATAATAGCAATGCTCGCGATACGTCAAGATCGTGCCATCTCAAGAACACGAGAGAGAGAGAGAGAGAGAGAGAGGGATCAAACACATAGCTACTGGTACATACCCTCAGCCCCGAGGGTGGACTACTCCCTCCTCATCATGGAGAGCGCCGGGATGATGAAGATGGCCACCGGAGAGGGATTCGGCGGCGGAACTCCCGATCTAGGTTATTTTCTGGAGGTTTATATATTAATAGGATTTTTTGGCATTGGGCACAAGTCAGGGGGGGTCTCCAGGCTATCCACAAGATAGGGGGGCGCGCCCAAGGGGGTGGGCGCGCTCCCCACCCTCGTGGGCAGCCCGGGACTCTCTTGGCCCAACTCTTTTACTCTGGGGGCTTCTTTTGGTCCATAAAAAATCATCAAAAATTGGCACATCAATTGGACTCCGTTTGGTACTCCTTTTCTGTAAAACTCAAAAACAAGGAAAAACAGAAACTGGCACTCGGCTCTGGGTTAATAGGTTAGTCCCAAAAATCATTTAAAAGTGTATATAAAAGCCCAGAAAACATCCTAGAAGGATAATATAATAGCATGGAACAATCGAAAATTATAGATACGTTGGAGACGTATCAAGCATCCCCAAGCTTAATTCCTGCTCGTCCTCGAGTAGGTAAATGATAAAAATAGAATTTTTAATGTGGAATGCTACCTAACATAATTCTCAATGTAATTTTCTTTATTGTGGCATGAATGTTCAGATCTGAAAGACTCAAGACAAAAGTTTAATATTGACATAAGAGTGGTAATACTTCAAGCATACTAACAAAGCAATCATGTCTTCTCAAAATAACATGGTCAAAGAAAGTTATCCCAACAAAATCATATAGTCTTGCTATGCTCTATCTTGATCATGCAAAATATTTAAATCATGCACAACCCCGGTTTCAGCCAAGCAATTGTTTCACACTTTAATTCTTTCAAACCTTTCAACTTTCACGCAATACATGAGCGTGAGCCATGGATATAGCACTATGTGGAATAGAGTGGTTGTTGTAGAGACGACAAAAGGAAGAAGATAGTCTCACATCAACTAGGCATATCAATGGGCTATGGAGATGCCCATCAATAGATATCAATGTGAGTGAGTAGGGATTGCCATGCAACGGATGCAGTAGAGCTATTAGTGTATGAAAGCTCAACAAAACAAACTAACTGGGTGTGCATCCAACTTGCTTGCTCATGAAGACCTAGGGCATTTGAGGAAGCCCATCATTGAAATATACAAGCCAAGTTCTATAATGAAAATCCCCACTAGTATATGAAAGTGACAAAACAAGAGACTCTCTATCATGAAGATTATGGTGCTACTTTGAAGCACAAGTGTGGTAAAGGATAGTAGCATTGTCCCTACTCTCTCTCTCTCTCTCTCTCTCTCTCTCTCTCTCTCTTGGAGGGGCTTTTTTAGCCCCCCTCTCTTTTTGTTTGGGACATCTCTTTTTTATTTGGCATTTCTCTCTTTTTTTTGTTTCCTCACATAGGACAATGCTCTAATAATGAAGCTCATCACACTTTTATTTACTTCAACTCAAAGATTACAACTTGAAGCTAGAACAAAATATGACTCTAAGTGAATGCCTCCGGCGGTGTATCGGGATGTGCAATGAATCAAGAGTGACATGTATGAATGAATTGTGAATGGTGGCTTTGCCACAAATACGATGTCAACTACATGATCATGCATGGCAATATGACAATATAAAGCGTGTCATAATAACAGAACGGTGGAAAGTTGCATGTCAATATATCTCGGAATGACTATGAAAATGCCATGATAGGTAGGTATGATGGCTGTTTTGAGGAAGGTATATGGTGGGTGTATGGTACCGGCGAAAGTTGCGCAGTACAAGAGAGGCTAGCAATGGTGGAAGGTGAGAGTGCGCATAATCCATGGACTCAACATTAGTCATAAAGAACTCATATACTTATTGCAAAAATCTATAAGTTATCAAAACAAAGTATTCAACGCATGCTCCTAGGAGAAGGGTTAGTAGGATTTAACCATCGCGCGATCCCGACCTCCACACAAGAGATGAAAATCAATAAATAAATCATGCTCCAACTTCATCACATAACGGTTCACCATACGTGCATGCTACGGGAATCACAAACTTTAATACAAGTGTTTCTCAAATTCACAATTACTCCACTAGCATGACTCTAATATCACAATCCCCATATCTCAAAACAATCATCAAGTATCAAACTTCTCATAGTATTCAATGCACTTGTTGGCACAAGAACACATCACGTGTACCCTTGACGCCGGGGGTGATGCACCGCAGCTCATGTCGTAGGAGACCCGACCGACAGCGCGATACGCAAGACAGTTGACGAGCACTTTTGCGTTCCCAAAACCCCACACCCCCGGGAGGGACCCCGTCAAGGAGTGCGGCGGCTATGGGCTGCCCTAGGTCGTTTCGCTCACCCCTAGAGCCTCGAGATTCACAGCTCTCAAACACGACGAACAGCGAAGAACGAGAGAGAAAAACGGTGGAGAGATAAAACGTAGATTGAAAAAAGTAGTATATTTATTTGATCGATTGTGTGTTGTCTAATCGGCCATCACCTCCAACATATATAAGAGGCGGCTGGACTTCCCGTACAAGCAAAGGATTCGTCTAGGCTTTCCTTACAAAAAATCACATTAATTCACGTCCTACAGTCCTAGTACTACTCCAACTCGAATTCAGTCTGAATCTGGCCCATCTTCTGTCTTCCTCCTTGTGCGGGCCACCGAGCTTGCATACGATCTCTGATCAAGACGGCCCAAATATAAGGGATAATTAATTTGGTGCCCTTAGTTGTGTCCCACTCGGCAGGTTTACCCCTAGTTTCCGAAAACACTTGTTCCTGCCCAAACCATTTTGCTCCTCTTATGCTTTTGCCCTTTGACCGTTTGACCATCACTTTGAAAACTTCATAAAAAATTCATACTAACTCAGAAAAATTCAAATAAGATATCTAAATGTTTAGAAAAGCATCACCTATATGTGCATGGCATTTGCATTCATGGAAAAAGTGTTGGCTAGTCCCCATGAATGCAAATGGTCAAAACTGAGATGGGGACTGGACAACACTTTTTTCATGAATGAAAATGACATGCACATATAGGTGATGCTTTTCCGAACATTTTGATATCTTATTTGAATTTTTCTGTGTTAGTATGAATTTTTTATGAAGTTTTCAAAGTGATGGTCAAACGGTCAAAGGGCAAAAGCATAAGAGGAGCAAAGTGGTTTGGGCAGGAACAAGTGTTTTCGGAAAATAGGGGTAAACCTGCCGAGTGGGACACAACTAGGGGCATAAAATCAATTATCCCCAAATATAAAACTCGTGCACCTCGACGAGACGAACAATTCTCATGTTGACGAGACGAACAATACGATCTCCAGTCGGATTCGTTCTTGCAGCAGACTAGATTATCCGAGTCTCGTAGTGAATTTGCATGCCATATACTATCTCTGATGATGATGACTCCAAAACCAAATTTCACCGTTTTTACGATACGCACAACTTCCGTATTGAACACTTCTCCATCCGAGACCATCTTGATAAACTTTTGGGCACATGTTCAGTTTCACTCGGATTCGAGCTCAACCACTCGGATATTAGAGTCTTTCACTCGGATGGTCCGACTGGATTTTTTTCACTCGGATGTTTAGAATTTTTCACTCGGATGACTATATTTTAACTCGGAAGACAATCTTTCACTCGGATGATGACCACATTTTCAGTCGGAAGACAATCTTTTACTCGATCGGCAAGCTTTCATTTCGATGGTAATCCTTTCACTCGGTTGACTATATTTTCACTCGGATGATAATTTCACTCGGATGACTATATTTTCAGTCGGAAGCCAATCTTTTACTCAATCAATAAGTTTTCACTCGACCTTTTACTCGATCGGTAGGTTTTCACTCGACCTTTTACTTGATCGGTAGGTTTTCACTCGAACTTTTACTCAATCGATAGGTTTTCACTCGAACTTTTACTCAATCGGTAGGTTTTCACTCGGATGGCAAAACTTTTTCACTCGGATTTCCCGACTGAAAAGACAGCCTGATCTTGTTTGCCTCTCCAGGTTGCATACGACCTCGGATTGAGACAAATTTTATATGAAAATCGATCGGCTCGATGAGACGAAACTTTTTCATATTGAAGGTTCTTCGATTCAAGGCCGTCTTGATGGCCGAATTACTCGCGCAACCTATCAGACAAGTGTCGGGTACCTCGCGCCATATTTCCGTATAGTTTCGATCTGCAGTGTATTGCCTCTAACTTTTGCATACGAACTCGGATTGAGATGATTCATATATCAAAATCAATTGCCTCGACGAGACGAAGACAATTACTTTAGAATGCTCCTTCATTCGAGGTCGTCTTAAATGCGTGATTGGCCAAAAACCACTCGGAACATTGAATTATGCCACTCGGAATATAGTTTCGGTCTCTAAAATAAGATCCAATGATGATAACCGAAACATCAAAGTCGTTCCACCCGGCGACGTGAATCTTTTCATGCTGAAAACCCGTTCATTCGAGACCATCTTCGTTGCTTTTCGTATCTTGCTAAAATCAGGTGTCAACACATGCCCCCCTGTTTTTCGGCAAAGCTTGCAAGTCAAAAAATAATACGCGAAGTTTTTTGTTCTAAGGACGATGTCAACACTCCATCGGCCATTTGTATTTCTCAGGGCGATAATTGCGTATCGGCCATGTTTGTGCTAAGGGCGATAATTGTATATCCGCCATTGAGTACTTAGGCTTCTTGCCACACACTCGGGTGGTATTTCTTCAAGTACTTGCCATTGAGACCTCGAGGTAACAATGTCCCCTGTACAGATTCCACCAAATATGAGTTTCCAGGAACTATTATTGTAATCCTAAAAGGACCTTCCCAACTCGGAGACCACTTCTCGAATTTTCTATCTCTGGAACCAATCGACAGAATCACTTTCCACACGAGATCACCAACTTGAAAATTCTTCAACTTAACTTTCTTATTGTAAGCTCTTGCCACCCTCAACTTGTCTCTTTCTATTGCCTTTAAAGCAGCCAAACGCTTATCGGCAACCTCGTCAATATTGTCCATCATCAAGTTATGAAAGTCTATTGCCGATAAATCATTTCGTTTGGCTATTCTCAAAGCATTCAAATTCACCTCCACTGGTAAAACAGCCTCTTGACCATATACTAGCTCATATGGGGTCACTTTTGTAGCACCATGCCTTGAGATTATATGTGCCCACAAAGCTTCAGACAACAACAACTCATGCCATCTCCTTGGATTATCCTCAATCTTATTCTTGATTAGTTTTATTAAAATTTTATTACTAGACTCAGCTTGTCCATTGGCTTGGGCATAGTAAGGAGAGGAATTGAGCAACTTTATGTTATAAGATTCGGCAAACTCTCTGACTTGGTGTGACGTGAAAGTTGAACCTTGATCTGTAGTTAACGTTTGAGGAATACTGAATCTATGAATAATGTGCTCAGTTATGAATTGAATTACCTCCGTATGTGTCATGTTCTTGAGAGGTATTGCTATGAGGGGAGACTGACTGGAAAAGGCACGCTAGGAGGCGACTCAATAATATTTAGGGACGGGCATTCTTGGTCTCAGGCACACTATGCAGTTCTACGGAACTTTACCTTGGTGACCCCGTATGTCCATGAATACAAAAACATTCAGCGCTCCATACACCCGAAGCAGTGTCACGACTGGATTATATGTGAACACATGAGGACTTTCGGTACATGGTTGCAAACACGTCTCAGGGGTGACAACATTATTTCTGATGAGTTGTACTCGTTGACCAGCGGACCATCTTTGACTGTATTGACTTACAAAGGTACGAGATAAATGTGGATACATTTTACACGATCGCCCAAGATCAAAAGAGCACCAACCAAAACAGCGGTGTCCTCTTTGATGCAGCAACCAAGAAGGGAAAGCATACATATTATGGTTACATAGTGGATATATGGGAACTTGACTATGGACATGATTTTAAGATCCCTTTGTTTAAGTGCAAATGGGTCAATCCATTAGGAGGCGGGGTACATGTAGACCCACAGTACAGAGTGACAACACTGGATCTGAACAATCTTGGGTACACAGAAGAACCATGTGGCGCAGTTTTTCTATGTGAAGGACTTGTCTACCAAACAGAGAAAAATAAAAGATAAGGAAGCAAATACATCATACGATAAGCCTAAGCGCCACATAGTTCTTTCAGGAAAAGGATACATCGTGGGATTGGAGGGCAAGACAGACATGTCTGAAGATTACGAAAAGTTTCATGAAATTCCTCCCTTCAAAGATAAGGCTGACCCAAGCACCCTATTAAACGATGAAGATTATCCATGGTTACGGCGCAATAAGCAAATGACACAGGCGAAGAAAAAGTGATGAGTTTCTCTCCACAACTGCTATGATGATGCCTTTGATCTAGAATATCACCGCAGTTACATGTGAAGACATGAAATGCCTTTTGTAAAAGATGAGCTTCCGTACAAAACCCTGATCATTCGAAAGAGATTGTTTGTTTTGTACACGAAGTGCATCCAGTTTTTGTCGTAACCCTCTCAACTTTTTAGCACATGCCATGTGGGTGAAATTATGATACCATGCCAACTTTCAACCTTTTCATAGTTCATTTGTAGTGCTTTACAATTGAAGGGTCATTTAGCTGAAATAATGAACTAATATCAAAAAGAATGAACCAACAATAATCAATTAAAATATTCTGTTATGATCAACTGAAACAAAACTATAATATTCTTCAATAGCAAAAAGAATCAACTAAAAAGCTTTTATAAAACTCCAATAGCAAAAGGAATAAACTAAAAAACTTTTTAAAAACCTCTAATATTATTAAAACTAAAATTATCAAAGTATTTTCCGTTCAAAACATTAAAAGCAAAAAGAATTTTCATAAATAATTTTTTTGTTAGAAACTTTAATAGCAACTAGTAACATGCCCATGCGTTGCAACGGGAGAAAAAATCGCGCATCCGTCAATTTTTTCTTGTAAAAAATGCAATATTATGAGTTGTGGCCCCGAAACACACATTTGTTGTATTTTCTAAGGAAATTAAAAATCAATCCAAAAATAAATACACATTGAGAGAATCATTTTATATAAATTAGTGCTACAAAAGATGTTGAGCACATCGAGCATGTGGTAATATTGTTACTGAGATGTTTGGAAAAAACATAAACTCAATGCAGAGTAAATTGCTTGTTGTATATAATAATTAAACCTTGTATCAAAATGCATTAAACAACCTGAAAGATCTGTTCCTAGAATTCCAATCCTTTCATTGGGGTCACAGATATAACCGAGCACAAAAGTATATACCTAATTACTTTTAATATGGGTTCTATAGATTGAATCTGGTCAAATAATGGAAGCTATTAAAAATATCTCAGTTAGTAGGTCTCAAAGTAAACAAATCCTATTCAAAGATATAAAGCATATATCAAAAGGCTTTAAGCATCATGCATCACGATATACCCCTTTTGCACCAAAGCACAAAACTTACATATAGTGCTACTTTGTGTCGGGGGAAACTGTCCGCCACGAGCACCTATGGGACCGGAGTCCCTTGTCTGTGCGGTACGAGGGCGGAGGGAGCACGAAGAGCAGATCGAGGCAGACGCACGGGCAGTTTTACCCAGGTTCGGGCCGCACGGATGCGTAAAACCCTACTCCTGCTTGGTTGTATATTGAGTTGGGCGCTCGGAGCTTGAAGAAGCAGCTACACGAGCGTGAGAATGATCTAGGTTTCGAACCCCCTCCACGTTGTGCATGGGCCTCCTTTTATAGTGCAAGGGGTCACCGACAGGTGTCAACGTAGGAGAAAGGGGTAAAAATGTAAAAGATGTGGTAGTTGGAACAGTGCGGGAACAGTGGAGCTACAGTGCAGAACAGTGGCCTATACCTACTCTAACAGTGGGGGACAAGGGCATTTAATGCCCGTCGCCGTCGACCCCAAAAGCTCCCGCCGTTGCGTCTCCGTCTGCCACGGCGATGGATCCACTGCCGTGGAGTGCCACCGTGTCCCCCAGGCTGCACAGCCATCCGCCACGCGTCCCTGGAGTGGCCCCAGGGCGACGCGTGGGCTGATGAGCTGGAGCGCGGGCACACAGCGCACCTCCCCCGGCAAGCACCTTGCCGGGCACCTCCCCCGGCAAGCACCTTGCCGGGGATCTCGACCTTGCCGGGCCCGGAAGCTTGCCGCTCCCCGAGCCCTTGCTGGGTCTTCTAAGATAAAATCTTCTGTTCGTCCTGACAAGCTCCTCTTGCCAGGGCCTCGTGCTAGTTAAGCAATCTTGAGCCTGGAACGGTCTTCCCGGCAAGCTCCTCTTGCCGGGGTCTTGGTCTTCTGTCTTGTATACTTTGTCTTTGAATGGTTAGATAAGGAGCAGGAAGGTCTCCGGCGAGCCAGCAGTAAACCTTGCCGCGGGAAGCTGCAACTGCCCGTGCACAAGTTGGGGTACTGAGGTACCCCTACCTTAGTACACCGACAGGAGCCCCCGGGCCTGGGCCACACACGGTGCCGAGCGCTGTTGGGCCAGGCCCAAAACAGTGCACGGGCACCCGCGGCCCGCGGCGCGCCGAATCCACTTCCCTATCCGCCGCACCCCACGGTAACGGCACGCGTCGATTGCGGCGCCGTGGGATGGGACGTGCCCACGATTTCTTTAATGGGAAGGGCGAAACGCCCCCCACTCCCCCATAAAAGCAGAGAGAGCGGCGCGGTTCCCCTCCCTGCGCACTCATTGCCATCGTCTTCTTCCTCAGATTCCTCTGCTCTTTGCCTCTACTCCTCCGCCACCACCAAGTTCTTCGCCCCCTTCCTTCCACCGCGTCCGCCATGGCCCCAAAGACCGACAAGGCGAAGGCGGAGAAGTCCAAGCGGGAGAAGTCAGATCAGGCGGCGAAGCTCGCCGCGTACCGGAAGGAGCACATCGTCTTCTCGCCGAGGCTCGGCGTGCGGGAACTCTGGAGCAAATATTATTGGTTCTGGTCCAAGGAGACTCCAGCGCACCCCCGCACGCGCGTCTACCCGGCCGTCGCCAAGGATCACTACCCCAGCGGGTATTACTTTTTCGCAGCCTTCTTCCACTGCGGTCTGTGCCCTCCCTTCTCAAACTTTTTCTGCGATATCATGAATACTTATGGCCTCCACCTCCTCGACTTCACTCCCAACGCCATCCTCACCATGTCCGTTTTCGCACACATGTGCGAAAACTTCGTAGGAATCCAGCCCAACGTAGCTCTCTTTAGGCACTTTTTCATCCCCAGAGTAGAGGCCGACGCCCCCCTCTCCGGAGGAATCTCTTGGGTGTTCAGGCTGAATAAGAAACCCGCCTACTTGCCGGGGGAGCTCCGCGGCAAGTGGGAAGAGTGGCGTGCGGAGTGGTGCTGGGTCGTCGAGGAGCGGCCGCAACACTTCACCGCGCCGCGCACATCGCCCATCGTGCGCGGCAGGGATTGGAGTAACTTCGATTCCGACGACTCCAAGCTGGACATCGCTCTCGTCAGAATCATGCGTCTTCGTTTGGCGCCGCTGTCTGTCGCTGAAGTGGGCAAGGACTTTCTTCGTCGCCGGATCGCCCCCCTCCAAGACCGGAAGAGGCCGGCGTGGCAATATGGCGGCCCGGCAGACATCATGAGGCTGCGCCCCGGCCTCAATTTTAACTTCACAACACTCGAGCTGCGGGGTATGGTCAGGGAACTTTTCAAGTTCGACCCGGCCCACCCCGAGTACTTCCGCGCTCCCCGGGGAGTGGTGCCGCTCTGCGCCAGCAGCGCCCGGGATCGCCTTGTCGCTATGATGCCCGCGTGCGACTCTCATGGAGTGGAGCGCACGTGGATTGCGCCCAAGCCCATCGACGTCCTCGAGTTCTACGACCGCCTTGTGGAGGTGTTGGAGAAGAAGGACGATCTCAAGCTGCACACGCGGGCCACCACCGACCAAGAGATTGCTTACATAGCTTCTCGTGCTGAAGAAGTCGCCGCAGCCGCGGCGGCGGGAAACTTTGGATACACACCCGCGGAGGCGGAAGCCGCGGATGCCGCCAGCCAGGCGGACAATGAGGAGATTCGCAGGCTGCTAGAGCTCCCTCCCGACGCGCTCGCCGTGATCCCCTCGCTGAGGCACTCCGGGATCAGTGGGATCGTGACGGAGGCCGCGGCAATGGAGGGAACCGCCGGAGGAAGCAGAGGCGCCGCGAGGGGCGGAGGCGCCAAGGGGAAGAGAGCCGCATCGTCGGATGCTGGGCCCAGCGAGCCGGCCGAGGCAGAGGAGGAGGAGGAGGAGGAGGCCGAAGGCTCCGGTGGATCGACAGAGTTGTACGCCGACGACCTCTCCTCGTCGGAGAGCTCCCCGCCCCCGGCAAGCCCGAAGCAGTCCCCGTTGAAGCGTCTCCGCAAGGCGGCGACGGGAGAGCAGACGCGAGCGCCCCGGCAACAGCCAGCTCGCCGGGCAGCTCCCCGGCCGAGCCAAGCCGTGCCAAGGGCGGCCGGCGTGCCGGCCACGGCAGAGGCGTCCCGCAGGCCGGCACCGAGCCGGCAAGGATCTTCTCGGAGCGGAGCAGCTGCTCCGCCCCCTTCTCGGGCGCCGGCCACCACAGGGGCTGGGCCTACGCAGCCCCCAGCCCCGGTGGCTCCGAAACGCGCGAGGGAACCTTCATCCTCCGCTCCTCGCGCCGACGCGCCCACCGTGGAGTTTGACTTCTCCGCGCTGAGCGAGGACGACGAGGAGGATCAAGAGTAAGGACCCGAGACCTTACTCCTTCTTGATTTTTATATCTCGATTGTTGCTGACGCTTGACTTTGCTCGTTGCTTGTGATTGCAGGACCTTGGAGCAGCGCGCGAAGAGGGTCAAGGTGCCCACAGTTGAGGTCGTGGAAGACCCATCCGTCGCGGAAGCAGGGATCGCGGCGGAGCCGATCTTGCCGGACCCGAGTGCCGCTCCGGGGAGCAGCCCCCAGCGCAGCCCCCAGCGTAAGTTAGAGGTTTACTGTTTTTGCTCGTCGGGGCGCGCTTAGGGCTTTGATCTCTGAATGTCTTGGTTCTTCTATCTTCTCTTGTGCAGAGGTGGAGCCGCAGCGGGAAGAGCGCCCGGAGGCCGTCACCGAGGAGCCGCAGGCCCCGCCGTCCCCGGCAAGGCAAAACTCTCCGGCGAGGGAGAGCGCTCCGCCAAGGGCGGGTACTCCGCCAAGGCAGAGTACCCCGCCAAGGGCGAGCAGCCCGGCGAGGACGGCCACTCCGCCAGGGCCGAGCTCCCCGGCAAGGGAGCCCGCCGCAGAGGACGTCCGCCAAGGTACGTTCTGTACTTGGTTTTCTTGACTTTGCTTCTTTTTGGATCTTTGCTTGATTTTGAACTTCTTTTTCTTCTTTTCTTAGATCTTCCTCCTCCTCCTCCCGCGCCGATGGAGACCGAGGTCATCGATATTGAGGATGAGGAGGGCGCGCAGGGCGGCGGCGATGACGTTCCCGTCGTCGTGGAGATGGCCGAGGCCACCGCGGAGACGGCCGAAACCACCGAGCCGGCCGTGCAGGAGACCGCTCCGGCTGCCGATGCAGCGGCCGGGGAGGGGGACGGCGACCGCACCGCCAACCCGGAGGTGGCGGGAGCATCAGATGCTGCACCGGCCGCCGGTCCCTCCGCCGGCGAGGAGCCAGCCGGTTACTATCTTCGTGCCCCCAATGGCGTCTTTATCCAAGTGCCTTGGGGGTCTTCATCAAGAGCTCCCGCGGAGGGCGAGGCGTTTGACGGGGAAGTCCTCGCCTCCGCGGGTCTGACAGTCGTCGAAGCGCCCGGCGAAGGAGATGGGCCCGAGGAGGAGAAGCTTCTCCACCAGCTCCTGGCCCTTTACCGGGCCAGGCAGGCGAAGCTCGCCTCCCGGGAAGCGCTTGCCGCCAAGGCCGCCGCCGAAATGGAGAAGCGTGCGGTGGAGCTCAGCGCTGCCCACAAGGCGGGCCTCCGCGAGGTGGCGGAGGCGCGCGAGCGCCTTGCCGGCGAATATGAAGAATGGGTGCTGGAGAAGGCCGAGGCTGAGGAACAGCAACGGCTCGCCGGGGTGGAGATGTCCCGGCGAGAGGGAGAGCTCGCGCAGCGGAAGGTGGATCTCGACTCCCACGAGGAGGACCTTGCCGCTCGCGAGGCTGCTCTTGGCGGGGAGCTGAAGGAGGCGAAAGCCGCTGCTGCTGCCGCGGAAGACGCCAAGAAGGAGCTCGCCGCCAAGGTCATCCAGTTGGAGAAGGCGATGAAGGTGAGCGCCGAGAAGGTTGCCGCGCTCATTACTGAGCGCGAGAAGGACGCCCACACCAACGCGGAGCTCCAAGTAAGCTTATCCAAGAAGGGCGACGAGTTGAAGGCCGCCAAGGATTCCATCGAAGACTTGGAGCTGAAGGTCTCAACTCTGAGGGATTCAATTGACGCCGCCAAGCTCCGAGAAGACAAGCTGAAGGAGGAGCTCCGGAAGGAGCGGACTTTGGTGGATAGCGTCAACAAGGCGTCTGAGCTATTCCGACAGACCATCGAGGCGTGGACCGAAGAGCTGGCTTCTTCTGCGTCCAACATTGACCAGGAGTTGCTTGCTTTGAAGGCCGAGCATCTTATCTACTCGCCGGATCCAGATCTCCCGCACAGCGCCAAGCTCAGCCTCTTCTTCAGAGGCGTCGCTCCGGCCCTTGCAGGTCTCCGGAACCGCATCCCCGCGCAGCTGGCCGAGGAGTCGCGCCGTCTCTGCGCGGGAACTCTGGAGCGAGTCTTGACGAAGATCGTGTTCCGCAACCCGGGGATCAACCTCACGAACGTTCTTCGCAGCTTGCCGGAGGATGCGAACACGGAGGCCCTGAAGGAGCAGGTCAGCCACATCATCGCCAAGGTGGCAAAGCTTGGCAGGAAGGAGGGCGACCGCGTAGACTAGGGCCCCATCTATCTTTATCTTTTTGTTGCTGCACGTTATGTTATGAACTCATTAGTCCATTGCGACAAGTTATCCTTGTAAGATATTTGCTTTACTTCAATCAATCAGTGCAATGTTATCTTCCTTGTTCCAATCTTTGACTTTGTATGTTTTTCACCCTACGCTCCCGGGGAGCTTGCCGGCAAGGGGCCCTTGCCGCGAGCGCTGAGTGCTGGACTCTGAGCAGCCTGCTGGCCAAGGTCCTCGCCGGCAAGCAACCTTGCCGCAGCAGGTCGCAACGCACTTAGCTTGCTGAGTGTACTCGGAAACGAGGCAAGGGCGCGACACTTGTCGCAGCTCACTTAAATCGTTGAGTGAACTCGAAAACAAGATAAGGGTGCGGCAAGCCACGGGTAGGTTCCTCCGCGCACAGGTTTTCCATACAAAGTGTGATCGTTCAAGGAAGACAACCAAAATTTTAAAATTTGAACTGGTCAAATTCTAACAACTTATCTTTCATAAGCTGCTTGCTCATGTTGTTTGCTTTCCGGTAAGGCTCTTCTTACTTGAACGGCACTTAGTTCCTCCTCCACCTCCTTCCCCCCCCGGCAAACTTGTGCGCGAGGAACGTTCCTTCTGCTTAAGAGAAAAAGGAAAAGGAGAGGGAAACAAGCATATCGCCTTTCGGCGTAATAGTGCTTACCGAGTATCTAAGTGTTGCATCAAATGCCAAATAAAACATGCAAATAGCAAAGAGAAGCATGCAAAAGGCAATCGATGCGAAAACACGAAATCTTTACTGATGCACGGGGTCTGCGCCCGGCTTTGTACAAAGGGTTACATGCAACAGCGGCAAAGCTTGTACAAAAGGTGGTTGCCGGAGCGGATCACGGCAACCGCGCCTTAGGGGTGAAACTTGCGAAGATGCTCTATGTTCCAGGAGTTGCTCACCGGTAAGCCTTCTTCGGTCTCGAGGCGGACAGCGCCGGGCCTCGTAACTTGTCTCACCCGATAAGGGCCTTCCCACTTCGGCGTCAACTTGTTGGAATTCTTGGCGGACTGAACACGCCGAAGAACAAGGTCGCCTTCCTCGAGACTCCTGGCCTTGACTTTGCGGCTATGGTAGCGGCGCAAAGCTTGCTGGTATCGAGCAGCTCGTACAGCAGCCTGGAGACGTCCCTCCTCAAGGAGCAATGCGTCATCTTGCCGCAGTTGCTCTTGCTCGAGCTCATCATAAGCGAGCACTCGAGGAGATCCGTATACGAGTTCCGTGGGGATAACTGCTTCTGCTCCATAGACTAGAGCAAAAGGTGTCTGTCCGGTGGCTCGATTCGGTGTCGTTCTGATTGACCAAAGAGCCGCCGGGAGCTCCTCTATCCAATTCTTTCCGCACTTGCGCAGCCTGTCAAAGGTCCTTGTCTTGAGTCCGCGCAGCACTTCAGCATTTGCCCTCTCCGCTTGACCGTTGCTCCTCGGGTGAGCAACAGAAGCGAAACAGACCTTGGCTCCAAGGTCTTGGACGTACTGCATGAAGGTGCGACTAGTGAATTGCGTACCATTGTCGGTGATGATCCTGTTAGGAATCCCGAAACGGCAAACAATCGACCTGAAGAACCTGACTGCTGACTGTGCCGTCACCTTTCTCACTGGCTCCACTTCCGGCCACTTTGTGAACTTGTCGATTGCAACGTACAAGTACTCAAAGCCCCCGACAGCACGAGGGAAAGGGCCGAGGATATCTTGCTGGGCTCTTCCCCGCCACCTTGGGCCTTCTCCTTGTCGCGCCTCTCGTACTCAGCTTTTTGCTGCTCGACGAGGTACTCGACGCGCTTGCAGTTGGAGAGGTCGTGACCCTTGGTGCGGTGAATCTTGCAGTATTGCTTGTCGGAGCTACCCGGCTTGTTGGCCGCCGCCGCAGGGGCAGGCTCCTTGCCGGAGCCGCCAGCCTGCGCTTGCTTGGAGCGCTTGTCTGTGAACTTACAAAGAAGCTCTCCGAAAGGCGATATGCTTGTTTCCCTCTCCTTTTCCTTTTTCTCTTAAGCAGAAGGAACGTTCCTCGCGCACAAGTTTGCCGGGGGGGGAAGGAGGTGGAGGAGGAACTAAGTGCCGTTCAAGTAAGAAGAGCCTTACCGGGAAGCAAACAACATGAGCAAGCAGCTTATGAAAGATAAGTTGTTAGAATTTGACCAGTTCAAATTTTAAATTTTGGTTGTCTTCCTTGAACGATCACACTTTGTATGGAAAACCTGTGCGCGGAGGAACCTACCCGTGGCTTGCCGCACCCTTATCTTGTTTTCGAGTTCACTCAACGATTTAAGTGAGCTGCGACAAGTGTCGCGCCCTTGCCTCGTTTCCGAGTACACTCAGCAAGCTAAGTGCGTTGCGACCTGCTGCGGCAAGGTTGCTTGCCGGCGAGGACCTTGGCCAGCAGGCTGCTCAGAGTCCAGCACTCAGCGCTCGCGGCAAGGGCCCCTTGCCGGCAAGCTCCCCGGGAGCGTAGGGTGAAAAACATACAAAGTCAAAGATTGGAACAAGGAAGATAACATTGCACTGATTGATTGAAGTAAAGCAAATATCTTACAAGGATAACTTGTCGCAATGGACTAATGAGTTCATAATATAACGTGCAGCAACAAAAAGATAAAGATAGATGGGGCCCTAGTCTACGCGGTCGCCCTCCTTCCTGCCAAGCTTTGCCACCTTGGCGATGATGTGGCTGACCTGCTCCTTCAGGGCCTCCGTGTTCGCATCCTCCGGCAAGCTGCGAAGAACGTTCGTCAGGTTGATCCCCGGGTTGCGGAACACGATCTTCGTCAAGACCCGCTCCAGAGTTCCCGCGCAGAGACGGCGCGACTCCTCGGCCAGCTGCGCGGGGATGCGGTTCCGGAGACCTGCAAGGGCCGGAGCGACGCCTCTGAAGAAGAGGCTGAGCTTGGCGCTGTGCGGGAGATCTGGATCCGGCGAGTAGATAAGATGCTCGGCCTTCAAAGCAAGCAACTCCTGGTCAATGTTGGACGCAGAAGAAGCCAGCTCTTCGGTCCACGCCTCGATGGTCTGCCGGAATAGCTCAGACGCCTTGTTGACGCTATCCACCAAAGTCCGCTCCTTCCGGAGCTCCTCCTTCAGCTTGTCTTCTCGAAGCTTGGCGGCGTCAATTGAATCCCTCAGAGTTGAGACCTTCAGCTCCAAGTCTTCGATGGAATCCTTGGCGGCCTTCAACTCGTCGCCCTTCTTGGATAAGCTTACTTGGAGCTCCGCGTTGGTGTGGGCGTCCTTCTCGCGCTCAGTAATGAGCGCGGCAATCTTCTCGGCGCTCACCTTCATCGCCTTCTCCAACTGGATGATCTTGGCGGCGAGCTCCTTCTTGGCGTCTTCCGCGGCAGCAGCAGCGGCTTTCGCCTCCTTCAGCTCCCCGCCAAGAGCAGCCTCGCGAGCGGCAAGGTCCTCCTCGTGGGAGTCGAGATCCACCTTCCGCTGCGCGAGCTCTCCCTCTCGCCGGGACATCTCCACCCCGGCGAGCCGTTGCTGTTCCTCAGCCTCGGCCTTCTCCAGCACCCATTCTTCATATTCGCCGGCAAGGCGCTCGCGCGCCTCCGCCACCTCGCGGAGGCCCGCCTTGTGGGCAGCGCTGAGCTCCACCGCACGCTTCTCCATTTCGGCGGCGGCCTTGGCGGCAAGCGCTTCCCGGGAGGCGAGCTTCGCCTGCCTGGCCCGGTAAAGGGCCAGGAGCTGGTGGAGAAGCTTCTCCTCCTCGGGCCCATCTCCTTCGCCGGGCGCTTCGACGACTGTCAGACCCGCGGAGGCGAGGACTTCCCCGTCAAACGCCTCGCCCTCCGCGGGAGCTCTTGATGAAGACCCCCAAGGCACTTGGATAAAGACGCCATTGGGGGCACGAAGATAGTAACCGGCTGGCTCCTCGCCGGCGGAGGGACCGGCGGCCGGTGCAGCATCTGATGCTCCCGCCACCTCCGGGTTGGCGGTGCGGTCGCCGTCCCCCTCCCCGGCCGCTGCATCGGCAGCCGGAGCGGTCTCCTGCACGGCCGGCTCGGTGGTTTCGGCCGTCTCCGCGGTGGCCTCGGCCATCTCCACGACGACGGGAACGTCATCGCCGCCGCCCTGCGCGCCCTCCTCATCCTCAATATCGATGACCTCGGTCTCCATCGGCGCGGGAGGAGGAGGAGGAAGATCTAAGAAAAGAAGAAAAAGAAGTTCAAAATCAAGCAAAGATCCAAAAAGAAGCAAAGTCAAGAAAACCAAGTACAGAACGTACCTTGGCGGACGTCCTCTGCGGCGGGCTCCCTTGCCGGGGAGCTCGGCCCTGGCGGAGTGGCCGTCCTCGCCGGGCTGCTCGCCCTTGGCGGGGTACTCTGCCTTGGCGGAGTACCCGCCCTTGGCGGAGCGCTCTCCCTCGCCGGAGAGTTTTGCCTTGCCGGGGACGGCGGGGCCTGCGGCTCCTCGGTGACGGCCTCCGGGCGCTCTTCCCGCTGCGGCTCCACCTCTGCACAAGAGAAGATAGAAGAACCAAGACATTCAGAGATCAAAGCCCTAAGCGCGCCCCGACGAGCAAAAACAGTAAACCTCTAACTTACGCTGGGGGCTGCGCTGGGGGCTGCTCCCCGGAGCGGCACTCGGGTCCGGCAAGATCGGCTCCGCCGCGATCCCTGCTTCCGCGACGGATGGGTCTTCCACGACCTCAACTGTGGGCACCTTGACCCTCTTCGCGCGCTGCTCCAAGGTCCTGCAATCACAAGCAACGAGCAAAGTCAAGCGTCAGCAACAATCGAGATATAAAAATCAAGAAGGAGTAAGGTCTCGGGTCCTTACTCTTGATCCTCCTCGTCGTCCTCGCTCAGCGCGGAGAAGTCAAACTCCACGGTGGGCGCGTCGGCGCGAGGAGCGGAGGATGAAGGTTCCCTCGCGCGTTTCGGAGCCACCGGGGCTGGGGGCTGCGTAGGCCCAGCCCCTGTGGTGGCCGGCGCCCGAGAAGGGGGCGGAGCAGCTGCTCCGCTCCGAGAAGATCCTTGCCGGCTCGGTGCCGGCCTGCGGGACGCCTCTGCCGTGGCCGGCACGCCGGCCGCCCTTGGCACGGCTTGGCTCGGCCGGGGAGCTGCCCGGCGAGCTGGCTGTTGCCGGGGCGCTCGCGTCTGCTCTCCCGTCGCCGCCTTGCGGAGACGCTTCAACGGGGACTGCTTCGGGCTTGCCGGGGGCGGGGAGCTCTCCGACGAGGAGAGGTCGTCGGCGTACAACTCTGTCGATCCACCGGAGCCTTCGGCCTCCTCCTCCTCCTCCTCCTCTGCCTCGGCCGGCTCGCTGGGCCCAGCATCCGACGATGCGGCCCTCTTCCCCTTGGCGCCTCCGCCCCTCGCGGCGCCTCTGCTTCCTCCGGCGGTGCCCTCCATTGCCGCGGCCTCCGTCGCGATCCCACTGATCCCAGAGTGCCTCAGCGAGGGGATCACGGCGAGCGCGTCGGGAGGGAGCTCTAGCAGCTTGCGAATCTCCTCATTGTCCGCCTGGCTGGCGGCATCCGCGGCTTCCGCCTCCGCGGGTGTGTATCCAAAGTTTCCCGCCGCCGAGGCTGCGGCGACTTCTTCAGCGCGAGAAGCTATGTAAGCAATCTCTTGGTCGGTGGTGGCCCGCGTGTGCAGCTTGAGATCGTCCTTCTTCTCCAACACCTCCACAAGGCGGTCGTAGAACTCGAGGACGTCGATGGGCTTGGGCGCAATCCACGTGCGCTCCACTCCATGAGAGTCGCACGCGGGCATCATAGCGACAAGGCGATCCCGGGCGCTGCTGGCGCAGAGCGGCACCACTCCCCGGGGAGCGCGGAAGTACTCGGGGTGGGCCGGGTCGAACTTGAAAAGTTCCCTGACCATACCCCGCAGCTCGAGTGTTGTGAAGTTAAAATTGAGGCCGGGGTGCAGCCTCATGATGTCTGCCGGGCCGCCATATTGCCACGCCGGCCTCTTCCGGTCTTGGAGGGGGGCGATCCGGCGACGAAGAAAGTCCGCGCCCACTTCAGCGACAGACAGCGGCGCCAAACGAAGACGCATGATCCTGACGAGAGCAATATCCAGCTTGGAGTCGTCGGAATCGAAGTTACTCCAATCCCTGCCGCGCACGATGGGCGATGTGCGCGGCGCGGTGAAGTGTTGCGGCCGCTCCTCGACGACCCAGCACCACTCCGCACGCCACTCTTCCCACTTGCCGCGGAGCTCCCCCGGCAAGTAGGCGAGTTTCTTATTCAGCCTGAACACCCAAGAGATTCCTCCGGAGAGGGGGGCGTCGGCCTCTACTCTGGGGATGAAAAAGTGCCTAAAGAGAGCTACGTTGGGCTGGATTCCTACGAAGTTTTCGCACATGTGTGCGAAAACGGACATGGTGAGGATGGCGTTGGGAGTGAAGTCGAGGAGGTGGAGGCCATAAGTATTCATGATATCGCAGAAAAAGTTTGAGAAGGGAGGGCACAGACCGCAGTGGAAGAAGGCTGCGAAAAAGTAATACCCGCCGGGGTAGTGATCCTTGGCGACGGCCGGGTAGACGCGCGTGCGGGGGTGCGCTGGGGTCTCCTTGGCCCAGAACCAATAATATTTGCTCCAAAGCTCCCGCACGCCGAGCTTCGGCGCAAAGACGATGTGCTCCTTCCGGAACGCGACGAGCTTCGCCGCCTGATCTGACTTCTCCCGCTTGGACTTCTCCGCCTTCGCCTTGTCGGTCTTTGGGGCCATGGCGGACGCGGTGGAAGGAAGGGGGCGAAGAGCTTGGTGATGGCGGAGGAGTAGAGGCAAAGAGCAGAGGGATCTGAGGAAGAAGACGATGGTAATGAGTGCGCAGGGAGGGGAACCGCGCCGCTCTCTCTGCTTTTATGGGGGAGTGGGGGGCGTTTCGCCCTTCCCATTAAAGAAATCGTGGGCACGTCCCATCCCACGGCGCCGCAATCGACGCGTGCCGTTACCGTGGGGTGCGGCGGATAGGGAAGTGGATTCGGCGCGCCGCGGGCCGCGGGTGCCCGTGCACTGTTTTGGGCCTGGCCCAACAGCGCTCGGCACCGTGTGTGGCCCAGGCCCGGGGGCTCCTGTCGGTGTACTAAGGTAGGGGTACCTCAGTACCCCAACTTGTGCACGGGCAGTTGCAGCTTCCCGCGGCAAGGTTTACTGCTGGCTCGCCGGAGACCTTCCTGCTCCTTATCTAACCATTCAAAGACAAAGTATGCAAGACAGAAGACCAAGGCCCCGGCAAGAGGAGCTTGCCGGGAAGGCCGTCCCAGGCTCAAGATTGCTTAACTAG
This sequence comes from Secale cereale, assembly GCA_902687465.1. Classification (NCBI taxonomy): domain Eukaryota; kingdom Viridiplantae; phylum Streptophyta; class Magnoliopsida; order Poales; family Poaceae; genus Secale; species Secale cereale. The sequence goes on along the minus strand of LR738714.1, from coordinate 860,943,511 downwards.
CACGAGACCCTGGCAAGAGGAGCTTGTCAGGACGAATAGAAGATTTTATCTTAGAAGACCCGACAAGGGCTCGGGGAGCGGCAAGCTTCCGGGCCCGGCAAGGTCGAGATCCCCGGCAAGGTGCTTGCCGGGGGAGGTGCCCGGCAAGGTGCTTGCCGGGGGAGGTGCGCTGTGTGCCCGCGCTCCAGCTCATCAGCCCACGCGTCGCCCTGGGGCCACTCCAGGGACGCGTGGCGGATGGCTGTGCAGCCTGGGGGACACGGTGGCACTCCACGGCAGTGGATCCATCGCCGTGGCAGACGGAGACGCAACGGCGGGAGCTTTTGGGGTCGACGGCGACGGGCATTAAATGCCCTTGTCCCCCACTGTCAAAGTAGGTATAGACCACTGTTCTGCACTGTAGCTCCACTGTTCCCGCACTGTTCCAACTACCACATCTTTTACATTTTTACCCCTTTCTCCTACGTTGACACCTGTCGGTGACCCCTTGCACTATAAAAGGAGGCCCATGCACAACGTGGAGGGGGTTCGAAACCTAGATCATTCTCACGCTCGTGTAGCTGCTTCTTCAAGCTCCGAGCGCCCAACTCAATACACAACCAAGCAGGAGTAGGGTTTTACGCATCCGTGCGGCCCGAACCTGGGTAAAACTGCCCGTGCGTCTGCCTCGATCTGCTCTTCGTGCTCCCTCCGCCCTCGTACCGCACAGACAAGGGGCTCCGGTCCCATAGGTGTTCGTGGTGGACAGTTTCCCCCGACATCTTTGGCGCGCCAGGTAGGGACCGGAGCCCCTGCATCTTCGCTTGGCGCTGTGCGGGAGATCTGGATCCGGCGAGTAGATAAGATGCTCGGCCTTCAAAGCAAGCAACTCCTGGTCAATGTTGGACGCAGAAGAAGCCAGCTCTTCGGTCCACGCCTCGATGGTCTGCCGGAATAGCTCAGACGCCTTGTTGACGCTATCCACCAAAGTCCGCTCCTTCCGGAGCTCCTCCTTCAGCTTGTCTTCTCGGAGCTTGGCGGCGTCAATTGAATCCCTCAGAGTTGAGACCTTCAGCTCCAAGTCTTCGATGGAATCCTTGGCGGCCTTCAACTCGTCGCCCTTCTTTGATAAGCTTACTTGGCTCGACGAGGTACTCGACGCGCTTGCAGTTGGAGAGGTCGTGACCCTTGGTGCGGTGAATCTTACAGTATTGCTTGTCGGAGCTACCCGGCTTGTCGGCCGCCGCCGCAGGGGCAGGCTCCTTGCCGGAGCCGCCAGCCTGCGCTTGCTTGGCGGGGGCCTCCTTGCCGGACTTCTCGACGGCAAGCACTTCCTTCTTGCCCTTCTTCCTGTTGTTCCGCCGCCGGCTCTTCTTTGCCGGGGCGGCGTCGTCGCTGTCGCTTCCCCCTGCGCCAGCATCCTCCCCGGGGAGTTTCCTCCCCTCTTCTGCACGGGCGCACTTGTCGGCAAGAGCGTAGAGCTCGCTGACGTCCCTGATCTTGGTCATCGCCATCTCCTCACGCATGCGGCGGTTACGCACGTTCTGATGGAAAGCATAAGAAACTTGGTCCACCTCCAAGGATCACCACCGGGGTCTCCTTGGCCCAGAACCAATAATATTTGCTCCAAAGCTCCCGCACGCCTTCTTGCCCGTGAGATTCCTCCGGAGAGGGGGGCGTCGGCCTCTACTCTGGGGATGAAAAAGTGCCTAAAGAGAGCTACGTTGGGCTGGATTCCTACGAAGTTTTCGCACATGTGTGCGAAAACGGACATGGTGAGGATGGCGTTGGGAGTGAAGTCGAGGAGGTGGAGGCCATAAGTATTCATGATATCGCAGAAAAAGTTTGAGAAGGGAGGGCACAGACCGCAGTGGAAGAAGGCTGCGAAAAAGTAATACCCGCCGGGGTAGTGATCCTTGGCGACGGCCGGGTAGACGCGCGTGCGGAGAGGGGGGCGTCGGCCGGGTAGACGCACGATTTCTTTAATGGGAAGGGCGAAACGCCCCCCCACTCCCCCATAAAAGCAGAGAGAGCGGCGCGGTTCCCCTCCCTGCGCACTCATTACCATCGTCTTCTTCCTCAGATTCCTCTGCTCTTTGCCTCTACTCCTCCGCCACCACCAAGCTCTTCGCCCCCGGCCGTACTCGATCAGTGTTCGATTGGAGCTCTTGAAGCTTTGCCGCTGTTGCATGTAACCCTTTGTACAAAGCCGGGCGCAGACCCCGTGCATCAGTAAAGATTTCGTGTTTTCGCATCGATTGCCTTTCGCATGCTTCTCTTTGCTATTTGCGTGTTTTATTTGGCATTTGATGCAACACTTAGATACTCGGTAAGCACTATTACGCCGAAAGGCGATATGCTTGTTTCCCTCTCCTTTTCCTTTTTCTCTTAAGCAGAAGGAACGTTCCTCGCGCACAAGTTTGCCGGGGGGGGAAGGAGGTGGAGGAGGAACTAAGTGCCGTTCAAGTAAGAAGAGCCTTACCGGGAAGCAAACAACATGAGCAAGCAGCTTATGAAAGATAAGTTGTTAGAATTTGACCAGTTCAAATTTTAAAAGAAGAGGTGCGGTTTGTCGGGATCGCCTTGTCGCTATGATGCCCGCGTGCGACTCTCATGGAGTGGAGCGCACGTGGATTGCGCCCAAGCCCATCGACGTCCTCGAGTTCTACGACCGCCTTGTGGAGGTGTTGGAGAAGAAGGACGATCTCAAGCTGCACACGCGGGCCACCACCGACCAAGAGATTGCTTACATAGCTTCTCGCGCTGAAGAAGTCGCCGCAGCCTCGGCGGCGGGAAACTTTGGATACACACCCGCGGAGGCGGAAGCCGCGGATGCCGCCAGCCAGGCGGACAATGAGGAGATTCGCAAGCTGCTAGAGCTCCCTCCCGACGCGCTCGCCGTGATCCCCTCGCTGAGGCACTCTGGGATCAGTGGGATCGCGACGGAGGCCGCGGCAATGGAGGGCACCGCCGGAGGAAGCAGAGGCGCCGCGAGGGGCGGAGGCGCCAAGGGGAAGAGGGCCGCATCGTCGGATGCTGGGCCCAGCGAGCCGGCCGAGGCAGAGGAGGAGGAGGAGGAGGAGGCCGAAGGCTCCGGTGGATCGACAGAGTTGTACGCCGACGACCTCTCCTCGTCGGAGAGCTCCCCGCCCCCGGCAAGCCCGAAGCAGTCCCCGTTGAAGCGTCTCCGCAAGGCGGCGACGGGAGAGCAGACGCGAGCGCCCCGGCAACAGCCAGCTCGCCGGGCAGCTCCCCGGCCGAGCCAAGCCGTGCCAAGGGCGGCCGGCGTGCCGGCCACGGCAGAGGCGTCCCGCAGGCCGGCACCGAGCCGGCAAGGATCTTCTCGGAGCGGAGCAGCTGCTCCGCCCCCTTCTCGGGCGCCGGCCACCACAGGGGCTGGGCCTACGCAGCCCCCAGCCCCGGTGGCTCCGAAACGCGCGAGGGAACCTTCATCCTCCGCTCCTCGCGCCGACGCGCCCACCGTGGAGTTTGACTTCTCCGCGCTGAGCGAGGACGACGAGGAGGATCAAGAGTAAGGACCCGAGACCTTACTCCTTCTTGATTTTTATATCTCGATTGTTGCTGACGCTTGACTTTGCTCGTTGCTTGTGATTGCAGGACCTTGGAGCAGCGCGCGAAGAGGGTCAAGGTGCCCACAGTTGAGGTCGTGGAAGACCCATCCGTCGCGGAAGCAGGGATCGCGGCGGAGCCGATCTTGCCGGACCCGAGTGCCGCTCCGGGGAGCAGCCCCCAGCGCAGCCCCCAGCGTAAGTTAGAGGTTTACTGTTTTTGCTCGTCGGGGCGCGCTTAGGGCTTTGATCTCTGAATGTCTTGGTTCTTCTATCTTCTCTTGTGCAGAGGTGGAGCCGCAGCGGGAAGAGCGCCCGGAGGCCGTCACCGAGGAGCCGCAGGCCCCGCCGTCCCCGGCAAGGCAAAACTCTCCGGCGAGGGAGAGCGCTCCGCCAAGGGCGGGTACTCCGCCAAGGCAGAGTACCCCGCCAAGGGCGAGCAGCCCGGCGAGGACGGCCACTCCGCCAGGGCCGAGCTCCCCGGCAAGGGAGCCCGCCGCAGAGGACGTCCGCCAAGGTACGCTCTGTACTTGGTTTTCTTGACTTTGCTTCTTTTTGGATCTTTGCTTGATTTTGAACTTCTTTTTCTTCTAGATCTTCCTCCTCCTCCTCCCGCGCCAATGGAGACCGAGGTCATCAATATCGAGGATGAGGAGGGCGCACAGGGCGGCGGCGATGACGCTCCCGTCGTCGTGGAGATGGCCGAGGCCACCGCGGAGACGGCCGAAACCACCGAGCCGGCCGTGCAGGAGACCGCTCCGGCTGCCGACGCAGCGGCCGGGGAGGGGGACGGCGACCGCACCGCCAACCCGGAGGTGGCGGGAGCATCAGATGCTGCACCGGCCGCCGGTCCCTCCGCCGGCGAGGAGCCAGCCGGTTACTATCTTCGTGCCCCCAATGGCATCTTTATCCAAGTGCCTTGGGGGTCTTCATCAAGAGCTCCCGCGGAGGGCGAGGCGTTTGACGGGGAAGTCCTCGCCTCCGCGGGTCTGACAGTCGTCGAAGCGCCCGGCGAAGGAGATGGGCCCGAGGAGGAGAAGCTTCTCCACCAGCTCCTGGCCCTTTACCGGGCCAGGCAGGCGAAGCTTGCCTCCCGGGAAGCCCTTGCTGCCCAGGCCGCCGCTGAAATGGAGAAGCGTGCGGCGGAGCTCAGCGCTGCCCACAAGGCGGGCCTCCGCGAGGTGGCGGAGGCGCGCGAGCGTCTTGCCGGCGAATATGAAGAATGGGTGCTGGAGAAGGCCGAGGCTGAGGAACAGCAACGGCTCGCCGGGGTGGAGATGTCCCGGCGAGAGGGAGAGCTCGCGCAGCGGAAGGTGGATCTCGACTCCCACGAGGAGGACCTTGCCGCTCGCGAGGCTGCTCTTGGCGGGGAGCTGAAGGAGGCGAAAGCCGCTGCTGCTGCCGCGGAAGACGCCAAGAAGGAGCTCGCCGCCAAGGTCATCCAGCTGGAGAAGGCGATGAAGGTGAGCGCCGAGAAGGTTGCCGCGCTCATTACTGAGCGCGAGAAGGACGCCCACACCAACGCGGAGCTCCAAGTAAGCTTATCAAAGAAGGGCGACGAGTTGAAGGCCGCCAAGGATTCCATCGAAGACTTGGAGCTGAAGGTCTCAACTCTGAGGGATTCAATTGACGCCGCCAAGCTTCGAGAAGACAAGCTGAAGGAGGAGCTCCGCAAGGAGCGGACTTTGGTGGATAGCGTCAACAAGGCGTCTGAGCTATTCCAGCAGACCATCGAGGCGTGGACCGAAGAGCTGGCTTCTTCTGCGTCCAACATTGACCAGGAGTTGCTTGCTTTGAAGGCCGAGCATCTTATCTACTCGCCGGATCCAGATCTCCCGCACAGCGCCAAGCTCAGCCTCTTCTTCAGAGGCGTCGCTCCGGCCCTTGCAGGTCTCCGGAACCGCATCCCCGCGCAGCTGGCCGAGGAGTCGCGCCGTCTCTGCGCGGGAACTCTGGAGCGGGTCTTGACGAAGATCGTGTTCCGCAACCCGGGGATCAACCTGACGAACGTTCTTCGCAGCTTGCCGGAGGATGCGAACACGGAGGCCCTGAAGGAGCAGGTCAGCCACATCATCGCCAAGGTGGCAAAGCTTGGCAGGAAGGAGGGCGACCGCGTAGACTAGGGCCCCATCTATCTTTATCTTTTTGTTGCTGCACGTTATATTATGAACTCATTAGTCCATTGCGACAAGTTATCCTTGTAAGATATTTGCTTTACTTCAATCAATCAGTGCAATGTTATCTTCCTTGTTCCAATCTTTGACTTTGTATGTTTTTCACCCTACGCTCCCGGGGAGCTTGCCGGCAAGGGGCCCTTGCCGCGAGCGCTGAGTGCTGGACTCTGAGCAGCCTGCTGGCCAAGGTCCTCGCCGGCAAGCAACCTTGCCGCAGCAGGTCGCAACGCACTTAGCTTGCTGAGTGTACTCGGAAACGAGGCAAGGGCGCGACACTTGTCGCAGCTCACTTAAATCGTTGAGTGAACTCGAAAACAAGATAAGGGTGCGGCAAGCCACGGGTAGGTTCCTCCGCGCACAGGTTTTCCATACAAAGTGTGATCGTTCAAGGAAGACAACCAAAATTTAAAATTTGAACTGGTCAAATTCTAACAACTTATCTTTCATAAGCTGCTTGCTCATGTTGTTTGCTTCCCGGTAAGGCTCTTCTCACTTGAACGGCACCTAGTTCCTCCTCCATCTCCTCCCCCCCCGGCAAACTTGTGCGCGAGGAGCGTCCCTTCTGCTTGAGAGAAAAAGGAAAAGGAGAGGAAGACAAGCATGTCGCCTTTCGGCGTAATAGTGCTTACCGAGTATCTAAGTGTTGCATCAAATGCCAAATAAAACACGCAAATAGCAAAGAGAAGCATGCGAAAGGCAATCGATGCGAAAACACGAAATCTTTACTGATGCACGGGGTCTGCGCCCGGCTTTGTACAAAGGGTTACATGCAACAGCGGCAAGGCTTGTACAAAAGGTGGTTGCCGGAGCGGATCACGGCAACCGCGCCTTAGGGGTGAAACTTGCGAAGATGCTCTATGTTCCAGGAGTTGCTCACCGGTAAGCCTTCTTCGGTCTCGAGGCGGACAGCGCCGGGCCTCGTAACTTGTCTCACCCGATAAGGGCCTTCCCACTTCGGCGTCAACTTGTTGGAATTCTTGGCGGACTGAACACGCCGAAGAACAAGGTCGCCTTCCTCGAGACTCCTGGCCTTGACTTTGCGGCTATGGTAGCGACGCAAAGCTTGCTGGTATCGAGCAGCTCGTACAGCAGCCTGGAGACGTCCCTCCTCAAGGAGCAATGCGTCATTTTGCCGCAGTTGCTCTTGCTCGAGCTCATCATAAGCGAGCACTCGAGGAGATCCGTATACGAGTTCCGTGGGGAGAACTGCTTCTGCTCCATAGACTAGAGCAAAAGGTGTCTGTCCGGTGGCTCGATTTGGTGTCGTTCTGATTGACCAAAGAGCCGCCGGGAGCTCCTCTATCCAATTCCTTCCGCACTTGCGCAGCCTGTCAAAGGTCCTTGTCTTGAGTCCGCGCAGCACTTCAGCATTTGCCCTCTCCGCTTGGCCGTTGCTCCTCGGGTGAGCAACAGAAGCGAAACAGACCTTGGCGCCAAGGTCTTGGACGTACTGCATGAAGGTGCGACTAGTGAATTGCGTACCGTTGTCGGTGATGATCCTGTTAGGGATCCCGAAACGGCAGACAATCGACCTGAAGAACCTGACCGCTGACTGTGCTGTCACCTTTCTCACTGGCTCCACTTCTGGCCACTTTGTGAACTTGTCGATAGCAACGTACAAGTACTCAAAGCCCCCGACAGCGCGAGGGAAAGGGCCGAGGATATCGAGCCCCCAGACCGAGAAGGGCCATGACAAAGGGATTGTTTGGAGAGCTTGAGCTGGCTGATGTATTTGCTTTGCATGGAACTGGCACGCTTCACACTTGGTTACTAGTGCAGTTGCATCTTGGAGGGCTTCTTGCCAAAAGAACCCTTGCCGGAAAGCTTTCCCGGCAAGCGCCCTTGCGCCAATGTGGTGGCCGCATATGCCTCCGTGTATTTCTGCTAACAGCTTCTGTCCATCTTCTCTGGAGATGCATTTCAACCTGACACCATTGAGTCTTCTTCTGTACAGCTCGTTATCCACAAACTGATACATACTTGACTGCCTGGTTATCTTCTCTATCTCTTGAGGGTCGTCGGGAAGTTCTCCAGTTTGCAGAAAACGGACGATCTGCTGTGCCCATGCCGGAGCCCGGGGCTCGACGGCAAGGACTAAAGGCTCGAGGGCCGCTGCGGGAACCCCAGCTTCTACGGCAAAGACCTCTGGTCCTGTCGGAGCTGACGGTCCCCCGGCAAGCTCGCCGGGGCGAGGCTTGTCGGGAACACTTGCTTCAACTGCACAAGCCCGAGGGCTTGCAGGAGCAAACTGTTCCTCAGCGTTGTCGTTGATCCTGGGAACTTTGGCGGCGGGTTCAGGAAGATCCGCCGGCAAGTAGTCGCCGGAGACCAACTTTCTCTTCTTGGACTGCCCAATTGATGGTGTAACTGATGGTTGAGTCAGCTTGAGCAAAAAGGTCCCTGGTTCCACAGGTAGCTTCATCGCAGCACACTTTGAAAGGCCATCTGCAATTTCATTCTGAGCTCTCGGGACATGCTCCATCTGCAGACCTTCAAAGTGCTCTTCAAGCTTCCTCACTTCATCTACATAAGCTTCCATCAAAGGGCTCTGGTAGCTCTTGTTGACTTGCCGGACCACCAACTGAGAATCTCCACGTACAATCAGCTTTCTGATCCCAAGTTCAGCCGCAATTCTGAGGCCGGCGAGCAAGCCTTCATACTCTGCAGTATTGTTTGTCGCTTGCTCTCTTGGGAAGTGCATCTGGATAATATACTTGAGGTGTTCTCCGGTGGGCGCAATGAGTACTACTCCAGCACCGGCGCCTTGCAGCGAAAAGGCACCATCAAAGTACATTACCCATTCACTTGTTGCTTCTTGCACGGGTGCGCTTGTTTCTTGAACTTCTTCATCGGGCGTTGGGGTCCATTCTGCTATAAATTCTGCCAAAGCTCGGCTCTGTATGGTTGAAGTACTTTCAAACTTGAGTCCGAAGCTTGACAGTTCCAGTGCCCACTCGACGATCCTGCCTGTTGCCTCTGGATTGTGCAATATCCTCTTCAATGGAAAGCGAGTGACCACTGTTATCTCATGGGCTTGGAAGTAGTGGCGCAGCTTTCTCGAGGCCATGAGAAGGCCGAAAAGCAATTTTTGCACACCAGAGTACCTTGATCTAGCCCCCTGGAGAAGGGAACTTACAAAATACACTGGGCGCTGCACCATCTTCTTCCGCACCTCTCCTTGTCCCTGCGCAGAGTCTTCCTTGTCGGGGCCAGAGCTTGTCGGGACAGCCCCCTGCTTGTCGCTAGATTCGCTTGCCGGTGATGCTGTCTCCTCGTCGGACTCCCTCTCCGCTACCAACGCAGCACTAACCACCTGGTTGGTTGCCGCTAAGTATAGCAACAACTTTTCCTGTGGTTTAGGTGCGACAAGTATAGGAGTGGAGGACAGGTACCGTTTCAAATCCTGCAACGCCGCCTCCGCTTCCGGAGTCCACTTCATGGGACCTGCCTTCTTCAAGATTTTGAAGAAAGGTAGGGCGCGTTCTGCGGATTTTGAAATGAACCTACTGAGGGCAGCAACGCAACCTGCAAGTCTTCTGACATCCTTGACGCGCTTCGGGGCTTCTATCTGCTCGATGGCTTTGATCTTGTCGGGGTTGGCTTCAATCCCCCTCTGCGAAACAAAGAACCCGAGAAGCTTGCCGGAGGGGACTCCAAAGACGCACTTCTCGGGGTTCAACTTGAGCTGTATCCTGCGCAGGTTCTGAAATGTCTCTTCTAGATCTTGAATCAGGGTTTCTTTGCTCTTGCTCTTCACCACGATGTCATCCATGTAGGCTTCTACATTCTTGTGGATCTGTGGCTCAAAAGCAGTGTACACTACCCTTGCAAAAGTTGAGCCTGCATTCTTCAGTCCAAATGGCATGCGGATAAAGCAATAAGTGCCACATGGAGTGATAAATGCAGTCTTCTCCTCATCTTCCTTGGCCATGAAAATCTGGTGATAGCCTGAGTATGCATCAAGAAAACAGAGTAGCTCACATCCGGCAGTGGAGTCAACGATCTGGTCAATGCGCGGCAAAGGGAAGGGATCCTTGGGACATGCTTTATTGACATCAGTGAAGTCTATACACAGTCTCCACTTCCCGTTGGCTTTGCGCACGACGACTGGGTTTGCCAACCACGTCGGATGGATCACACCTCTAACTAGGCCTGCTGCCTCTAGTTTCTTGATCTCCTCGTTGATGAACTCTTGGCGCTCCACGGCTTGCTTCCTTACTTTTTGCTTGATGGGCCGCGCATGAGGGCAGACAGCAAGCTTGTGCTCAATCACCTTCCTGGGAACACCGGGGATGTCAGATGGTTGCCAAGCAAACACATCGACATTCGCCCGCAGGAAGGCGACGAGCGCGCTTTCCTATTTGCTGTCAAGGGTGGCGCTGATGGTGAAGGTACCTCCAGTGCCATCCTCCCTTGCGGACACCTTCTTGGTTGCCGGAGGAGCAGCCATTCCTTTCTTGCTCTTGCCGGTGGAGCTCGATGGAACGTCCTCGACGGCAGCGCAGCACTCCGAAGAGGTGCGGTTGCCGGAGTGTGTCCCAGAGCACTTGCCGGACTTGGTCTTCGTCTTCTTCCCCCCGGGAGCTTCAGCGGCAAGAGTATCCTTCTCGGCCGCAGCTGCCGCATCCCGGTAAATCTTGTCGGCGCAAATAAGCGCATCTTTCTTGTCGCTGTGGACAGTGATGACGCTTATCGGCCCCGGCATCTTCAGCACGTTGTAGGCATAATGGGAAGCTGCCATGAACTTGGCGAGGGCGGGACGGCCGAGTATCCCATTGTAGGGCAATGGAATATCAGCAACGTCAAAGGTGATGCGCTCAGTTCTGAAGTTGAGCTCCCCGCCAAAGGTCACCGGCAGAGTAATCTTTCCCTTGGGCTTGCTCCTTCCCGGGTTGATTCCTTGGAATGAACCGGTCTCTTCGAGCTCGCCGTCTTGAATCTGGAGTTTCTTGATCACAGCAGAGGAGATCAAGTTCAGGCCGGCCCCGCCGTCAACCAACATTTTGGTGACCTTGAGGTTGCGGATGGTGGGTGAGACCAGCATCGGCAAGCACCCGACCGCCGTGGTGCGGTCAGGGTGATCCTCAAGGTCAAAAATGATGGGCGTGCTGGACCATTTGAGGAGCCTGCGCGACTCCACGGGCGGCTCCGCTGCATTCACCTCACGCACCCACTGTTTCAGCTGGCGGTGGGAGGTGTGCAGGGAGGCGCCACCGTCGACGCACAGGACCTCCGTGGCCTTCTGGAACTCCTGCTCGCTGTTCTCGTCGTCCTCCATGTCTTCATCGTCGTCTTCGTCGTTGTCGCGGCCCCGGGGAGGTCGATCTCCTGGCCGCTGCTTGGCCTTGCCGCGGCGTCCTCCCCGGCCATTGAATGGCCGCTTCTTGCTGGGCTCTTCCCCGCCACCTTGGGCCTTCTCCTTGTCGCGCCTCTCGTACTCAGCCTTTTGCTGCTCGACGAGGTACTCGACGCGCTTACAGTTGGAGAGGTCGTGACCCTTGGTGCGGTGAATCTTACAGTATTGCTTGTCGGAGCTACCCGGCTTGTCGGCCGCCGCCGCAGGGGCAGGCTCCTTGCCGGAGCCGCCAGCCTGCGCTTGCTTGGCGGGGGCCTCCTTGCCGGACTTCTCGACGGCAAGCACTTCCTTCTTGCCCTTCTTCCTGTTGTTCCGCCGCCGGCTCTTCTTTGCCGGGGCGGCGTCGTCGCTGTCGCTTCCCCCTGCGCCAGCATCCTCCCCGGGGAGTTTCCTCCCCTCTTCTGCACGGGCGCACTTGTCGGCAAGAGCGTAGAGCTCGCTGACGGCCCTGATCTTGGTCATCGCCATCTCCTCACGCATGCGGCGGTTACGCACGTTCTGATGGAACGCGCTGATAACCGCAGCAGGGTGAACGTCGGGGATGTTGTGCTGTACCCGGCTGAAACGTTGGATATACTTGCGCAGGGGTTCGCCTTCCTTCTGGGCCAAAATGTGGAGATCGCTCTCCTGGCCATGGGGTTTGTGGCCGCCGGTGAAGGCGCCAACAAACTGATGGCAGAGGTCGGCCCAAGAAGAGATAGAGTTTTCCGGCAAGTGCATGAGCCACGAACGGACGTTCGGCTTCAGCACGAGCGGGAAGTAGTTGGCTAGGATCTTCTCGTCGCGCCCCCCGGCAGCTTGCACTGCTATGGTGTAGACGCTGAGAAACTCCGAGGGGTGCGTCTTGCCGTCGTACTTCTCCGGTACGTCGGGCTTAAAGTTCTTCATGCTGGGCCACTGGACGCGCCGCAGCTCGCGGGTGAACGCAGGGCAGCCTGCCGCGTACGGCAAGTCGCCTGGTTCACCGGGCGCGGGTGCGTCGACAGTGTTCCCAGCCCTCTTGTCGGATTGTCGCCGAGCTTCTCGGCGGCGCTCGATCGTGGTCCGAGCGTCTTCATCTCGCCGGTCGTCGAGGACCTGACGCTGGTCCCGACGGGCCCGCGGGTCCGACGAGGCTGTGGAGCCGTCGTCGGGGTTGTTCCGGCGGGGCGGCGTCTTCTGCTTCTGCGGCGGGGAGTGCACGCTTGTCGCACCCCCGGCAGTCTTGTCGCCGATAGCCTTCGTCTTCTCGGCCTGCCGCGGCCGCGAGGCCGACGGCTGCTGCGGAGAGTCGTTGTTGGCGAAGTCTATCAGGCTCCGGATAGTGGCCCTCCATTCCTCGGCCTTGTCGGCCGCTGGAGGAAAATCGAGGAGCAGCTGCGCCCTTGCGAGCGCTTCTGCCGGAGTAGTGGGGAACGCGGGCGAGCGGTGCGAGGAGCGGGATACGCTCGGACTTCTAACGACGTTAGAAGGAGCGGGGTCCCGAGCCGGCGCCTTCGCTTTGCTTGTGCCCGGACGGGGGTCCGGGGCGTCCCGCGAACCTCCGGTATGGCCTTGTCCCAGCAAGCGGATACCACCTCCCGTGGTATGGCGCTGCGGGGTCGTCGTATGTTGCGATGGACGTGGCGCGTCCACGGAGACCGAGGTCCGGTCGTCCGTCCTGTTCTTGGATCTGGTGGCACCGTGAGTGTCCTCGCCGGCAACCACCCTTCCGACGGCGTCTCCCCCGCCCACCGTTGGCTCTGGTGGCGGCGGGTGAGACGCGGACGGGCCTCCGACCTCCGAAGGCTTCTTCTTCGGGGCCATGGAGTTGTCGCTGATGAAGTTGCTGATGAAGCTGGAGAGGTTGATGAAGATTGCGCCCGCGCGAACGCCGGATCAGGTTCGCACAACCTCGACGCCCCCTACCTGGCGCGCCAAAGATGTCGGGGGAAACTGTCCACCACGAACACCTATGGGACCGGAGCCCCTTGTCTATGCGGTACGAGGGCGGAGGGAGCACAAAGAGCAGATCGAAGCACACACGCGGGCAGTTTTACCCAGGTTCGGGCCGCACGGATGCGTAAAACCCTACTCCTGCTTGGTTGTGTATTGAGTTTGGGCGCTCGGAGCTTGAAGAAGCAGCTACACGAGCGTGAGAATGATCTAGGTTTCGAACCCCCTCCACGTTGTGCATGGGCCTCCTTTTATAGTGCAAGGGGTCACCGACAGGTGTCAACGTAGGAGAAAGGGGTAAAAATGTAAAAGATGTGGTAGTTGGAACAGTGCGGGAACAGTGGAGCTACAGTGCAGAACAGTGGTCTATACCTACTTTGACAGTGGGGGACAAGGGCATTTAATGCCCGTCGCCGTCGACCCCAAAAGCTCCCGCCGTTGCGTCTCCGTCTGCCACGGCGATGGATCCACTGCCGTGGAGTGCCACCGTGTCCCCCAGGCTGCACAGCCATCCGCCACGCGTCCCTGGAGTGGCCCCAGGGCGACGCGTGGGCTGATGAGCTGGAGCGCGGGCACACAGCGCACCTCCCCCGGCAAGCACCTTGCCGGGCACCTCCCCCGGCAAGCACCTTGCCGGGGATCTCGACCTTGCCGGGCCCGGAAGCTTGCCGCTCCCCGAGCCCTTGCTGGGTCTTCTAAGATAAAATCTTCTGTTCGTCCTGACAAGCTCCTCTTGCCAGGGCCTCGTGCTAGTTAAGCAATCTTGAGCCTGGAACGGTCTTCCCGGCAAGCTCCTCTTGCCGGGGTCTTGGTCTTCTGTCTTGTATACTTTGTCTTTGAATGGTTAGATAAGGAGCAGGAAGGTCTCCGGCGAGCCAGCAGTAAACCTTGCCGCGGGAAGCTGCAACTGCCCGTGCACAAGTTGGGGTACTGAGGTACCCCTACCTTAGTACACCGACACTTTGCAATGCACAAACCTAGTTACTCCCCATTAACACTTAAGTTTGAAACATGACATATGTAGGGTGCAGCAGAATAAACATTATCACAACTGGAGCTGGAAAAAAGGAGCATAAACAGAAACTCTTTACATAAACAAAAAGATGCACACCATACTTTAGCACTAAAAAACTTTTAAAAAACCTCTAATATTATTGAAACTAAAATTATACAAAATTTATGCAACTAAAATTATCAAAGTATTTTATGTTCAAAACATTAAAAGCAAAAATAATTTTCATAAAGAATTTTTGTTAGAAACTTTAATAGCAAAAAGAATTATCATAAAAAATTGTTAGAAACTAAAATAACAAAATATGTTTTTGAATATAATGATAAAGCACAGTAATATGAAATAGCAGAAAAAAGAATTACTCAACAAAAATATTTTTATAGTAAAGTTATTAAAAAACTAGTGGTTCACACAAATTAAAAAAACAAATTTAAACTATTCAAATTGGAAAACAAATGGAACTAACATAAAGTTTATAATTTTATTACCTAAAAGCAAAAAAGAATCACTGCAAACTAGTAAGTATTTTGCTGTAAGTAGAAATAAAATAAAATTAATAAAGCAAAAAAGAAAACAAAAAAAGTGCCACCTACTGGGCCACCACGGCCTGAATATGACTAGAAACCCAACCATGGGCCAGGATTCAGGCCCGCAGCAGGCCCACGGGCACATAGTGACAGTTTAGGCCCAAAAGTCTGTAGTTGAGAGGAGCTCAAGAGGGTGGGCACATCAGCGCTTATAAACCGCTCTCGAGCTCTCTCAACTAGCGAGGTGGGACTAAACTTTTGCCCGCGACGTGGGGAGCACAAGGCCTTTTGTCCCGGTTGGTGGCACCAACCGGGATGAAAGGGGCGCATTGGTACCAGTTAGTGGTACCAACCGGGAGCAATACGCCCCTTTAGTCCCGGTTGGTCTTTGGTCCCGGTTCGTGGCACCAACCAGGACCAATGCCACCTTTGATCCCGGTTGGTGCCACCAACCGGGACTAAGGGTGGCATTGGTCGCGGTTGGTGCCATGAACCGGGACCAAAGCTCTGTGTATATAAGCAACACTTGTGAAAATTTCAGTTTCATCGACCATTTGCCCCTGACGACGCCGAGCTCATCCACACCGCCAGGCTGCCCGTGTTCGCCGCCGCGCCCCTCACCCTGCCCCAAGCTTGTCGTCGCCCAGCGCCCCGCCGGCCGCTCCTCGTCGCCGTCGCCATCGCCCTGCGCCCCGATATATACCACTAACGAGATGAACCAACTTAAGTGTGTGTGTGTATGTGTATATATTTATGTGTGTATATGTGTATAAGTGTGTATGTTTATATGTATATATGTGTGTATGTGTATGTGTATATATTTATGTATATGTTCATATTTAGAAGAAAAAGGAGTGGAAAAGAAAAATAAGAAGAGGAAGAAGGAGAAGAAGAGGAGAGGAAGAAGAGGGGAAAAAAATAAGAAGAGGAAGAAGAAGAAAAAAAAGAGGAGAAGAAGAAGGATGTTCATATATATTCTATTTATTTTCTTCTTCTCCTCTATTCCTTCTTCTTCTCCTCTTTTTTTCTTCTTCTCCTCTATTCCTTTTTCTTCTCCTCTTTTTTCATCGTCCTCCTCTTCTTATTTTTTATCGAGTATGTTGTTGTTGATATACCCCCTCCCCGATAACTTCCACATGACGGCGGGGGGGGGGGTCGATATACCCCCTCCCCGATAACATTTTTTCCATGTATGTATGTCGTCGTTGTCGATATGCCCCCTCCCGGATAACTTTGACATGAGGAGGGGGGGTCGATATACCCCCTCCCCCAATAACATCTTTTATGTTCATGAGAGAGGCGGGGACGTCGGATATTCATGAGAGAGGCGGTCCGGTCGTCGGATATGTCATTAGGCATTTTTTGGTTCATAGAAAACTCCTAGCACTTCGACATGAGGGGGGACATCGATGAACCCCCCCCCTCCTCCTCTCGCCCGACCAAACTCTCTAGTCCATCCAAACCGGCCGGAGAAGAAGAAAAAATAGAATAAGGAAAAAATTAGAATAAGAAGGAATAGGTTGAGGGTCGGGAACTAGGGTAGAGGGTCGAGGGCCGCCGAGTGGTCGAGGGTCGAGGGTCGTCGAGGGGTCGAGGGTTGCGGGTCGAGGATCACCGAGGGGTCGAGAGGGGGACGTCGATCAACCCCCTCTAGCTCGACCAACTCTCGAGGACACCCAAACCCTAGAGAGAAAAAAACGTTGTCAATCTCCTACCCCCTCCCGCCCCTACCCGACAAACTCTCTCGAGATTTATAAGAGATTTATCAAGAATGCCCCCAGTATGGATGTGCATAATTAAGTTGATCCATATTTTTTCCTGATCTCGTCTACCATTCTATATGTGCAGGTTCTCTTGTGTCAAAGTATTGAAGAAATCCATGGTTTCATAATTATGCGGAAGTTCAACAAAGGCCTTCCAAATAGCGATATTCGAAAGGCTCTTGCTGAATTTCATACGAAAAAGCGAATTATCCTATCAGGACTCCGTTCAAAAATAATTTTGGAGAGCTTCATACCATCAAGTGCTCGTTACTTCCGACTAATGATGAAGCCATGGTTTTCTTGAATCCATTGACACTAGACAACGTGACATATAGAAGGGTATATGAGATCAGGAAAAATAGGGACCAATTTCTGCACATCCAGAATGGCGCCATTTTATTAAATCCCTTGTCGGTCCGGACATCGGACATTCATGAGAGAGGCGGTCCGGCCCAAACCCAAGAAGCATTACCGAGGCCACCCCAAACCCTAGAAGCATCGAGGCCACCCCAAACGCTAGAAGCATCGTCGAGGCCACCCTTAACCCTAGAAGTGTTGCCGAGGCCACCAAAATTTACCAAGTTAAAAGAGCTAGCGTTGTCGTCGAGGCCACCCCAAACCCTAGAAGCATTGTCTTCGAGGCCACTAATTAATATTTCTTGTTGTGATTAGCTAGCTACGTCTATGTTTGTCACTAATATATCCATCTGTCATGTTTGTATATTAATTGCCATGTTGTAATATGTGCACAAACTATGGAGCACCGAGACGAGGAAACAGAACTGTTGTTGGGGGTTATAATCTACGGCGGAGGTAATGTCTTGTCATTTCTCAACGACAACGATGGTATGGAAGGAGAGGGTGAAGGCTCCGGTGATCGAACAATGGAGGATGAAGGACATGATATACGTGATGACAGCTCCGGTGATGAAACGGAGGAGGGAGGTGTTGCAAAGTCCGGCGAGGTATATATATATATATATATATTAATTAAGCATGTGCTGACTAGCTAATTGATGTATTAATTGTTTTGGTATGTACATATATTAAATGTCTTCTTTCTTCTTTTATAGACCTCCGGATCGAGCCAAACTTCGGTAACGAGACAAGGCCCGAAGAAAAGGTTGCGCCCGGATGAAAAGTTCACGATCGCACATATCGTGAATGATGGCATGATTGAACCCATCCGGACCAAGGAAGCATTTTCTGCTCAGTGCGCTATTGTTAGGGACATGATCCCGGTCAGCATCCAACTATGGAATAAGCCTAAGAACGTAGACCCTCAAGTGCCTTATGTCACTGATAGACAAAAATATGATCTTTGGACAGCGCTGAAGGCAAATTTCACCCTACCGCCAGAGGAGGATCCGGAGACGTCAGTTATGGAGCCATTTGTCAAGGCTCAAGATCTTAAGAAGATGGCAGATCTATTAAGGAGGTGGAAGAATGAGTTGAAAGCAAAGTTTGTCGACAAAGGGAAGACTCTAGTCTTGACCGGCCATTTTGAGAAGATAAGAGATCACTGGCCCGCATTTGTGGCCTAGAAGAAATCGGACAGGACTAAGAAGATGTCAGAGACAAACAAGAAGAATGCAGCAAAGAAGGAGTTTCACCATCGCACAGGGTCAGGTGGCTACATCGAAGCCCGGCCATTGTGGGACAAGGCTGAGCAAGACTTGGTTGCTAAAGGGGTCAAACCAGTGACATTGAACTGGCCATACCGTTCAAGGACTTGGTTCTTCGGGGTTGGGGGAACCTTGGGCCCTCAAACAGGGAGGTGTCGTTGGACGTAGGAGCAACTTGAAATACCCAGCAAGAAGCTTCAGAAGTGTATCGCTGCAGCGCAGGAAGGGACGTTCATTCCCGACAGAGAGAATGACGAGCTCACTGAGACCCTCGGGAATCCGGAGCACCTGGACGAACACGAGGCACGCCAGGCTCCGTTCCATGGAAGGTTGGGTTTCCCGACGCAGATGGTTACAAAACCAAGGACAGGAAGAGGAAACTGGAGCAGACTGAACTGCAGAAGCTGCATGCAAGGGTACAAAAGCTAGGGGAACAACCAGCTGATAGCCAGCGACCTGCTGGAGCTACCCTGCCATCTCAGCGGAGAGGCAGCGTCGCTTCCACCGAGCTCCTTCAGCATCCTAACTTCACGGCTCCTAGCTACCCCGTGGATGCTATCACGGTGGCTCAACATTGCCAGCTTATGACGCAATGGCAGCAATTCAAAGTCAAGGCGGCTGTCGACTCTGTTGCACCACCTCTACCCGAAGCAACTTTTCACTGTCGTCCGATTCCACAAGGCTATGCTGTTGTGATGGTGGATGAAGTAATGGAGGGATTTGAGTAGCTCGAGCTTGAACACCATACAGGTGAAGGGAATACTTAGCTGGGTCTTGCTCTGAAGACTCCATGTCTATGGCGTGTGAGGGCGGCACTCCGCCTTATCTGGCGCGTCCGAGCAGCCCACCTCCTCCTTCGCCATGTCAGCAACGGTGGAAGACAGGAGCCGTCGCTCCGGCTGCTCCCGCGCGTCGGAGCACTCCGGTTCCTTCTACTACTCATCAGCAGCAAGGGAAGAGAGGCGTTGCCGCTCCGGCGTCTAGCAGTACAGCCAGACACGGGAGGCAATACAGATTGGCTCCTTCTCTCAAGCCTCTAGAGAAGTTACAATACGAGATGAGCGAGGAGGAAAACCAGAAGATCTGTGAAGCACAAGTGAAGGACTTCTTTGAAACACAAAGTGCTAAGAAACATCCACCTCCGGAGGAGAAGATATATCCGGTTAAATCGAAGCGCAAATTTGATGCGCTAAAGTGACCACCATCGTGTCCGCCAGATACCAACTATGAGCGCATTATTGAAAAGACATATCTGGAAGCGGAGCGGTCTGGAAGTACTTGCAGTGATCGAAGGTTAGCACAATGAAGAAGTGGGAAAAAATTCCCCAGCTCGGCGAACAAGCGAACCAATCCTGCCCCCCCCTGCTCAAGGTGCCTAGCGACACCGTCGCTAATCATCCGGGGATGGTGCACAATACTTCTTGGATTAGCTAGGCGATGATGTAGTGTTTGATATGTTAGAGGTGGACGAACACAAATACCGAAACGGGAAGCCTCTTGTCAAACCTGGTTATCCTCCTCTAACAACGATGATGCGTAAATTCCATGACTGGTACATGGAAGTCTGCAAAAATTCTGGCAAGTATACTTTGACGCTGAGAGTTAAAGATGACCACGACCTCGTTTGAATTGATATGTTGTCTGTTCCATTTGAGGAGTTCTTCAAGTTTTTAAATCAAAAGGCCCTCGATAAAATAATGGTCACTTGATACTGTCTATAAGTACTACTTTTGTAATTAAGTATGTATATATAGCTCAGCTCTTTCATTGCATCTATATATAATTATACTCACTAAATTATACACAATGATGATCGTCGAATGCAGAAAAGCACTAATCTGGGACATTGAGTTCATTAACACAAATCTCATAGATGAATGGAAGGTTAAATTTAATCCCAAAGAAACCGAGCACAACTTGCTACAATCATTGCTCAAAAATCAAAATAGAGATACAATACTCTTTCCTTACCACTTCAAGTGAGTGTTACTGTCTTGTGCATATTCGGTTTCCCTTATTACTCGAGGTTATAGTAATGTAATTGATGAGTTATGCATGTGTGCGCAGCTTTCACTATATTCTCCTAGAGGTTAAGCTTGAGCGAGGACTAGTAACCGTCTTAGACTTGAGACGAAAAGATCCCCAGGACTATGCAGACATGACTGCAATGCTTCAGAAGTAAGTTCAATCGATCATTATCGCACCATATCGACAACTTTGTTCATTTCCTGATATCAGGTAATTTTTTTCTTTGTCTCGCAGGGTTTGGAAAGATTTCACCGCAGAAACTCCAGGACTGCCGAGGGAGCTGTGATTTACACACCCGAGAATAAGTACTACTAGCTAGTTCCGCACATCTCCCATTGATTCTAGCTAGTTTCGTCAATACCATTTATAATGCTTGATTATCATTTTGATTGACCTCTATTTCTCGTAAAATGCTTGTGGCAGGACGCGGGAATAATTGTTGTGGATACTACTGCTACTTCTCGAGCTTGCGTTGTATTCCCTCGAAGGGGAAAGGGTGATGCAGCACAGTAGCGTAAGTATTTCCCTCAGTTTTCGACAATCAAGGTACCAATCCAGTAGGAGTCCACACGCGAGTCCCTCGGACCTGCACAAACAAATAAGAACCTCGTAGCCAACGCGATAGATATGATAAGATATGATAAGATAATATTTTTGGTATTTTCGGTATAGAAACAGAAAGTAAATAATGCAAAGCAAGGTAACGTAAATAGTAGATGGAAGATTAATATGATGAGAATAGACCCGGGGACCATAGGTTTCACTAGTTGCTTCTCTCATGGTAGCAGAATTCTACAGTGGGTGAACAAATTACTATCGAGCAATAGATAGAAAAGCGCATAGTTATGAGAATATCTAGGCATGATCATTGTATATAGGCATCACGTCCGTGACAAGTACACCGAAACGATTTTGCATCTACTACTCTTACTCCACACATCAACCGTTATCCAGCATGCATCTAGAGTATTAAGTTCATAAGAATGGAGTAACGCCTTAAGCAAGATGACATGATGTAGAGGGATAAACTCAAGCAATATGATATAAACCCCATCTTTTTATCCTCGATGGCAACAATACTATACGTGCCTTGCTGCCACTACTATCACTGGGAAAGGACACCGCAAGATTAAACCCAAAGCCAGGCACTTCTCCCATTGCAAGAACTATAGATCTAGTAGGCCAAACCAAACCAATAATTCGAACAGACTTGCAAGGATATTATAATCATACATAAAAGATTTCATAAAAGAATCCAATATTGTTCATTGATAATCTTGATCACAAACCCACAATTCATCGGATCTCGACAAACACACCGCAAAAATATTACATCGAATAGATTTCCTCGAAGATCTAGGAGAAATTTGTATTGAGATCCAAAGAGAGAGAAGAAGTCATCTAGCTAATAACTATGGACCCGAAGGTCTGTGGTAAACTACTCACAACTCATCGGAGGGGCAATGGTGTTGATGTAGAAGCCCTCCGTGATCAATGCCCCCTCCGGTGGAGCTCCGGAACAGGCCCCAAGATGGGATCTCACGGGAACAAAATGTTATGGCGGTGGAATTAGGGTTTCTTGGTGCTCCTCGATGTTTTCAGGGTATGTGGATATATATAGGAGGAAAAAGTACGTCGGTGGAGCAACGTGGGGCCCGCGAGGGTGGGGGGCTCGCCTACCCCCCTGGGCGCGCCCTGCCCCCTCGTGGGCACCACGTTTCTTTTCTGGCTTGTACTCGAAGTCTCCCGTGAAGATATTGTTCCAAAAATAACTCTCTCGAAGGTTTAATTCTGTTTGGACTCCGTTTGATATTCCTTTTCTGCGAAACACCAAAATAGGCAAAAAACAACAATTTGCACTAGGCCTTGGGTTAGTAGGTTAGTCCCAAAAATAATATAAAAGTGTATAATAAAGCCCATTAAACATCCAAAACCAAATATATAATAGCATGGAACAATCTAAAATTATAGATACATTGGAGACGTATCAAGCATCCCCAAGCTTAATTCCTGCTCGTCCTCGAGTAGGTAAATAATAAAAATAGAATTTTTTATGTGGAATGCTAACCAACATAATTCTCAATGTAATTTTCTTTATTGTGGCATGAATGTTCAAATCCCAAAGATTCAAGATAAAAGTCTATATTGACATAAGAATAATAATACTTTAAGCATACTAACAAAGCAATCGTGTCTTCTCAAAATAACATGGCCAAAGAAAGTTATCCGTACAAAATCATATAGTCTCGCTACGCTCTATCTTCATCACACAAAATATTTAAGTCATGCACAACCCCGGTTTTGGCCAAGCAATTGTTTCACACTTCAATTCTTTCAAACCTTTCAACTTTCACGCAATATATGAGCATGAGCCATGGATATAACACTATGTGGAATAGAGTGGTGGTTGTGGAGAAGACAAACGAGGAAGATAGTCTCACATAAACTAGGCATATCGATGAGCTATGGAGAAGCCCATCAATAGATATCAATGTGAGTGAGTAGGGATTGCCATGCAACGGATGCACTAGAGCTATAAGTGTATGAAAGCTCAACAAAAGAAACTAAGTGGGTGTGCATCCAACTTGCTTGCTCACGAAGACCTAGGGCATTTTGAGGAAGCCCATCATTGGAATATACAAGCATAGTTCTATAATGAAAATTCCCACTAGTATATGAAAGTGACAAAACAAAAGACTCTCTATCATCATGAAGATCATGGTGCTATTTTGAAGCACAAGTGTGGAACAAAAAAAGATAGTAACATTGTCCCTTCTCTCTTCTTCTCTCATTTTTTTATTTTATTTCCTTTTTTCTTTTGGGCCTTTTTTCTTTTTTTCTTTTTTTATGGCCTCTTTTTTTTAATCTTTTTTCTTTTTCGTCCGGAGTCTCATCCTGACTTGTGGGGGACTCATAGCCTCCATCATCCTTTCCTTACTGGGACAATGCACTAATAATGATGATCATCACACTTTAATTTACTTACAACTCGAAGCTAGAACAAAATATGACTCCATGTGAATGATAATGAAGAAGCATGTCATATTAACGAAACGGTGGAATGTTGCATGGCAATATATCTCGGAATGGCTATGGAAATGCCATGATAGGTAGGTATGGTGCCTGTTTTTAGGAAGGTATATGGTGGGTGTATGGTACAGGCGAAAGTTGCGCGGTACAAGAGAGGCTAGCAATGGTGGAAGGGTGAGAGTGTGTATAATCCATGGACTCAACATTAGTCATAAAGAACTCATATACTTATTGCGAAAATCTATGAGTTATGAAAACAAAGTATTCAACGCATGCTCCTAGGGGAAGGGTTGGTAGGAGTTAACCATCACGCGATCCTGATCTCCACACAAAGGATGCCACTCAATACATAAATCATGCTCCAACTTCATCACATAACGGTTCACCATACGTGCATGCTACGGGAATCACAAACTTTAACACAAGTATTTCTCGAATTCACAATTACTCCACTAGCATGACTCTAATATCACCATCCTCATATCTCAAAAAAATCATCAAGTATCAAACTTCTCTTGATATTCAATGCACTTTATGTGAAAGTTTTTACTATATCATCTTGGATGCCTATCATATTAGGACTAGTTTTACAACCAAAGCACATTACCATGCTGTTCTAAGATATTCTCAAAAAGATATAAGTGAAGCATGAGAGATCATAATTTCTACAAAATAAAACCACCACCGTGTTCTAAAACATATAAGTGAAGCACTAGAGCAAAATTATCTAGCTCAAAAGATATAAGTGAAGCACATAGAGTATTCTAATAATTTTCAATTCATTTGTATCTCTCTCAAAAGGTGTGTCCAGCAAGGATGATTGTGTTAAACTAAAAAGCGAAGACTCAAATCATACATGACGCTCCAAGCAAAAAACATATCATGTGGTGAATAAAATTATAGTCTCGAGTAAAGTTACTGATAGATGAAGACGAAAGAGGGGATGCCTTCCCGGGGCATCCCCAAGCTTAGGCTTTTGGTTATCCATGAATTTTACCTTGGGGTGCCTTGGGCATCCCCAAGCTTAGGCCCTTGCCACTCTTTGTTCCATAGTCCATCAAATCCATACTCAAAACTTGAAAACTTCACAACACAAAACTTAGCCAAAAATCTCGTGAGCTCCGTTAGTATAAGAAAACAAACCACCACTCAAAGGTACTGTAATGAACCCATTCTTTCTTTATATTTGTTTTAAACCTACTGTATTCCAACTTCTCTTTTTTTCATACCCCCCGATACTACTCATAGATTCATCAAAATAAGCAAACAACACACGAGAAACAGAATACTTCTGTAACTCTAAAAAAATTAAAATAAATTGGTGGACGTGAGGATTTTTCTATTAATCATCTACAAAAAGAATCAACTAAAAAGCACTCTCCAGTAAAAAATGATAGCTGATCTCGTGAGCGCTAAAGTTTCTGTTTTTTCAGCATGATCACATAAACTTCACACAAGTCTTCCCAGAGGTTCTACTTGGTACAAACACTAATTAAAACCCAAAACCACATCTAAGCAGAATCTAGATGCAATATTTATTCCTAAACAGAAGCAAAAGCAAAGAAAAATAAAATTGGGTTGCCTCCCAACAAGCTCTTTCTTTATAGCCGTTAAGATAGGCTTGAGAATTCAATGATGCTCTCATGAAAGATAAGAATTGTAACACAAAGAGAGCATCAAATAGCATGTGAAAATCACATCTAAGTCTAACATACTTCCTATGCATAGGCATTTTATAGGAACACAAATTAGCAAGACAAGCAAGATCTAGAATATGCAAGGAAGAAGAAAGAAAGAATAGCAATCTCATCATAGCGAGAGGTCATTTAGTAACATGAAAATTTCTACAACCAGATTTTCCTCTCTCATAATAATTGCATGTCAGATCATAAGCAAATTCAACAATATAGCTATCACAAAACATATTCTCAACACGATCCACATGCATATGAAGTTGACACTCTTCCAAAAATAGTGGGATCAACATTAACTAAAGTCATGACCTCTCCAAACCCACTTTTATCAAAAAAATCATAAGATTGAACATTCTCCAAATATGTGGGAACTAAAGTTGACAATCTTCCAAACCCACTTTCAATATTATTGCAAACATTATTATCAATCTCATATATATCATGGGGCTTAAATAAATTTTCAAGATCATAAGAAGAATCACCCCAATCATGATCATTGCAACAAGTAGTAGACATAGCAAAACTAGCATCCCCAAGCTTAGGGTTTTGCATATCATTAACACAATTGTCATTAATAGTATTTATAATAGTATCATTGCAATCATGTTTTTCTTTAAAAGAGCTATCGTGAATCACTTCATAATTTTCTTATTTCAACACTTCATCACAATTTTTGGACTCACGAATTTCAAGCAAAACCTCATAAAGATATTCTAGTGCACGCAGCTCACTGATGTCTACTATGTAACCTTCTTCTTGTCGACGTTGTTGGGCCTCCAAGTGCAGAGGTTTGTAGGACAGTAGCAAATTTCCCTCAAGTGGATGACCTAAGGTTTATCAATCTGTGGGAGGCGTAAGATGAAGATGGCCTCTCTCAAACAACCCTGCAACCAAATAACAAAGAGTCTCTTGTGTCCCTAACACACTCAATACAATCGTAAATTGTATAGGTGCACTAGTTCGGCGAAGAGATGGTGATACAAGTGCAATATGGATGGTAGATATAGGTTTTTGTAATATGAAAATATAAAAACAGCAAGGTAACTAATGATAAAAGTGGGCATAAACGGCATTGCAATGCGTTGATACAAGGCCTAGGGTTCATACTTTCACTAGTGGAAGTTCTCTCAACAAGGATAACATAATAAGATCATATAACAATCCCTCAACATGCAACAAAGAGTCACTCCAAAGTCACTAATAGCGGAGAACAAACGAAGAGATTATTGTAGGGTACAAAACCACCTCAAAATTGTTCTTTCTCACTGATAGATAAAGGGTCATCAGACCCGGTTCGTTTGGGCCTTTAGCCCTGGTTCCTGAACCGGGACAAGAGTGTTCGTACTAATGCTCTGACCCTTTAGTCCCGGTTCAATCCAGAACCGGGGCAGATGGGTGTCCACGTGGCCTGTGCGCCGAGCCCAGGCAGGAGGGGCTTTGGTCCCGGTTGATGGTACCAACCGGGACCAAAAGGCATCCACGCGTCAGCATTTCTGTGGCTGTGGTTTTTGTTTTTTTTTTTGAAAGGGGAGGGGGGTTGG
>LR738714.1:860901448-860917067 GCA_902687465.1 Secale cereale | reverse complement strand
ATATATATATGCATACAGAGAGAAGTAATATCGACCACCTCTCCTTCTCCGAGAGATTGGTCGAACAACAAGTTCTCGTATATCTATCCGACACTACCGGGTACATATATACAATAATTATCTCTTACAAATATAATCTCCTATCATATGGATGCATGGTCCACATAGTATTCTCCGTCTTCAGCGATCACGTGTTCAAGGAAGAATGCCGCCAATTCCTCTTGAATTGCTCGCAGACGATCTGGTGTTAGGAGTTCATCCCGCATCTGAAACATCTAATTTGAAGTAGGGGGTCAATACATGAAATGATGCTATAAATTTGTGAATATTATTGATTGCTTACGCACTTCAAATTGTGCTTCAGAGTAGCCCCTCTCACAGGTCGTGTGGCGGATGGACTCGCAAATGTAGTATCCACAGTAATCATTCCCGGTGTAGCGACCCGACCCAAATGGATCAAAGTCTCTGTGCTTAAGTGTCATCCCTGGATCGGTATGCTGACACACACAGTACTCGATGAATTATAACAGAGTTCAATCACACACTTTATTACATTGAGGTCCTCAAAAGAGTATTTATTACAATAATATGGCCAAAGGCCATCTAAATAAAAATAACTGCGGAAGCATCGAAGGTAAATGAGTCCATCCAACTCCACGGCAAACTGAGTGCAGAACAACGACCTATCGCACCTTTAATCCTCGTCGGAAAACTCTGCAACATGAGACGTTGCAGCCGTGTAGGTCAACACATGGAATATGCTGGCAATGTCACACCATAGAAATAATAATAAAGAAAAAGACTATCTCTATATGCAAATTTAGCTGGTGGAGGCTCTAAGTTTAATTTTTGCATAAAGCCAATTTTACCCTACAACAAAGGAATACATTTTTATTTACTACTAAGTTAAAAATGCCATTATTGAGAAGGTTCCTCCAACTCAATCCCAAAATTCCCAAGTTATTAGTAACCCAATAATTTCATTAAGAAGAGTGATGAGATCAACCAATAATTCACTTCTAGATACTCAAGTTGTCCATAACCGGGGACACGGCTAATCATGATTAGTTTGTACACTCTGCAGAGGTTTGCGCACTTTTCCCCACAAGACTCGACCACCTCCATGATCGGAAGATCGAGACATAGTCTTTCTGAAGTATTTCCTCCAAACCCTGGGTAGACCGGTACACCTACTTTCCCCTACATCAGCTAGTCTACCACGGAAAGAGATCACAGAACTTACTCAACTATGCCAGAGCCCATAATGGCTTGTGGCTGCACACGGAAGTTTCTAGGCATGAAATATCTTGTGATCCCTTTGAGCCTGGGTGGCGGACCTAGGGTTATCACACGGGTACTCCGGGATTCCCCTTGGGCAAGCACTGGTTTCTCCAGGTGCCCCAAACAATCCACCCAGATGTGTATTAAAGTTGCCACCTTATGTTGTCCCAAAATTATTATCTCTCGCAACTTGCATGTATCACACATACCAATCCCTGTCTACGAGCATGGCTAAGCAATATATGATATAACGCATATTCCCGGGATGATAAAAGGTCATAGGTTCCTACCACATAAACTACATAGCATAACCACGTGTTCCCAATCCTACTCATGCAATCTTTGAGGGTGAAACTAATGCATAGTAAAAACTGGGTATTGAAAATTATGATCAAAGTGTGAACTTGCCTTGCTGACGTTCGTTGAACTCTAAAGATTCGTAGTAGCAAGCTTCGCACTCCGGATGATCTAGCGTAAGCAAGCAATAACATACATAAGCATACAAGCAAAGAATCAAAAAGAAAAATGAATAAAAGATTTCGAAAAACTCCTAAAACACCAAAATAATGTTTCTGTACAGAATGTAATTTTTACAGCAACAAAAATAAATGGTTTTGGTTTTAACAGAAGTTACATGTCACAAGCTTCGATTTGCAAAAAGAATCACCCAAAACGGAGTTACGAAACTCAAGTTATGGCCTAACGAAGTTTGAATTCAGATCTGTTTGAATTCAAAATTTAAAATTTTCAAAAAATATATTTCGTTAGTTTCTCTGGATAGAGGATATTTCTACGAAACCGTAGGAAAAAGAATCAACTAAATCGGATCTATAGACTAAAAGATATACTAGAAACAAGATTTGATAAAGAATCTGAATTGGAAAATATACTGATAAAAGAAAAAAAATTGAACAGGGTGTTCACCGGACTTGTCGCCGGAGATGAGGAAGAAGGTGGCTCCGGTGTGTTTGGGCGAAGGACGCGTACGGAACGGTGTAGAGGACGATGTGGTGAACCACTTGATCAAGGTGTGGTTGTAGATAGCTTCATGTACACACGGTGAGAGGTCGCCGGACTTCACGAACTCCGGCGAGCAATTGGCGAGGTTAGGGAGGGGGAAAAGCTCCAGAAGGAGAGGGCTTCGGACGAGGGGTGAGAGGGGCTCGCGGGGTGCCTTTTATAGGGCTTGGGGAGGTCTAGAGTTGGGTGGGGCGAGATGTGTTAATGGTGGTTGTTTCTCTGCCTCGTAATGGCCATTACAGGCGACTCCAAGGCGCACTAGGAAGGGGAAGGGGTAGAGGAAAGCGAGGGGAACCGATTCCGGGGGTTAGTGAGTGCGGGGGAAGGGAGTTGAGGGGAGAGAGAGGTGGAGCGCCATGGAAGTCCCTCCGTTCGTTTTCCTCTCTGTACATGAACGAGGAGGAGGAAGAAGAAGATAGCGCTGGGCATGGGCCTGCTGGGCTGCGTTTTTTTTTTTTGACAAAGAGGAAAAAAAAATATAGATAGAAAATAAAAATATTTTAATATAGGACTTATATATATCAAAAAATTCAGAAAAATAAATCCTACATGATGAACTATTTTTTAGAGGCTAAATAAAAACTTTATAAAAAACATTTTTCTAAAAAAATTCAAAAGAAAGTCAAATTTGAATTCAAAACTTTCGGCATTGTTTTCTTCTGACTTTTTGGAGTGTCATGTTCGCTCCTCTCAGAATTATTATTTAGATCCGAAGAAAAATGTTCACATAATAATATGGTCGTATATATGACCTTGTGAACATTTATCCTGCCTATAATGCAAATTAAAAAAACATTTTTGTTAAACTAGTAAAATAAATTGCAAATAAAACCCAACAAATATATTTTGGTTCCAAATTCAAATTCCAATATTTTCCTTCTGATTTTGAAGAAGTCATTTTATCTTCTCTCTTTATTTTTGGAATAATGGAAATGATCTTTTTTTATGGAACCAAGTTTGATCCTTGAGTTGCTCAAAGTTCCTTGGATCAGAATCAAATAATACAAATGGGGCAAAAATGCATAAATCATGGATGCATATGAATGATCTATTTATGAACATCCAAATTGAAAATTTGGGATGTTACAAACCTACCCCCCTTAAGATGAATCTCGCCCTCGAGATTCGGGTTGGCTAGCAAAAAGGTGTGGGTGATCTTGTCGAAGATCTTCTTCGCGTTCCCAGGTGGCTTCTTCCTCAGTATGATGACTCCACTGAACCTTGCAAAACTTGATGACCTTGCTGCGGGTAACCCTGCTTGCTGTTTCGAGAATCTTGATGGGCTTCTCCTAATAGGTCAGATCATTATCCAACTGTATGGCCTCCAGTGGCACTGTATCTCTCAAAGGAATATCAGCCATCTCTGCATGGCACTTCTTCAACTGAGAAACATGAAACACATTATGAACTCTAGACAAGGCTTCGGGTAACTCCAACTGATATGCAACTTCTCCTCTGCGTTCCAAAATTTTGTATGGCCCCACAAATCGTGGTGCTAGTTTGCCTTTAACTCCAAACCGTTTAACTTCTCGAAGTGGAGACACACGAAGATATGCTCTATCTCCGACTTCATAAGTTACTTCCTTGCGTTTAGTATCGGCATAACTCTTCTGTCTGGATTGGGCTATCTTAAGTCTGTCACGGATCAACTTGACTTTCTCCTCTGAATCTCTGATAAGGTCGGGACCAAATAATTTACGGTCTCCAACTCCATCCCACATTAATGGTGTCCTGCACCTCCTTCCGTACAAAGCTTCGAAAGGGGCCATCTTCAAACTAGCTTGATAGCTGTTGTTATATGAGAATTCTGTGTATGGCAAATTATCATGCCAACTAGATCCATAATCTAGCGCACAAGCTCTCAACATGTCCTCCAGAATCTGATTGACTCTCTCGGTCTGCCCATCTGTCTGCGGATGAAAGGTTGTACTGAACTCTAGCCTGGTACCCAAAGTTTCGTGTAACTGATGCCAAAACTTTGAGGTAAATTGTGTTCCTCTATCTGATACGATGGTCCTCGGAACTCCATGCAGACATATGATCCTGGTCATATATATCTTGGCCAACTTAGCACTTGTACATGTGGTTTTCACGGGGATGAAGTGAGCTACCTTGGTCAAGGGATCAACTACTACCCAAATAGAATCATAGCCTGATCGGGTCCTGGGTAATCCTTTAATGAAGTCCATGCCAAGCTTGTCCCACTTCCAATTGGGTATTGGCAAGGGCTGAAGTAATCCTGCTGGTTTCTGGTGCTCTGCCTTAACTCTCTGACATACGTCGCATACTGCTACATACTCGGCAATATCCTTCTTCATACCTGTCCACCAGAAACTTTCCTTCAAGTCCAAATACATCTTGGTGTTTCCTGGGTGTATCGAATAAGGCGAATCATGAGCCTCCTGAAGAATCAATTTCCTGATCTCTGTGTCATTTGGCACATAAATACGCTGCTCAAACCATAAGGTTCCGTGTTCATCCTCACGAAATCCTTCCGCCTTTCCTTGGTTCATCCTTTCCTTTATTTCTGCAATACCTTTGTCTAACTTCTGGGCTTCTCGAATCTTTCCCAACAAGGTGGATTGAATTTCCATTGTGGTAACAATACCTCATGGTACTATCTCCAATCGGAGATCTCTGAGATCATCAATTAACTCTTGAGGTAATCCTCCTGCTGTGAGGGTATTGACATAACTCTTGCGGCTCAATGCATCTGCCACAACATTTGCCTTTCCCGGGTGATAGTGCAATTTCATGTCATAATCTTTTATGAGCTCCAACCATCTTCTCTGCCTGAGGTTCAACTCCTTTTGCGTGCAGATGTATTTCAAACTCTTGTGATCCGTGTAAAAATCACAATGATTTCCAATAAGAAAATGCCTCCAGGTCTTGAGCGCATGCACTATGGTGCTAACTCCAAATCATGCGTGGCATAATTCCGCTCATGGGGTCGAAGTTGACGTGAGGCATATGGAACAACTCTTCCTTCTTGCATAAGAACACCTCCAAGTCCCTGACGAGAAGCGTCGCAATATACCTGAAAATCCTTGCGTATATTCGGAAGAATTAGTACTGGGGCTGTGACCAAACGTTTCTTCAACTCCTGAAAACTAGCCTCACATTCTTCGGTCCAATTAAACTTGGTGTCTTTCTTCAATAACTCTGTCATGGGCTTTGCGATCTTGGAGAAATTCTCAATAAATCTTCGGTAATATCCTGCAAGTCCAAGGAAACTGCGAATCTCTCCGACTGAGGTGGGTGCCTTCCATTCGGTGACGGCTTCAACTTTCGAAGGATCCACTGCTATTCCTTCCCCTGATATAACATGTCCGAGAAATCCAACTTCCTTCAACCAGAATTCACACTTGCTGAACTTTGCATATAACTGATGTTCCCTGAGCTTCTCAAGAACCAAGCGCAAATGTTCCTTGTGTTCTTCTTCATTCTTTGAGTAAATCAATATATCATCAATGAATACCACAACAAACTTATCCAAGAACTCCATGAATACCTTATTCATCATATTCATAAAATAGGCAGGGGCATTAGTCAAACCAAAAGACATGACCGTATACTCATAAAGCCCATATCTCGTGGTAAAGGCTGTCTTGGGTATATCCTGTTCTCGAATCTTCAGCTGGTGATATCCAGATCGAAGATCGATTTTTGAGAAAACTTTTGCTCCTTGTAGCTGGTCAAACAAATCATTGATCATCGGCAGAGGGTACTTGTTCTTGATCGTCACCTCATTCAACGCACGGTAATCCACAACCATTCTCAAGGATCCATCCTTCTTCTCAACTAGAAGCACTGGGGCTCCCCAAGGTGATGAACTCGGTCGAATATAACCTTTCTCCAATAATTCCTTAATCTGCTTCTTAATTTCCTCCAGGTCATTTGCGGGCATCCGGTACGGTCTCTTGGATATTGGTCCAGTGCCTGGTAACAATTCAATCAAAAACTCTATGTCCCGATCCGGTGGCATGCCTGGTAGTTCCTCCGGAAAAACATCGGGATAATCCTTCACAACTGGTACTTCTTCCTGAACAACTCCCGAAAGAGAATTCACTTGAGTCCTCCTTGGTGTATGCCTCGACACATACTTGATCCGTTTCCCCTCTGGGGTGATGAGAAGAATCGACTTACTAGCACAATCAATATTCCCTTCATACTTGGATAACCAGTCCATGCCTAGAATTACGTCCAATCCTTGTGATTCTAGGATGATGAGGTCTGTGGGAAAAACGTGTCTCCCTATGGTTAATGGCAACTGAAAACATCCCCGACTAGCCATATTCTCTGCTCCTGGGGAACTCACTAACATTGGTGTTTTAAGGGCTACGGTCGGCAACTTAAACTTATCCACAAACCCCCTTGATATGAATGAATGCGATGCACCAGTGTCAAAAAGAACAAGGGCTGTAAATGAATTAATCAAGAACTTACCAACAACGGCGTCAGGCTGGTCATAAACTTCCTCCACATTGACATGGTTCACCTGACCTCTGGTAAAAGGATTTGGCTTCTTTCCAGAGCTTCCATTGCCATTCCCGTTCTTCGCCTCGGGACATTCGGTGGCGTAGTGTCCGGTCTTCCCGCACTTGAAATAGGTAATGTGGCTCAGATCCTTCTTTGCCGGTGTAGCGGGGTTGGAGTGATGCTGATTGTTGTTTCCTTCGTTACCATTGCCATTCCTATGGCCATTATGGTTGTGTCCATTCCCTCCATGATGTGAATGTCCTCCATGGTTATGGTGAGTGTGTCCACCATACTTGCCAGATCCTGATCCATTATTTCCCGAGTACGGGGTATAGCGGGGCTTCTGCTAAACTCCAGAGTTGTACTTTCCCTGTTCGTACTTCCTCTTGCGGTTTTCCACCTGCTGCTGCTTGCCTTCAAGAATGAGAGCCTTGTCAACCAACTCTTGATAATTGTTAAAGGTAGCCACAGTCAACTGAAGTCCCAGATCATCATTTAGTCCCTCAAGAAATTTCTCCTGCTTAGCGGCATCATCAGCCACGTCTCCGGGAGCATACCTGGATAACTTGCTGAATTCCTCCACATAATCACCAACAGAACGATTACCCTGGCGTAAGTTGCGGAACTCACGCTTCTTCAGACTCATAGCTCCGGCTGAAACATGTGCAGTACGGAACGCCTGCTGGAACTGATCCCAAGTCACATTTGCTATGGGAAATGTGGTGGTGTAATTCTCCCACCACGAAGCTGCTGGTCCATCCAATTGATGTGCGGCAAAGCGCACCTTCTCAGCGTCAGTACATCCTGCGGTGGTCAGCTCCCTTCCGATCTTGCGAAGCCAGTCATCTGCGACAATCGGCTCCGTACTGCTGGAGAACACGGGTGGGTTCAACCTCAGGAAACGGGTAAGGTTGT
This sequence comes from Secale cereale, assembly GCA_902687465.1. Taxonomy (NCBI): domain Eukaryota; kingdom Viridiplantae; phylum Streptophyta; class Magnoliopsida; order Poales; family Poaceae; genus Secale; species Secale cereale. The sequence goes on along the minus strand of LR738714.1, from coordinate 860,909,372 downwards.
CGACCGGGGGTGGTGGCGGTGGGTTGTTGTTGTTGTTCTGGTTCTGATTCTGGATGAGTAGCTGCATGAGGGCATTCTGATTCTGGATCAACTGGGTAAGTTCCGGCGGAAATTCCGGGTCACGTCTCGGAGGCATCTGTTAGGTTTAGAGTGGATGAGAAATTAGAATAGAATAAGGGCCTAATGAGAGAAATCACTACCCATATGCTTATGATAGCAATAAAACTTCAAATCAAGCAATTCACACAAATCACACCACACAAGCAAAACCTACAGGTAAGGTCATATCCACAAGAGATATGATCTCTTCATACTACCGCAATCATTTGTTGGACTACATTTGGTTGTGGTGGTCTGAACTAAATCTTCTCAAATCAAAGTCAACTCTAGCTTCTTCTTCTTCGTCAATGATGTCTTCATGGGTCTTGGTCTCATCAGCTGAGCAACTTGGTCATGGGGTTCAACAACTATCGAATTGAAGTAGAGAAGAGATAGAAATGAGTAGAGAAGAGTACAGACCAACGGATATATAAGGAAGTGGTAAAATAGAGTTTTCTTCCTATGGTTTTCCATTTCCTAGTGGTCGCGTCCTACAGTCAGCGTGTGCTCTGATACCATCTTGTAGCGACCCGACCCAAATGGATCAAAGTCTCTGTGCTTAAGTGTCATCCCTGGATCGGTATGCTGACACACACAGTACTCGATGAATTATAACAGAGTTCAATCACACACTTTATTACATCGAGGTCCTCAAAAGAGTATTTATTACAATAATATGGCCAAAGGCCATCTAAATAAAAATAACTGCGGAAGCATCGAAGGTAAATGAGTCCATCCAACTCCACGGCAAACTGAGTGCAGAACAACGACCTATCGCACCTTTAATCCTCGTCGGAAAACTCTGCAACATGAGACGTTGCAGCCGTGTAGGTCAGCACATGGAATATGCTGGCAATGTCACACCATAGAAATAATAATAAAGAAAAAGACTATCTCTATATGCAAATTTAGCTGGTGGAGGCTCTAAGTTTAATTTTTGCATAAAGCCAATTTTACCCTACAACAAAGGAATACATTTTTATTTACTACTAAGTTAAAAATGCCATTATTGAGAAGGTTCCTCCAACTCAATCCCAAAATTCCCAAGTTATTAGTAACCCAATAATTTCATTAAGAAGAGTGATGAGATCAACCAATAATTCACTTCTAGATACTCAAGTTGTCCATAACCGGGGACACGGCTAATCATGATTAGTTTGTACACTCTGCAGAGGTTTGCGCACTTTTCCCCACAAGACACGACCACCTCCATGATCGGAAGATCGAGACATAGTCTTTCTGAAGTATTTCCTCCAAACCCTGGGTAGACCGGTACACCTACTTTCCCCTACATCAGCTAGTCTACCACGGAAAGAGGTCACACAACTTACTCAACTATGCCAGAGCCCATAATGGCTTGTGGCTGCACACGGAAGTTTCTAGGCATGAAATATCTTGTGATCCCTTTGAGCCTGGATGGCGGACCTAGGGTTATCACACGGGTACTCCGGGATTCCCCTTGGGCAAGCACTGGTTTCTCCAGGTGCACCAAACAATCCACCCAGATGTGTATTAAAGTTGCCACCTTATGTTGTCCCAAAATTATTATCTCTCGCAACTTGCATGTATCACACATACCAATCCCCGTCTACGAGCATGGCTAAGAAATATATGATATAACGCATATTCCCGGGGTGATAAAAGGTCATAGGTTCCTACCACATAAACTACATAGCATAACCACGTGTTCCCAATCCTACTCATGCAATCTTTGAGGGTGAAACTAATGCATAGTAAAAACTGGGTATTGAAAATTATGATCAAAGTGTGAACTTGCCTTGCTGACGTTCGTTGAACTCTAAAGATTCGTAGTAGCAAGCTTCGCACTCCGGATGATCTAGCATAAGCAAGCAATAACATACATAAGCATACAAGCAAAGAATCAAAAAGAAAAATGAATAAAAGATTTCGAAAAACTCCTAAAACACCAAAATAATGTTTCTGTACAGAATGTAATTTTTACAGCAACAAAAATAAATGGTTTTGGTTTTAACAGAAGGTACATGTCACAAGCTTCGATTTGCAAAAAGAATCACCCAAAACGGAGTTACGAAACTCAAGTTATGGCCTAACGAAGTTTGAATTCAGATCTGTTTGAATTCAAAATTTAAAATTTTCAAAAAATATATTTCGTTAGTTTCTCTGGATAGAGGATATTTCTATGAAACCGTAGGAAAAAGAATCAACTAAATCGGATCTATAGACTAAAAGATATACTAGAAACAAGATTCGATAAAGAATCTGAATTGGAAAATATACTGATAAAAGAAAAAAAATTGAACAGGGTGTTCACCGGACTTGTCCCCGGAGACGAGGAAGAAGGTGGCTCCGGTGTGTTTCGGCGAAGGACGCGTACGGAACGGTGTAGAGGACGATGTGGTGAACCACTTGATCAAGGTGTGGTTGTAGATAGCTTCATGTACACTCGGTGAGAGGTCGCCGGACTTCACGAACTCCGGCGAGCAATTGGCGAGGTTAGGGAGAGGGAAAAGCTCCAGAAGGAGAGGGCTTCGGACGAGGGGTGAGAGGGGCTCGCGGGGTGCCTTTTATAGGGCTTGGGGAGGTCTAGAGTTGGGTGGGGCGAGATGTGTTAATGGTGGCTGTTTCTCTGCCTCGTAATGGCCATTACAGGCGACTCCAAGGCGCACTAGGAAGGGGAAGGGGTAGAGGAAGGCGAGGGGAACCGATTCCGGGGGTTAGTGAGTGCGGGGAAGGGAGTTGAGGGGAGAGAGAGGTGGAGCGCCATGGAAGTCCCTCCGTTTGTTTTCCTCTCTGTACATGAACGACGAGGAGGAAGAAGAAGATAGCACTGGGCATGGGCCTGCTGGGCTGCGTTTTTTTTTTTTGACGAAGAGGAAAAAAAAATATATAGATAGAAAATAAAAATATTTTAATATAGGACATATATATATCAAAAAATTCAGAAAAATAAATCCTACATGATGAACTATTTTTCAGAGGCTAAATAAAAACTTTATAAAAAACATTTTTCTAAAAAAATTCAAAAGAAAGTCAAATTTGAATTCAAAACTTTCGGCATTGTTTTCTTCTGACTTTTTGGAGTGTCATGTTCGCTCCTCTCAGAATTATTATTTAGATCTGAAGAAAAATGTTCACATAATAATATGGTCTTATATATGACCTTGTGAACATTTATCCTGCCTATAATGCAAATTAAAAAAACATTTTTGTTAAACTAGTAAAATAAATTGCAAATAAAACCCAACAAATATATTTTGGTTCCAAATTCAAATTCCAATATTTTCCTTCTGATTTTGAAGAAGTCATTTTATCTTCTCTTTTTATTTTTGGAATAATGGAAATGATCTTTTTTTATGGAACCAAGTTTGATCCAATTTCCAAATTTTGAAATTTCAAAAGTGGGTTTTAGGGAAACTTCCAACTCTCTCTTTTGGTCCTTGAGTTGCTCAAAGTTCCTTGGATCAGAATCAAATAATACAAATGGGGCAAAAATGCATAAATCATGGATGCATATGAATGATCTATTTATGAACATCCAAATTGAAAATTTGGGATGTTACACCCGGGTTCCTGCCACAACCACTTTACAAGAAATAGAGGTCAATCAAACTGATAAGCAAGAATGCCAAATTGGTATTGATGAAACTAGCGCTTGAATCAAGATATAGGAGATGCGCGCGCGGAACATGCTACTATATAGTACTTACTTTCGGGTATCTAAATTCTAGCTTCTTCGGCAGTCCCGGAGCTTTTTTGGTGAATTTTCTCCAAACCCTGCCAGACAAAGAAAACAATTAGTTGATATCAGAAATGAAGTTGATGATATATATGCATGGTGCATAATATTGACCGATTTTAACTTACCTGACGAGCATTTGAGTCATGTCCGCATACTCCTCGGGATCTTTACGTTTAGAGTCCAAGACAGTTACTACTCCCTTCTCAAGCTTAATGTCTAAGATAATATAGTGGAAGCTGCGCACGCATGCATGAACTCATCAATTACATCACTATATATAACCTGGACTAATATATAAGGGAAACCAAATATGCACAAGACAGTAACACTCACTTGAAGTTGTAAGGAAAGAGTATTATATCTTTGTTTTCATTTACCACCAACGATCGTAGAAAGTTGGTCTCGGTATCGTTGGGACGCAATTTAACCTCGATTGCATCTATGAGGTATGTGTTAATGAACCCAATATCACCTACTTGTCTTTTCTTCAATTCGACGATCTTCAATCTGCATAATATAGTGAGGATAATTATAAATACATGCAATGAAGATCAGCTATATAGAGAGACTTAATGTCAGAAGTAGTACTACTTACAGACAGTAGCAGGTGACCGTTGCTTTATCGAGGGCCAATTGATTGAAAAACTGATAGAACTCCTCAAATGGAACAGGCAACAGTTCAGTTCCAACGAGGTCATGCTCCGGTTTAACTCTCAAATACAAGCTATCCCTCCCCCCAGACTCTCTGGAGATTTTCAAGTACCAATCATGCAATCTTCGCATATTCGTTGATAGAGATCTTTCATTTTTGACGAGAGGCTTTTTGTACTCGTATCTTTCTATCTGCACGTCCAAGAAATCATACTGTACATCGTCGGACACGTAATCTGCAAGATTGGTATAACCGGGCACCATCCTCGGATCATTAGCGACCATGTCGCTAGACAACTTGAGCGGGGGGCACGATTGGTCCGCTTGTTCGCCGAGCTGGGCAATTTGTTTCCCAGCTCGTCCTTCTGCTAACCTTTGATCACTTTTAGTACTTCCCGACCGCTTCGCTTCTTGAAATTTCTTTTGAATCATGCGGTCATAGTTGCCCTTCGGCTTACTTTTCGCTGGTTGCTTCAGGGTAGCAAGAGTGCGCTTTGCTTTCACCGCATCTATCTTCTCCTCCGGAGGTGGATGTCTCTGTGCTTTCAACCCTTCAAGCCAGTCCTTCACTTCGCCTTGAGCTATCTTCGTGTTTTCCTCGTCAGACCTCTCATATGGTAACTTCTCTAGAGGCGTGAGAGAAGGACCGAATCTGCATCGCCTCCCGCCTCTGGCTGTACAGCTAGACGTCGCCAGACCAGACGAAGCGGCTGTCTTTTTTCCTTGCTTACGCGCCGGAGCAGGAGAAGCCGGAGCGGCGGCAGGTCTCTTCCGCCCTTGCTGACTAGGCGGAGAAGGAGGAGCAGGCTGGCTGCTCGGACGCGCCGGCGGCGAAGGAGGCGGAGTGCCGCCACGCGCCGGCGGCGAAGGAGGCGGAGTGCCGCCACGCGCCGGAGAAGGAGCTGGAGTGCCCTGATCGTCACTCGCCGGAGGAGGAGGCGGTGGAGGAGGCGGAGTGCCCTGACTCGCTGGAGGAGGAGGAGGAGGAGGAGGCGGAGGCGTCTAGTTGATAATGTTGATGAGGTCCTTCCGCCATAGGCATGGAGTCTTCAGTGAAGAACCCAGCCGAGTCTCCCCTTCACCGGTAGGGTGGTCAAGATGGAGCTCCTCAAATCCCTCCGTTATTTCATCCACCATCACCCTAGCATATCCTTCTGGAATCGGCCGGCAGTGAAAAGTGTCGCCGGGTCCAGAAGGATAAACAGAGCCAGCAGCCGCCTTGACCTTCAGATTCATCCACTACGCCATAAGGTGGCAATTTTGTGCCTGCGTGATAGCATCCACGGGATACCTGGCAGTAGCCGTCAAGACAGGCTCCGGCTGAAGCAGCTCGGTGGAAGCCACGCTGCTTCTCCACTGAGATGGCGGGGTAGCTTCGGGGGAAGCTTCGGCAATTCTTTTTATCCGATTTGCTTCCCGTTCCTCTATCGCTTGTATTCTGGCCCGCAGCGCCTGCAATTCGGTCAGCTCCATTTTCTTCCTCCTGTCGTGGCTTTTGTAGCCGCCTGCGTCCGGAAACCCAGCACGCCACGGAAGGGAGCCTGGCGTGCCTCGTGTCCGTCCAGGGTGCTCAGGATTCCCGAGGGCCATTGTCAGCTCGTCGTTCTCTCTGTCGGGGAAGAACGTCCCTTCATGCGCTGCTTTGATATACTGCCGCATCTTCCTGAGTGGTGTTTCCAATTGCTTGTCCGTCCAAATGCACCACCCTGATACAGGGTCCAAGGTTCCGCCAGCCCCGAAGAACCAAGTCCGGCAACGGTCTGGCCAGTGCATTGTCTCTGCTTCGATCCCTTTCTCAAGCAGATCATTCTCAGCCTTGGCCGACTTAGGCCGGGCTCTGAGGTAGCCACCTGACCCCGTGAGATGGTGATGCTTCTTCTTCGCAGCATTTATCCGGTTTGTCTCCGACATCTTCTGACTCTTTTCTGATGTCTTATGGGCCACAAATGCGGGCCAATCATCTTTGATCTTCTCATATATGCCCACGAATTCTGGAGTCTTTTTATCTTCGACAAACGTATTCAGTTTTTTCTTCCATGCCCTGAATTGGTCTGCCATCTTCGAAAGTGCAGCAGACTTGATTAACTCCTCTTTAACTGGATTCGCCGGATCATCCTCTCGCGGTAGGATGAAATTTGACTTCAGCTCAGTCCAAAGATCTTCTTTCTGCATATCAGTGACATAAGTCACCTGAGCGTCATTTGCAGCCGGCTTTAACCATTGATGGATGCTGATCGGGATCTTGTCCCTAACCAGAACCCCGCACTGATTAACAAATGCGTTCTTTGTCCGGATGGGGTCAATCGGCTCGCCGGAGCGCGAGATTCCTAAGATCTCAAACTTTTGATCCGGCCTCAACTTTTTCTTTGCACCTCGTCTCTTTACCGAAGATTTGCTCGATCCGGAGGGCTAGAAAAAGGAACAAAGACGAGAGTTAATGAATGCATCAATTAACTAGTCAGCACAGGCTTAACTAACATATATACCTCCTGGCCAGACTCGGTTCGGTCACCGGAGCCAGCATCACGGTCTCCTTCTTGCACCGGCATTGGGTCACCGGAGCCGTCCTCACGGTCTACTTCTTCCATGTGCATTGGGTCACCGGATCCATCAATATCATAGCCTAGATCTTCCAGCTGCAGCTCTCTTTTGACCCGCTCATCGGTGTCGTTGAGAAACGACAAGACGGCATTTTGTCCGTTGCGATTATGTCCATCAACATCGCTTCTTGTGCAAGGTCTCGGGTGTTGTCGTCCATAGTTTCTACAAATATTTACAACATGCCAATTATTATTCAAACATGACAGATGGATATATTAATGGCAAACATAGAACTAGCTTCGACCCTCGACCCCTGGATGACCCTCGACTGCTCGACGATCCACAAACCCTAGACCCCCTCATGTCACATTTTGTCTAGTGTCAAAGGATTCAACAAAACCAATACTTCATCATTAGGCGAAAGTAACAGTAGCATGATGGTATGAAGCTCTCCAAAGTGGTTTTGGAACGGAGTCCCTGATAGGATAATTCGTAACAAAAGACGGATTATCGTATCAGGAACTTCGTTCCAAAACAACTTTGCATAACTTCGTACCAACATGCCCCGGTTACTTCTGGCAAATGATGAAGTCATGGAATTCTTCAATACTTTGACACTAGCTAGGCAACCTCTCGACCCCCCCCGACTTCTCGGCGATCCACAACCCTAGACCCCCTCATGTCACATTTTGTCTAGTGTCAAAGGATTCAACAAAACCAATACTTCATCATTAGGCGAAAGTAACAGTAGCATGATGGTACGAAGCTCTCCAAAGTTGTTTTGGAACGGAGTCCCAGATAAGATAATTCGTAACAAAAGACGGATTATCCTATCAGGGACTTCGTTCCAGAACAACTTTGCATAACTTCGTACCAAAATGCCCCGGTTACTTCTGGCAAATGATGAAGTCA
>LR738714.1:860882222-860898026 GCA_902687465.1 Secale cereale | reverse complement strand
GGTTTAAAAAAAAAAAAGAGGCAGCAGCGAGCCGGCCAGCCAGCGGCCCAGCAAACCAGCCAGCCAGCCGGCCCAGCTAACCACCGCGGCCCAGCCGAGCCACCCCCCTCGCAAAGCGGTGCGCCACCCGACCCGCACCCGCATCTAACCCGACCCGGCGCTCCATCTCACTGACCGTGGGGCCCCTCCCCTGTTCTTCTCCTCCACCGAGCCGGAGACGTCGCGCGCAGCCGCACGCGCTGCCGTGACCGAGCCGGATCGATCCGGCGCCCTGTTCGCCCCGTTCACCCCTGGGGACTCCTGGATCGGGCACTTGCCTAGGAAAACCCTGCCGAGGTCGATTCCCCCGCCTTCCCCTCGTCCACGCGCAGCCATAAGGCGAAACAGATCTCGCCTGGAGCTTCGCCGCCGCCGCCGTTCGCCTGACGCCACCGCTGCCGTAAGGACCCGCAGAGACACACGGACTGCTCCCTTCAATCCGCCGCTCCACTCCGCACTTGTTTGACTTGCTTTCGTGGCCGAAATCGCTGCAGCGCGAGGGCGCCGACTTCGCCGGAGCACGCCGTCGTTCAGGAGCTCCGCATCGCCGTTGAACACCACCCCGACGTCCGCCTTTCACCGCCGCCTCCGACCGTACCTTCACCGTCGCCAGAAACCCGCCGGAGAAGCCGCCGCCGTCGACGCCGGAGCCGCAGCCGTCGTTTCCCTCTGTTTTGGGTGAGCACGTGCGCACAACCACCTGGAGCAATCAAAAACTGCCACGTGGCACTTCGCTACAGGACAAGCATAGGAGTTGCTACAGTGCCAGGAGTTCTCTGTTGCGCTTTTGTTTTTCTTTTCAGATTCTCAACAAAACTTCAAATAGCCATATTTCTTTTTCTGTAGATCCAAATTAGGTGATTCTTTTTCCTATGCACTCACAAAAATCATATCTTCATCACAGTACCAATCTTGCACATGGTTGCACTGTTCAAATTTGAATTCGTTTGAATTTGAATTAAACCTTCCGGAGGCCATATCTTTTAAACCGTTTATCGGAATCCAGCGATTCTTTTTGCATTGTGACCGTAGTGCAATGTAGATGATCTGTACATGTTGTTTTGCTGCTGTTTTTGAGTTTTAAAATGATTTTCTTGCTGTTTGCTTTATTTTGGCTTTATTGGAGTTTCGGTGATTGAATTGTTGTATTGTGTGAAACGTGTAGATTGTCCGGAGTGCGACGCGAGCTATTGTCAGGAGTGTGACTTTCTGAACCAGAACCAAGGCAAGTTACATGTTGATCATCCTTTACCTATTGTTTTCCTATGCATTGTAGGTTATGACACACTATAAACTTATGCATTATAGGATTGTTATAATTTGAGCTATATTGTTGAACTATCTCTCGTCTTTTGCAAATCGTGTTAGGTATAGTTTTGCTATGCTGGTAGACGGGGTTGGTTCCTGAATACATTGAGCTTATGTGAGGATTATTAATATTTAACAAACTGAGTAGTAATTCAGGACTTAACTCACCTCTGGGCGGAAGTGGTATTGATGGGTGGTCTTAAGAACATCATGGTTTCTACCCTCTGAATGTAAGTGGATGGCCGCCCAGGCTCAAAAAGATCAGACAGACTTAATGACTAGTAGCTTCCATGCGCGACCACTAGCTATATGGGCTCTGGCTTAGTTGAGTAGGTTGTGGGATCCTCGCCCAGGTATGCTAGCAGATGTAGATATGGATAGGTGTACCGGCTGCCGGGGGTGGAGGTGACTACTTCTGAAAGGCTTCGTCTCAATCTTCGGATTGAGTCTAGTGGGTAAAGTGTGCAAAACTCTGCAGTGTAATAAAACTAATCATGATTAGCCGTGCCCCCGGTTATGGGTAATTCTGAGCGACTATGCCATTACAGTTGTTGGATGATCTTGACAGATGTGATACTTAATAATACTTGTGGGCAACTTAATAAATGGGTAGGTTGGAGTTGATTTTTGCCAACTCAACCTTGTGCATTTAACTGTAGTAATAAAAGAACTGAATGAAAAATTGACTAATAGGTAGTTATGAGGACAAAATCAGCTTTCTGCAAAATAAACCCCCAAGCCTTCCTTTGTTGTTCTATGCATATACATGTAGGTCTGCTTTATTACTTCTCCTGTGTAACTTGCCAATACATTCAATGTATTGACCTATACGGCTGCAACGTCTCATGTTGCAGGATTTTCAGACGAGGAGTAAGGTACCGTTAGGGTTGCGAGTCTGCACTCAGCATCGCCAGTTGGGCTATGATGGGACTCATCGTTATTTTCTGCTACTTTCCGCTGTGTGATTGAATAATAGCTAGCCATGAGCTATGCAGATTGTTTTATTTTATGTACTCTGGATCATACGTTGTAATAAATGATGCACTTGTGTTCTGGTATTCATCTATACTGTGTGTGCTAGCGAGTTCGATCCAGGGACTAGCACGGTAAGCACAGAGACTCAAATCCTTCGAGGTTTGGTCGTTACATACAACGGACAATGGTATCATACTCGTTTGTTACAAAGTTGGCATGGTATCATCATAATAGTTGCCGAAAAAAGTCTTCACTTTTTCTTCGCTTGTGTCATTTGCTTATTGCGCCGTAACCATGGATAATCTTCATCGTTTATCAGGATGCTTGGGTCAGCCTTGACTTTGAAGGGAGGAATTTCATGAAACTTTTCATAATCTTCAGACATGTCTGTCTTGCCCTCCACTCCCAGGATGTCCCTTTTTCCTGAAAGAACTATGTGGCGCTTTGGCTCATCGTATGATGTATTCGCTTCCTTATCTTTTCTTTTTCTCGGTCTGGTAGACATGTCCATCACATAGATAACCTGTGCCACATCATTGGCTAGGAAGAACGGTTCGTCAGTGTATCCAAGATTTTTCAGATCCACTGTTGTCATTCCGTACTGTGGGTCTACCAGTACCCCGCCTCCTGACAGATTGACCCATTTGCACTTAAACAAAGGGACCTTAAAATCATGTCCGTAGTCAAGTTCCCATATGTCCACTATGTAACCATAATATGTGTCCTTTCCCCTCTCGGTTGTTGCATCAAAGCGGACACCGCTGTTTTGGTTGGTGCTCTTTTGATCTTGGACAATCGTGTAAAATGTATTCCCATTTATCTCGTATCCTTTGTAAATCAATACAGTCGAAGATGGTCCCCTGGACAACAAGTACAACTCATCACAAACAGTGTTGTCACCTCTGAGACGTGTTTCCAACCAACTGCTGAAAGTCCTGATGTGTTCACGTGTAATCCAGTCGTCGCACTGCTCCGGGTGTTTGGAGCGCAGACTGTTCTTGTGTTCATCGACATACGGGGTCACTAATGTAGAGTTCTGTAGAACAGTGTAGTGTGCTTGAGACCAAGAATATTCGTCCCTGCATATTATTGAGGCCCTTCCAAGCGTGCCTTTTCCAGTCAGTCTCCCCTCGTACCGCGATTTAGGGAGACCTATCTTATTAAGGCCAGGAATGAAGTCAACACAAAACCCGATGACATCCTCTGTTTGATGGCCCATGGAGATGCTTCCTTCTGGCCTGGCGCGGTTACGGACATATTTCTTTAGGACTCCCATGAACCTCTCAAAGGGGAACATATTGTGTAGAAATACGGGCCCCAGAATGACAATCTCGTCGACTAGATGAACTAGGACATGTGTCATGTTATTGAAGAAGGATGGTGGGAACACAAGCTCGAAACTGACAAGACATTGCGCCACATCACTCCTTAGCCTTGGTACGATTTCTGGATCGATCACCTTCTGAGAGATTGCATTGAGGAATGCACATAGCTTCACAATGGCTAATCGGACGTTTTCCGGTAGAAGCCCCCTCAACGCAACCGGAAGCAGTTGCGTCATAATCACATGGCAGTCATGAGACTTTAGGTTCTGGAACTTTTTCTCTGCCATATTTATTATTCCCTTTATATTCGACGAGAAGCCAGTCGGGACCTTCATACTGAGCAGGCATTCAAAGAAGATTTATTTCTCTTCTTTCGTAAGAGCATAGCTGGCAGGACCTTCATACTGCTTTGGAGGGATGCCGTCTTTTTCGTGCAAACGTTGCAGGTCCTTCCGTGCCTCAGCTGTATCTTTTGTCTTTCCATACACGCCCAAGAAGCCTAGCAGGTTCACGCAAAGGTTCTTCGTCACGTGCATCACGTCGATTGAAGAGCGGACCTCTAGGTCTTTCCAGTAGGGTAGGTCCCAAAATATAGATTTCTTCTTCCACATGGGTGCGTGTCCCACGGCGTCATTCAGAACAGCTAATGCGCCGAGGCCCTTTCCAACGATTACATGTAAATCATTGACCATAGGAAGTACGTGATCACCGGTACGCATGGCGGGCTTCTTCCGGTGATCTGCCTCGCCTTTGAAATGCTTGCCTTTCTTTCGACATTGATGGTTGGTCGGAAGAAATCGACGATGGCCCAGGTACACATTCTTCCTGCACCTGTCCAGGTATATACATTCAGTGTCATCTAAACAGTGCGTGCATGCGTGGTATCCTTTGTTTGTCTGTCCTGAAAGGTTAATGAGAGCGGGCCAATCGTTGATGGTCACGAACAGCAACGCCTTTAGGTCAAATTCCTCATGTCTGTGCTCATCCCACGCACGTACACCGTTTCCATTCCACAGCTGTAAAAGTTCTTCAACTAATGGCCTTAGGTACACATCAATGTCGTTGCCGGGTTGCTTAGGGCCTTGGATGAGAACTGGCATCATAATGAACTTCCGCTTCATGCACATCCAAGGAGGAAGGTTATACATACATAGGTACACATCCGCGCTTAAAGCAAACCATACGTTCCTTGGGTCCTTTGCAAACTCCTCCCAGTACTTTCTCTCGATTTTTCTCCACTGCGACCCGTCAGCGGGTGCTCTCAACTTCCCGTCTTTCTTACGGTCCTCACTGTGCCATCGCATCAACTTGGCATGCTCTCTGTTTCTAAACAAACGTTTCAACCGTGGTATTATAGGAGCATACCACATCACCTTCGCAGGAACCCTCTTCCTGGCGGGCTCGCCATCAACATCACCAGGGTCATCTCGTCTGATCTTATACCGCAATGCACCGCATACCGGGCATGCGTTCAGATCCTTGTATGCACCGCGGTAGAGGATGCAGTCATTAGGGCATGCATGTATCTTCTGCACCTCCAATCCTAGAGGGCATACGACCTTCTTTGCTGCGTATGTACTGTCGGGCAATTCGTTATCCTTCGGAAGCTTCTTCTTCAATATTTTCAGTAGCTTCTCAAATCCTTTGTCAGCCACAGCATTCTCTGCCTTCGACTGCAGCAATTCCAGTACGGTACCGAGCTTTGTGTTGCCATCTTCGCAATTGGGGTACAACCCTTTTTTGTGATCCTCTAACATGCGATCGAACTTCAGCTTCTCCTTTTGACTTTCGCATTGTCTCCTTGCATCGACAATGACCCGGCGGAGATCATCAATTGGTTCCTCTTGATCTTCAGCAGCTTCACCCATTGCAGCATCATTGGGCACATCGTCTGGTTCCTCTTGATCTTCACCAGCTCCCCCCATTGCAGCATCACCGTATTCAGCGGGCACATAGTTGTCATCGTACTCTTCTTCTTCGCCGTCTTCCATCATAACCCCTATTTCTCTGTGCCTCGTCCAAACATTATAGTGTGGCATGAAACCCTTGTAAAGCAGGTGGGAGTGAAGGATTTTCCGGTTACAGTAAGACATCGTATTCACACATTTAGTGCATGGACAACACATAAAACCAATCTGCTTGTTTGCCTCAGCCGCATTTAGAAACTCATGCACGCCCTTAATGTACTCGGAGGTGTGTCTGTCACCGTACATCCATTGCCGGTTCATCTGCGTGCATTATATATAATTAAGTGTGTCAAAAACCATTACAGAACATCATAAATAGATAATTAAGTGACCAAATGGATAAAAGTTCATCATCACATTAAAACCAAAGTACATACATATATAGTTCTCATCTAACTACATATAGCTCTCCATACACATCGAAACTATGTAAAACTTTTCAATGCGAAAACAAATGCGATCATAATCGCAACCAAGGTAACAATTGATCCAACGGCATAATGATACCAAGCCTCGGTATGAATGGCATATTTTCTAATCTTTTTAATCTTCAACCGCATTGCATCCATCTTGATCTTGTGATCATCGACGACATCCGCAACATGCAACTCCAATATCATCTTCTCGTCCACAAATTTTTTTATTTTTTCCTTCAAGAATTTGTTTTCTTCTTCAACTAAATTTAACCTCTCGACAATAGGGTCCATCTTGATCTTGTGATCATCGATGACTTCCGCAACATGCAACTCCAATTCCATCTTCTCCTCCTCCATTTTTTCTAATTTTTTCTTTAAGGAAATGTTTTCCTCTTCAACTAAATTTAACCTCTCCACAAGAGGGTCGGTTGGAATTTCCGGTTCAACTACCTCCTAGACATAATAAAACATCTATGCATGTCAGGTTGGTCGGCATAACTATCATAAACACTAAAACAATTAGTTATAAATTAAAGATAATATACCACATCCGAATCGTAGACAGGACGAGGGCCCACGTGGGCGGATATCAAAACCATCGCACTATATAATAACAAGCAATAATAAACGTAAGAAAATTAGACAAATATCTATCTAAAGCAATAATAACAAGCAATAATAAAAGTTAGAAAAGCATGGACATAACAAGAGGCTCACCACGGTGGTGCCGGTGACGAGATCGGCGGGGGCGATCGACGGCGGCGAAGACGGGGACGGGACGTGACGGACCGCTAAACCTAGACAAATCTCGGAGAAAATAGAGCTTCGAGAGGAGAAAAGCTTAACTAGTGTGGCTCGGGCATTCCACCGAACACGTTGTGTGCATAGGAGGTGAGCTAGAGCACCACTAACCCCTCTCCTCCTCGGCCAGAAAAAAAAACAGAGCAGTGAGCTCTGCTCTTGAGTGAGTGGTTATATATAGGCACCTCATTGGTCCCGGTTGGTGCTATGAACCGGGGCTAAAGGGGAGCCTTTGGTCCCGGTTCATAACACAAACCGGGACCAATGGTGGTGGGCCAGGACCAAGAGCCATTGGTCCCGGTTTGTCGCTCCAACCGGGACCAAAAGGTCCAAACCAACCGGGACCAATGGCCCACGTGGCCCGGCCGGCCCCCTGGGCTCACGAACCGGGTCCAGTGCCCCCATTGGACCCGGTTCTGGATTGAACCGGGGCTAAGGGGCTGGTCCAATGCCATGTTTTCTACTAGTGTCTGATCGATATATTCAAGAGTCCGTAGTAAAATAACCCGAAGCTATTCTTTCCATTCGATCTATCCTAGAGTTCGTACTAGTATAACATCTTAAGATACACAGCAACCAAAACCCTAATGTCACCTACATACTCCATTGTCCCCTCAAGAATCCGTGGGCATGATTACACGATATGCATCTCACAATCTCATATTCATCTATTCAACCAACACAAAGAACTTAAAAGAGTGCCCCACAGTTTCTACTGGAGAGTCAAGACGAAAACGTGTGCCAACCCGTATGCATAGATTCCCAAGGTCACGGAACCCGCAAGTTGATCACCAAACCATACATCAAGAGAATCAATAGCATACCCCACTGTAACCACGGGTATCCCATGCAAGACATACATCAAGTGTTCTCAAATGCTTAAAGACTCAATTTGATAAGATAACTCCAAAGGGAAAACTCAATCCATTACAAGAAGATAGAGGGGGAGAAACATCATAAGATCCAACTATAATAGCAATGCTCGCGATACGTCAAGATCGTGCCATCTCAAGAACACGAGAGAGAGAGAGAGAGAGAGATCAAACACATAGCTACTGGTACATACCCTCAGCCCCAAGGGTGGACTACTCCCTCCTCATCATGGAGAGCGCCGGGATGATGAAGATGGCCACCGGAGAGGGATTCCCCCCTCCGGTAGGGTGCCGGAACGGGTCTAGATTGGTTTTTGCTGGCAATAGAGGCTTTCGGCGGCGGAACTCCCGATCTAGGTTATTTTCTGGAGGTTTATATATTAATAGGATTTTTTGGCATAGGGCACAAGTCAGGGGGGTCTCCAGGCTATCCACAAGATAGGGGGGCGCGCCCAGGGGGGTGGGCGCGCTCCCCACCCTCGTGGGCAGCCCGGGACTCTCCTGGCCCAACTCTTTTACTCCGGTGGCTTCTTTTGGTCCATAAAAAATCATCTAAAATTGGCACATCAATTGGACTCCGTTTGGTACTCCTTTTCTGTAAAACTCAAAAACAAGGAAAAACAGAAACTAGCACTGGGCTCTGGGTTAATAGGTTAGTCCCAAAAATCATTTAAAAGTGTATATAAAAGCCCAGAAAACATCCTAGAAGGATAATATAATAGCATGGAACAATCGAAAATTATAGATACGTTGGAGACGTGTCAAGCATCCCCAAGCTTAATTCCTGCTCGTCCTCGAGTAGGTAAATGATAAAAATAGAATTTTTAATGTGGAATGCTACCTAACATAATTCTCAATGTAATTTTCTTTATTGTGGCATGAATGTTCAGATCTGAAAGACTCAAGACAAAAGTTTAATATTGACATAAGAGTGGTAATACTTCAAGCATACTAACAAAGCAATCATGTCTTCTCAAAATAACATGGTCAAAGAAAGTTATCCCAACAAAAGATATAGTCTGGCTATGCTCTATCTTGATCGTGCAAAATATTTAAATCATGCGCAACCCCGGTTTCAGCCAAGCAATTGTTTCACACTTTAATTCTTTCGAACCTTTCAACTTTCACGCAATACATGAGCGTGAGCCATGGATATAGCACTATGTGGAATAGAGTGGTTGTTGTAGAGAAGACAAAAGGAAGAAGATAGTCTCACATCAACTAGGCATATCAATGGGCTATGGAGATGCCCATCAATAGATATCAATGTGAGTGAGTAGGGATTGCCATGCAACGGATGCAGTAGAGCTATTAGTGTATGAAAGCTCAACAAAACAAACTAACTGGGTGTGCATCCAACTTGCTTGCTCATGAAGACCTAGGGCATTTGAGGAAGCCCATCGTTGAAATATACAAGCCAAGTTCTATAATGAAAATCCCCACTAGTATATGAAAGTGACAAAACAAGAGACTCTCTATCATGAAGATTATGGTGCTACTTTGAAGCACAAGTTTGGTAAAGGATAGTAGCATTGTCCCTACTCTCTCTCTCTCTCTCTCTCTCTCTCTCTCTCTCTCTCTCTCTCTCTCTCTCTCTTGGAGGGGCTTTTTTAGCCTCCCTCTCTTTTTGTTTGGGACATCTCTTTTTTATTTGGCATTTCTCTCTTTTTTTTTGTTTCCTCACATGGGACAATGCTCTAATAATGAAGATCATCACACTTTTATTTACTTACAACTCAAAGATTACAACTTGAAGCTAGAACAAAATATGACTCTAAGTGAATGCCTCCGGCGGTGTATCGGGATGTGCAATGAATCAAGAGTGACATGTATGAATGAATTGTGAATGGTGGCTTTGCCACAAATACGATGTCAACTACATGATCATGCATGGCAATATGACAATATAAAGCGTGTCATAATAACGGAACGGTGGAAAGTTGCATGGCAATATATCTCAGAATGGCTATGAAAATGCCATGATAGGTAGGTATGATGGCTGTTTTGAGGAAGGTATATGGTGGGTGTATGGTACCGGCGAAAGTTGCGCAGTACAAGAGAGGCTAGCAATGGTGGAAGGGTGAGAGTGCGCATAATCCATGGACTCAACATTAGTCATAAAGAACTCATATACTTATTGCAAAAATCTATAAGTTATCAAAACAAAGTATTCAACGCATGCTCCTAGGGGAAGGGTTAGTAGGATTTAACCATCGCGCGATCCCGACCTCCACACAAAGGATGAAAATCAATAAATAAATCATGCTCCAACTTCATCACATAACGGTTCACCATACGTGCATGCTACGGGAATCACAAACTTTAACACAAGTGTTTCTCAAATTCACAATTACTCCACTAGCATGACTCTAATATCACCATCCCCATATCTCAAAACAATCATCAAGTATCAAACTTCTCATAGTATTCAATGCACTTGTTGGCACAAGAACACATCACGTGTACCCTTGACGCCGGGGGTGATGCACCGCAGCTCATGTCGAAGGAGACCCGACCGACAGCACGATACGCAAGACAGTTGACGGGCGCTTTTGCGGACCTGAAACCCCACACCCCCGGGAGGGACCCCGTCAAGGAGTGCGGCGGCTATGGGCTGCCCTAGGTCGTTTCGCTCACCCCTAGAGCCTCGAGATTCGCGGCTCTCAAACACGACGAACAGCGAAGAACGAGAGAGAAAAACGGTGGAGAGATAAAACGTAGATTGAAAAACGTAGTATATTTATTTGATCGATTGTGTGTTGTCTAATCGGCCATCACCTCCAACATATATAAGAGGCGGCTGGACTTCCCGTACAAGCAAAGGATTCGTCTAGGCTTTCCTTACAAAAAATCACATCAATTCACGTCCTACAGTCCTAGTACTACTCCAACTCGAATTTAGTCTGAATCTGGCCCATCTTCTGTCTTCCTCCTTGTGCGGGCCGCCGAGCTTGCATACGATCTCCGATCAAGACGCCCAAATATCAAACTCGTGCGCCTCGACAAGACGAACAATTCTCATGTTGATCACTTTTTCAAATAAGGCCATCTTGAATACCTTTTGAGGTCATCTTTACCTTCCAGTCGGATTCGTTCTTGCAGCAAACTAGATTATCCGAGTCTCGTAGTGAATTTGCATGCCATATACTATCTCTGATGATGATGACTCCAAAACCAAATTTCACCGTTTTTACGATACGCACAACTTCCGTATTGAACACTTCTCCATCCGAGACCATCTTGATAAACTTTTGGGCACATGTTCAGTTTCACTCGGATTCGAGCTCATCCACTCGGATATTAGAGTCTTTCACTCGGATGGTCCGACTGGATTTTTTTCACTCGGATGTTTAGAATTTTTCACTCGGATGACTATATTTTAACTCGGAAGACAATCTTTCACTCGGATGATGACCACATTTTCAGTCGGAAGACAATCTTTTACTCGATCGGCAAGCTTTCATTGCGATGGTAATCCTTTCACTCGGTTGACTATATTATCACTCGGAAGATAATTTCACTAGGATGACTATATTTTCAGTCGGAAGCCAATCTTTTACTCAATCGATAAGTTTTCACTCGACCTTTGACTCGATCGGTAGGTTTTCACTCGACCTTTTACTCGATCGGTAGGTTTTCACTCGAACTTTTACTCAATCGATAGGTTTTCACTCGAACTTTTACTCAATCGGTAGGTTTTCACTCGGATGGTAAAACTTTTTCACTCGGATTTCCCGACTGAAAAGACAGCCTGATCTTGTTTGCCTCTCCAGGTTGCCTACGACCTCGGATTGAGACAAATTTTATATGAAAATCGATCGGCTTGATGAGACGAAACTTTTTCATATTGAAGGTTCTTCGATTCAAGGCCATCTTGACGGCCGAATTACTCGCGCAACCTATCAGACAAGTGTCGGGTACCTCGCGCCATATTTCCGTATAGTTTCGATCTGCAGTGTATTGCCTCTAACTTTTGCATACGAACTCGGATTGAGATGATTCATATATCAAAATCAATTGCCTCGACGAGACGAAGACAATTACTTTAGAATGCTCCTTCATTCGAGGTCGTCTTAAATGCGTGATTGGCCAAAAACCACTCGGAACATTGAATTATGCCACTCGGAATATAGTTTCGGTCTCTAAAATAAGATCCAATGATGATAACCGAAACATCAAAGTCGTTCCACCCGGCGACGTGAATCTTTTCATGCTGAAAACCCGTTCATTCGAGACCATCTTCGTTGCTTTTCGTATCTTGCTAAAATCAGGTGTCAACACATGCCCCCCTGTTTTTCGGCAAAGCTTGCAAGTCAAAAAATAATACGCGAAGTTTTTTGTTCTAAGGACGATGTCAACACTCCATCGGCCATTTGTATTTCTCAGGGCGATAATTGCGTATCGGCCATGTTTGTGCTAAGGGCGATAATTGTATATCCGCCATTGAGTACTTAGGCTTCTTGCCACACTCTCGGGTGGTATTTCTTCAAGTACTTGCCATTGAGACCTCGAGGTAACAATGTCCCCTGTACAGATTCCACCAAATATGAGTTTCCAGGAACTATTATTGTAATCCTAAAAGGACCTTCCCAACTCGGAGACCACTTCTCGAATTTTCTATCTCTGGAACCAATCGACAGAATCACTTTCCACACGAGATCACCAACTTGAAAATTCTTCAACTTAACTTTCTTATTGTAAGCTCTTGCCACCCTCAACTTGTCTCTTTCTATTGCCTTTAAAGCAGCCAAACGCTTATCGGCAACCTCGTCAATATTGTCCATCATCAAGTTATGAAAGTCTATTGCCGATAAATCATTCCGTTTGGCTATTCTCAAAGCATTCAAATTCACCTCCACTGGTAAAACAGCCTCTTGACCATATACTAGCTCATATGGAGTCACTTTCGTAGCACCATGCCTTGAGATTCTATGTGCCCACAAAGCTTCAGACAACAACAACTCATGCCATCTCCTTGGATTATCCTTAATCTTCTTCTTGATTAGTTTTATTAAAATTTTATTACTAGACTCAGCTTGTCCATTGGCTTGGGCATAGTAAGGAGAGGAATTGAGCAACTTTATGTTATAAGATTCGGCAAACTCTCTGACTTGGTGTGACGTGAAAGTTGAACCTTGATCTGTAGTTAACGTTTGAGGAATACTGAATCTATGAATAATGTGCTAAGTTATGAATTGAATTACCTCCGTATGTGTCATGTTCTTAGGAGGTATTGCTTCAGACTATTTAGTGAAATAATCGGTTGCCACTAATACGAACCGATGCCCCTTTGAGGAAGATGGATGAATTTGCCCAATAAAGTCTAAACCCCATCCTCTGAAAGGCCACGACTTGATAATAGGATGTTACAAAGTAGCAGGAGCTAATTGAACATCACCAAATATTTGACAAGCTTCACACCCTTTATAATATCTGAAGCAATCATTAATCATAGTCGGCCAATAAAACCCAGCACGTCGTAATAACCACTTCATTTTGGGAGCTGACTGATGAGTGCCACAAATGCTTCATGTACCTCTCCCATAGAAACTCTTGCTTGGTCTTCATCCAAGCACTTTAGAAGAACATCATCGACTGTTCGGCGATAAAGACCATCATCTCCAATTGTCATGCCTAGATATATGAGCAATGCTAAAACAATCCAAAGTAGAGATTATATCTAGACATTTATCAAGATAAACATTAAGTGATTCGTCTAAACACTGAAAGACTTTTGATATTTGCTACACCACTAGTAACGGATCACCATAAGCCTCAATATGTGAACACCTATTGCAATTAACATCTCTAAGCCAAATAACAAAGCTTCATATTCGGCCTGATTATTTGTGCAAAAGTATTCTAGGTGGCACGCGGCTTCGAAAACAGCACCATGAGGAGATATATAAACACTACCAACACCTTGGCCATTGCTACAAACTGAACCATCAAAATATAATCTCCAAGGTACTAGCGAAACAAGGTTTATATCAACGTCATGTTTGTCATTAATCTGATGCTCAACAATGAAATTAGCAACGATTTGGCCTTTAATGGATTTTAGAGATTCATAAGCCAAATCATACTCAATCAAAGCATAAGCCCACTTGCCAATTCTACCACTAAGAATTGGCCTATGCAACATGTATTTAATGACATCGGTTTGACAAGCTACTATGCAAGCACTCGGCACCAAATAATATCTCAATTTTGTGCAAGCATAATATAAGCACAGACATAGTTTTTCAATAAATGTATACCTTGTCTCGGCGTCCAATAAGCGTCTGCTCAAATATGTAATAGCATGCTCTTTTCCTTCGGTTTCTTGAGTCAAAACAGCACCAATAACACCTTCTTCTGCTGCAATGTAAAGCTTAAAGGACTCCTTATGCTTGGGTGCTTTCATCACCGGAGGAGTGCACAAATAATTCTTGATCATATCAAAGGCTTCTTGCTGTTTTGCCCCCCAAGTGAAATCAACATCATTCTTTAACCGAAGAATAGGAGTAAATGCATCAACTTTCCCTGACAGATTAGGTATGAATCTTCTCAAATAATTGACCTTGCCAAGAAACTTTTGCATATCTCACTTGCAAATTGGCGCTTCCACTTTCTGTATAGCTTCTACCTTCTTGGGATCAATTTCTATGCCATCTTCATGAATAATGAAATCCAAAAACTTAACAGCTGACACGCCGAATGCACACTTCAAAGGATTCATCTTCAGTCCATACTTTTTCATTCTTTCATAAGCTAAACGCAAAGCCGCCAAATGAGATTCAAAAGCATCCGATTTGACAACAATATCATCAATATAAACTTCAAGTATCACACGAAGTAAATCATGAAAAATCAAATTCATAGCCCTTTGATATGTGGCGCCAACATTTTTTAATCCGAATGTCATCACCGTCCATTCGAATAAACCAAGGAAACCAGGGCATCGGAAAGCCGTTTTGGACATGTCCTCTTCAGCCATGAAAATTTGGTTATACCCCACATTACCATCAAGGAATCTAATGACTTTATGTCCAGAAGCATCATTAATAAGCATATCGGCTATTGGCATGGGGTACTCATCTTTGGGTGTAGCCCTCTTCAAATCTCTGAAATCAATGCATACCCTTAACTTGCCGGATCCGTTTTTCTCCACTGGGACAATGTTAGAAATCCACTCGGCATACCTACAAGGTCGAATGAAATTAGCTTTAAGCAGTCGACCGACCTCTTCCTTGATCCGGTCATATGTTTTTGGATTAAACTTTCTGGCCGATTGTTTATATGGTCTAAAACCATCCTTTATAGGTAACCGATGCTCCACTAGCTCTCGGCTTAAACCTGGCATCTCATGATATTCCCATGCAAAGCAACAAACATATTCTTTCAATAGCTCGATTAACTTAGCTTTACAATCGGCTTTCAATTTTTTGTTTACAAATGTCGGTCGAGTGACTGAACCATCTCCAATATCTATCTCATCTAATGGATAGGCCGATGTAAAACCTTGTCCAAGTTTATCCATGTCATCTAATTCTTCTATCGATTCATACATATCGCTCTCATTGGACCGATATTTTACAAGATGTTTTTGTAACCACTCAGAACTAGAATGCATTCAAACATATCATACCTTGGAGCCGACTACATTCAGTCGGCTTTAAAGAAACGGGCTACACTAATTAAAACACAAGACCACATCTAAACAGAATCTAGATGCATTATTTATTACTAAACAGAAGCAAAAAAGCAAAGAACAAAAATAAAGTTGGGTTGCCTCCCAACAAGCGCTATAGTTTAACGCCTCTAGCTAGGCATCTAGCTAATAACTATGGACCCGAAGGTCTGTGGTAAACTACTCACAACTCATCGGAGGGGCTATGGTGTTGATGTACAAGCCCTCCGTGATCGATGCCCCCTCCGGCGGAGCTCCGGAACAGGCCCCAAGATGGGATCTCACAGGAACAGAAGGTTAGGACGGTGGAATTAGGGTTTCTTGGTGCTCCTCGATGTTTTCAGGGTACGTGGATATATATAGGAGGAAAAAGTATGTCGGTGGAGCAACGTGGGGCCCACGAGGGTGGGGGCGTGCCTACCCCCCCCC
>LR738714.1:860834090-860882185 GCA_902687465.1 Secale cereale | reverse complement strand
CCCCCCCGGCGTGCCCTGCCCCCT
Source organism: Secale cereale (assembly GCA_902687465.1). Taxonomy (NCBI): domain Eukaryota; kingdom Viridiplantae; phylum Streptophyta; class Magnoliopsida; order Poales; family Poaceae; genus Secale; species Secale cereale. The sequence continues at coordinate 860,882,161 of LR738714.1, read as the reverse complement.
CGTGGGCACCACGTCTCTTCTCTGGCTTGTACTCCAAGTCTCCCGTGAAGATATTGTTTCAAAAATAACTCTCCCGAAGGTTTCATTCCGTTTGGACTCCATTTGATATTCCTTTTCTACGAAACACTGAAATAGGCAAAAAACAGCAATTTGCACTGGGCCTTGGGTTAGTAGGTTAGTCCCAAAAATAATATAAAAGTGTATAATAAAGCCCATTAAACATCCAAAACAGAATATATAATAGCATGGAACAATCAAAAATTATAGATACGTTGGAGACGTATCAACTACGTTTGCGAGTACATCCACAATGCGACGACCTCTAAGCGGGGCTACTCTAAAAAAGATTATGAAGTGAGTAAGCAATAATACTCACAGTTTTATTTTATTACCATCATTTGTGTTGAGTTTCATTCATATATATGTATTGACCCCCTTCTTCAAATTAGACGTGGAAGATGCGGGATGAACTCCTACCACAAGAACGCATACGAGCAATTCAAGGAGAATTGGCGGGATTCTTTCTTGACCACGTCTTAAATAAAGCCGGATAATACCATGTGGAATTTGACATTAGATGTTAGGGAATTATAAGAGATATTATATTGTATATATGTAGCTAGTAGCGTTGGATAGATATACGAAAACTTGTTGTTTGACCAATCTCTCGGAGAAAGAGGGGTCGATCACACTTCTCTCTGTATATGTTCATGACAATCTTGTGTATTTAATGGTTTCCTTCATTTTCTTAGCTAGTTTGTCGAGTCTTCTCTATACCTATAGTACGTAGCGTCGACCAAGCACGGGGATAAAAGAGTACACTTCTCTCTATTAGTTAGCTAACACAACATATGAAACCCCTAAATTAAGCCTACAAAACCCCCAACCCCCCCCCCCTAAAAAAAATAAACCCCAGCCGATGAACTGCTGACGCGTGGATGCGCTTTGGTCCCGGTTGGTGCTACCAACCGGGACAAAAGGCCCTTCTACCTGGGCAAACCGCAGCGGCCACGTGGAGCCCCATCTGTCCCGCTTCGTGGGCGAACCGGGACTAAAGGTTTGAGGCTTTAGTCCCGACACTTTAGTCCCGGTTCCAGAACCGAGACAAATGAGCTTCTGAAACCGGAACAAATTGGTCTTTTCTTACTAGTGCCACCAGAATTCTGTTCATAAACAGGCTTTACTATGTCTACACGTGGATCTCCACTTGCGGCCTAAGCATGACACCGATGCTAGAAGGGGCTATTGGGGACCTGATAATGAACTTACAAATATCAGGGTAATATTTTACCCAGAAAGAAAAGTAGTCAGAACATACCCCTGATAACTTCAGTGTAAACACCCTAACAAGTTACGTACTTCTGGCATGATAACTTACGTAATTAAAGCGTGGTAACTTTTGACCTAAAAAAATTCATCGAAACATACCAACATCGGATCTAGTTTCGAAGATCTACACGATCGACGAATCTTTTATATGAAAACAGTTTTTTGGTCGGAGCGACCACAAAATATTTTAAACTTTAAATTTCGATAGAATCTTTGCTGACATCAGATATTTTGTTTTTCTTATATGCATGCACAGAGGAAAGGATCGCTTCGTGTGAATGGTCCATGCATGCATTGCATGCGTGTGTGTTGGCATTTGCTTCTGCCTCCACTGCTGCTCCCACTTTTTGCGTGTGGGATCGTTCAGATGTATTGCAATATACCGAATGTTCCGAACGTAGCACAGTCCATTTCTTAATACACACCAAACAATATAAGAAATACAAGGGAAACTACTTTTTCAAACAAGAACAAGATTTTTTTAATCAACGATGAAAAGAGAATTTGAAGAGAACAAAACCAAAAACAAAATTATGCAATACACCACAACACTTGATTAGGGGCAGTTAAGTGCAGGGAGAAATACCTTAACAAAGACAAATAATCTGCCAGCGATTAGATTACTATCGGCACAAGTAAATATGGAGAACGGTTTTTCCTAGCTCGGCCTACATGGTACCCCATATCACAACCATCCATTCTGACCTCTAGGTGCATCTGGATGTGTGTACAACATGTGCACTCAGTTGGTTTGCAGCCAGCCTGAACTCAGTTAGCAGTGTTTGACTCCTTAGTAATTTATTTACTATGTGGTAGGCCCTGGCGAGGCTACCACTAGTAGAAAACAGGGCATTGGTCCAGGCCTGTCCAGCCAATTAGCCCCGGTTCAATCTAGAACCGGGTCCAATGGGGGCACTGGACCCGGTTCGTGAGCCCAGGGGGCCGGCCGGGCCACGTGGGCCATTGGTCCCGGTTCGTCTGGACCTTTTGGTCCCGGTTGGAGCGACAAACCGGGACCAATGGCTCTTGGTCCTGGCCCACCACCATTGGTAACGGTTGGTGATATGAACCGGGACCAAAGGCTCCCCTTTAGCCCCGGTTCGTAGCACCAACCGGGACCAATGAGGTGCCTATATATAACCCCTCACTCAAGAGCAGAGCTCACTGCTCTATTTTTTTTTCTGGCCGAGGGGGAGAGGGGTTAGTGGTGCTCTAGCTCACCTCCTATGCACACAACGTGTTCGGTGGAATGCCCGAGCCACACTAGTTAAGCTTTTCTCCTCTCGAAGCTCTATTTTCTCCGAGAATTGTCTAGGTTTAGCGGTCCATCACGTCCCGTCCCCGTCTTCGCCGCCGTCGATCGCCCCCGCCGATCTCGTCACCGGCACCACCGTGGTGAGCCTCTTGTTATGTTCATGCTTTTCTTACTTTTATTATTGCTTGTTATTATTGCTTTAGATAGATATTTGTCTAATTTTCTTACGTTTATTATTGCTTGTTATTATGTAGTGCGATGGTTTTGATATCCGCCCACGTGGGCCCTCGTCCTGTCTACGATTCGGATGTGGTATATTATCTTTAATTTATAACTATTTGTTTTAGTGTTTATGATAGTTATGCCGACCAACCTGACATGCATAGATGTTTTATTATGTCTAGGAGGTAGTTGAACCGGAAATTCCAACCGACCCTCTTGTGGAGAGGTTAAATTTAGTTGAAGAGGAAAACATTTCCTTAAAGAAAAAATTGGAAAAAATGGAGGAGTTGAAGATGGAATTGGAGTTGCATGTTGCGGAAGTCATTGATGATCACAAGATCAAGATGGACCCTATTGTCGAGAGGTTAAATTTAGTTGAAGAAGAAAACAAATTCTTGAAGGAAAAAATAAAAAAAATTGTGGACGAGAAGATGATATTGGAGTTGCATGTTGCGGATGTCGTCGATGATCACAAGATCAAGATGGATGCAATGCGGTTGAAGATTAAAAAGATTAGAAAATATGCCATTCATACCGAGGCTTGGTACCATTATGCCGTTGGATCAATTGTTACCTTGGTTGCGATTATGATCGCATTTGTTTTCGCATTGATATCTTTTACATAGTTTCGATGTGTATGGAGAGCTATATGTTGTTAGATGAGAACTATATATGTATGTACTTTGGTTTTAATGTGATGATGAACTTTTATCCATTTGGTCACTTAATTATCTATTTATGATGTTCTGTAATGGTTTTTGACACACTTAATTATATATAATGCACGCAGATGGACCGGCAATGGATGTACGGTGACAGACACACCTCCGAGAACATTAAGGGCGTGCATGAGTTTCTAAATGCGGCTGAGGCAAACAAGCAGAATGGTTTTATGTGTTGTCCATGCACTAAATGTGTGAATACGATGTCTTACTCTAACCGGAAAATCCTTCACTCCCACCTGCTTTACAAGGGTTTCATGCCACACTATAATGTTTGGACGAGGCACGGAGAAATAGGGGTTATGATGGAAGACGGCGAAGAAGAAGAGTACGATGACAACTATGTGCCCCCTGAATACGGTGATGCTGCAATGGGGGGAGCTGGTGAAGATCAAGAGGAACCAGACGATGTGCCCAATGATGCTGCAACGGGTGAAGCTGCTGAAGATCAAGAGGAACCAAATGATGATCTCCGCCGGGTCATTGTCGATGCAAGGACACAATGCGAAAGTCAAAAGGAGAAGCTGAAGTTCGATCGCATGTTAGAGGATCACAAAAAAGGGTTGTACCCCAATTGCGAAGATGGCAACACAAAGCCCGGTACCGTACTGGAATTGCTGCAGTGGAAGGCAGAGAATGCTGTGGCTGACAAAGGATTTGAGAAGCTACTGAAAATATTGAAGAAGAAGCTTCCGAAGGATAACGAATTGCCCGACAGTACATACGCAGCAAAAGAGGTCGTATGCCCTCTAGGATTGGAGGTGCAGAAGATACATGCATGCCCTAATGACTGCATCCTCTACCGCAGTGCATACAAGGATCTGAACGCATGCCCAGTATGCGGTGCATTGCGGTATAAGATCAGACGAGATGACCCTGGTGATGTTGATGGCGAGCCCGCCAGGAAGAGGGTTCCTGCGAATGTGATGTGATATGCTCCTATAATACCACGGTTGAAACGTTTGTTTAGAAACAGAGAGCATGCCATGTTGATGCGATGGCACAATGAGGACCGTAAGAAAGACGGGAAGTTGAGAGCACCCGCTGACGGGTCGCAGTGGAGAAAAATCGAGAGAAAGTACTGGGAGGAGTTTGCAAAGGACCCAAGGAACGTATGGTTTGCTTTAAGCGCGGATGGCATTTATCCTTTCGGGGAGCAGAGCAGCAATCACAGCACCTGGCCCGTGACTCTATGTATGTATAACCTTCCTCCTTGGATGTGCATGAAGCGGAAGTTCATTATGATGCTGATACGTCCAAAACGTATCTATAATTTCTGCTTGCTCCATGCCTCTTTTGGGTGATATTGCTATGATATTTATACACTTCCATACACTTTTGATCATATTTGGACTAACCTATTAACTCAGTGCACCCCAGTGCCAGTTTCTGTTTTCTGCAGTTTTTGTATTTCAGGTTTTCCCATTACGAAAACTGCCAGAAAAATCCCGAAAAAATTATATAAAAAATCAGCGTTCCAGAAGCTTCCCGGCACCCGAAGTACAGCTGGAGGGGGGGCACCAGGGCTCCAGGCGCCCTGGTGGCGCGGCCCCCCTCCTGGCCGCGTCGGGGGGGCGCCTGGGCCCCCCCAGGCCTCCGCTGATGCCCCCCTTTGGCATATATTTATATCGTGTCCCGAAACCCTCGAGACGGGAACCCTTTTTCGCGATCTCATCTCTGTTCTGCCACCGCCGCGCTTCCAAGATCGGGAGCACCAGGAGAACTCTTCCCGGCACCCTGCCGGAGGGGAGGATCACCACCGGGAGCCTCTCCACCACCATGGACGCCTCCCGGATGAGTTGTGAGTAGTCTCCCTTGGACCATGGGTCCATGACCAGTAGCTATGTGATGTTCTCCTCCCGTTCTTGTGCTTCACTAATTAGTCCTCGTTAGCTGCCCTACATGATCGAGGCACATATGTAATCCTTATGCTGTTGCTATGATGAGTTTGCTGGGATCCGATGGATTGTGAGATTATGTTCAGATTGTGTTTGAGTAATATATTTGATCTACCTCTTTTATATTTATGCTCGTAAGTAATTCTTGCATGTTCTCCGTTGTTATTTATTGCTTTGGCCAAGTAGTAGGTAGTGACTCCAAGAGGGAATGTTATGCTTGATTGTGGGTTCATGCCCCTCGATGACTAGCTTGAGTGACAGAAACATGAGTCTAGGGGATGTGTTGTTGCCACAAGGGGGAAAACAACGGTGCTTGTGCCCGCGCGTGCAAGGATTGTTTACTTTACGCAAAGTTCTTTTAATGCAGTTGTCTGTTGCTTTGAGTTTACACTATGGGTGGGACTCGCAACTTAATACCAGCGAGATGTTCTGGATAGATATCTCAAGGTGGATGATTAGTAGTAGATGCAGATGGATTTCGGTCTACTTGCCTTGGCGTACCGCCCATGCTTTGAACCTCTACCTTTCTTGCAACATAGTTAGCATTGGTTTGCGCACATAATTCTGTCAATTGCCCAGCTGTAATTCGTTTACCTCACATAGTTGTTTTATCTTTTTTGGGAGAGAGACATCACTAGTGAACATCATGGGACCCCGGTCCATATTACCATCATTGATCACATCCGCTATTTACTTTTCGCTTTTTACTTACTATTGCAGCAATACCTATCACTATTATCACTTGCGTTTGATCCTTTGTAAACGACAAGGCCGGAGGGATTGACAACCTCTCTGTACTCGTTGGGAGCAAAGTTATTTGTATCTGTGTGCAGGTCCACGTTGATTGCTAATATCTGGCGCCGTTAGCAGTTGACACCTTCTTGTTGAAACTGGGAGTCTCAGGGAAATCGATCCTTGGTATCTTTGCCAAGGGAAAACTTCCGCTACACTGCATCTCAAACCTTCCACTTGGGGTAACCAACGAGGGGCGAGAAGCCATCAGATGCCAGTTCTCATCCAAGGCCCTAAGCAACCCGGCAACGACATTGATGTGTACCTAAGGCCATTAGTTGAAGAACTTTTACAACTGTGGAATGGAAACGGTGTACGTGCGTGGGATGAGCACAAACAGGAGGAATTTGACCTAAAGGTGTTGCTGTTCGTGACCATCAACGATTGGCCCGCTCTCAGTAACCTTTCAGGACAGACAAACAAAGGATACCACGCATGCACGCACTGTTTAGATGACACTGAAAGTATATACTTGGACAAGTGCAGGAAGAATGTGTACCTGGGCCATCGTCGATTTCTTCCGACCAACCATCAATGTCGAAAGAAAGGCAAGCATTTCAAAGGCGAGGCAGATCACCGGAAGAAGCCCGCCATGCGTACCGGTGATCACGTACTTGCTATGGTCAATGATTTACACGTAATCTTTGGAAAGGGCCCCGGCGCACTAGCTGTTCCGAATGACGCTGAGGGACACGCACCCATGTGGAAGAAGAAATCTATATTTTGGGACCTACCCTACTGGAAAGACCTAGAGGTCCGCTCTTCAATTGACATGATGCTCGTGACGAAGAACCTTTGCGTGAACCTGCTAGGCTTCTTGGGCGTGTATGGAAAGACAAAAGATACAGCTGAGGCACGGGAGGACCTGCAACGTTTGCACGAAAAAGACGGCATCCCTCCGAAGCAGTATGAAGGTCCTGCCAGCTATGCTCTTACGAAAGAAGAGAAAGAAATCTTCTTTGAATGCCTGCTCAGTATGAAGGTCCCGACTGGCTTCTCGTCGAATATAAAGGGAATAATAAATATGGCGGAGAAAAAGTTCCAGAACCTAAAGTCTCATGACTGCCATGTGATTATGACGCAACTGCTTCCGGTTGCATTGAGGGGGCTTCTACCGGAAAACGTCCGATTAGCCATTGTGAAGCTATGTGCATTCCTCAATGCAATCTCTCAGAAGTTGATCGATCCAGAAATCGTACCAAGGCTAAGGAGTGATGTGGCGCAATGTCTTGTCAGTTTTGAGCTTGTGTTACCACCATCCTTCTTCAATATCATGACACACGTCCTAGTTCATCTAGTCGACGAGATTGTCATTCTGGGGCCCGTATTTCTACACAATATGTTCCCCTTTGAGAGGTTCATGGGAGTCCTAAAGAAATATGTCCGTAACCGCGCCAGGCCAGAAGGAAGCATCTCCATGGGCCATCAAACAGAGGATGTCATCGGGTTTTGTGTTGACTTCATTCCTGGCCTTAATAAGTTAGGTCTCCCTAAATCGCGGTACGAGGGGAGACTGACTGGAAAAGGCACGCTTGGAAGGGACTCAATAATATGCATGGACGGATATTCTTGGTCTCAAGCACACTACACAGTTCTACAGAACTCTACATTAGTGACCCCGTATGTTGATGAACACAAGAACAGTCTGCGCTCCAAACACCCGGAGCAGTGCGACGACTGGATTACATGTGAACACATCAGGACTTTCAGCAGTTGGTTGGAAATACGTCTCAGAGGTGACAACACTGTTTGTGATGAGTTGTACTTGTTGTCCAGGGGACAATCTTCGACTGTATTGATTTAGAAAGGATACGAGATAAATGGGAATACATTTTACACGATTGTCCAAGATCAAAAGAGCACCAACCAAAACAGCGGTGTCCGCTTTGATGCAACAACCGAGAGGGGAAAGGACACATATTATGGTTACATAGTGGACATATGGGAACTTCACTACGGACATGATTTTAAGGTCCCTTTGTTTAAGTGCAAATGGGTCAATCTGTCAGGAGGCGGGGTACAGGTAGACCCATAGTACGGAATGGCAACAGTGGATCTGAAAAATCTTGGATACACTGACGAACCGTTCGTCCTAGCCAATGATGTGGCACAGGTTATCTATGTGAAGGACATGTCTACCAGACCGAGAAAAAGAAAAGATAAGGAAGCGAATACATCATACGATGAGCCAAAGCGCCACATAGTTCTTTCAGGAAAAAGGGACATCCTGGGAGTGGAGGGCAAGACAGACATGTCTGAAGATTATGAAAAGTTTCATGAAATTCCTCCCTTCAAAGTCAAGGCTGACCCAAGCATCCTGATAAACGATGAAGATTATCCATGGTTACGGCGCAATAAGCAAATGACACAAGCGAAGAAAAAGTGAAGACTTTTTCCGCAACTATTATGATGATACCATGCCAACTTTGTAACAAACGAGTATGATACCATTGTCCGTTTGTACTATTCAAATTTGCACTAACAGAAAGTTTGTAATTGGTTTTACCAGAAAGAATTAAAAAATAAAGCAAAAAACAAAAGAAAATAAATAATGCAGAAAACAAAAAAAAAACTTGCAAAAAAATAAAAAAATAGCAACAATAAGTATTTCATTGTAAGTAGAAACAAAATAAAATAAATAAAGCAACAAAAAAAACAAATAATTTCAAATTTAAACTATTCAAATTTGAATACTACTTGCACTAACAGAAAGTTTGTAATTGGTTTTACCAGAAAGAATTAAAAAATAAAGCAAAAAACAAAACAAAATAAATAATGCAGAAAACAAAACAAAAAAAACTTGCAAAAAAAAATAGCAACAATAAGTATTTCGTTGTAAGTAGAAACAAAATAAAATAAATAAAGCAACAAAGAAAATAATGAAAGTTTATAATTTTTGTGACCTAAAAGAAAAAAGAAATCACTAAAAAACTATAAGTATTTAGTTCTAAGTAGAAATGAAAAAATAAATAGAAAAAAAGAAAAAAAAATGCCACCTACTGGGCCAGCACGGCCTGAATACGACTAGAAACCCAACCATGGGCCAGGATTCAGGCCCGCAACAGGCCCAGTAGGCCCACAGGCATTGCACTGTCGAATTAGGCCCGTAAGCCTGCACTTCAGATGAGTTCGAGAGGAGAGAGGCAGCGCAGCTTATAAACTGGTGCTGGCCTCTCTCAACTAGCGAGGTGGGACTAAACATCCCACCGCACCTCGCCAGCAAGGCCTTTTGTCCCGGTTGGTGGCACCAACCGGGACTAAAGGGTGGTATTAGTCCCGGTTGGTGGCACAAACCGGGACTAATACACCCCTTTAGTCCCGGTTGGTGGCCCCTCCTTCCCGCCCTTTGGGCTGCTGAAAAGGGACCTTTAGTCCCGGTTGGTGGCACCAACCGGGACTAAAACGGGGTATTAGTCCCGGTTTGTGTCACTAACCGGGACTAATACTCCTCCTATATAACCAACACTTGCGAAAATTTCTCCTTCCCCGCCCCCGACGCCTCCTCACTCTGCTTCGTCCCCGCCCCCGTCGCCCCGGCCGTCGCCCCATCGCCCCGTTGCCGTCGCCCCCAACGCCGCCCAGTCGCCGTCGCGCCGTCGCCCCGCCCCGCTGTCGGTGTACTAAGGTAGGGGTACCTCAGTACCCCAACTTGTGCACGGGCAGTTGCAGCTTCCCGCGGCAAGGTTTACTGCTGGCTCGCCGGAGACCTTCCTGCTCCTTATCTAACCATTCAAAGACAAAGTATACAAGACAGAAGACCAAGACCCCGGCAAGAGGAGCTTGCCGGGAAGGCCGTTCCAGGCTCAAGATTGCTTAACTAGCACGAGGCCCTGGCAAGAGGAGCTTGTCAGGACGAACAGAAGATTTTATCTTAGAAGACCCAGCAAGGGCTCGGGGAGCGGCAAGCTTCCGGGCCCGGCAAGGTCGAGATCCCCGGCAAGGTGCTTGCCGGGGGAGGTGCCCGGCAAGGTGCTTGCCGGGGGAGGTGCGCTGTGTGCCCGCGCTCCAGCTCATCAGCCCACGCGTCGCCCTGGGGCCACTCCAGGGACGCGTGGCGGATGGCTGTGCAGCCTGGGGGACACGGTGGCACTCCACGGCAGTGGATCCATCGCCGTGGCAGACGGAGACGCAACGGCGGGAGCTTTTGGGGTCGACGGCGACGGGCATTGAATGCCCTTGTCCCCCACTGTCAAAGTAGGTATAGACCACTGTTCTGCACTGTAGCTCCACTGTTCCCGCACTGTTCCAACTACCACATCTTTTACATTTTTACCCCTTTCTCCTACGTTGACACCTGTCGGTGACCCCTTGCACTATAAAAGGAGGCCCATGCACAACGTGGAGGGGGTTCGAAACCTAGATCATTCTCACGCTCGTGTAGCTGCTTCTTCAAGCTCCGAGCGCCCAACTCAATACACAACCAAGCAGGAGTAGGGATTTACGCACCCGTGCGGCCCGAACCTGGGTAAAACTGCCCGTGCGTCTGCCTCGATCTGCTCTTCGTGCTCCCTCCGCCCTCGTACCGCACAGACAAGGGGCTCCGGTCCCATAGGTGTTCGTGGTGGACAGTTTCCCCCGACATCTTTGGCGCGCCAGGTAGGGGGCGTCGAGGTTGTGCGAACCTGATCCGGCGTTCGCGCGGGCGCAATCTTCATCAACCTCTCCAGCTTCATCAGCAACTTCATCAGCGACAACTCCATGGCCCCGAAGAAGAAGCCTTCGGAGGTCGGAGGCCCGTCCGCGTCTCACCCGCCGCCACCAGAGCCAACGGTGGGCGGGGGAGACGCCGTCGGAAGGGTGGTTGCCGGCGAGGACACTCACGGCGCCACCAGATCCAAGAACAGGACGGACGACCGTACTTCGGTCTCCGTGGACGCGCCACGTCCATCGCAGCACACAACGACCCCGCAGCGCCATACCACGGGAGGTGGTATCCGCTTGCTGGGACAAGGCCATACCGGAGGTTCGCGGGACGCCCCGGACCCCCGTCCGGGCACAAGCAAAGCGAAGGCGCCGGCGCGGGACCCCGCTCCTTCTAACGTCGTTAGAAGTCCGAGCGTATCCCGCTCCTCGCACCGCTCGCCCGCGTTCCCCACTACTCCGGCAGAAGCGCTCGCAAGGGCGCAGCTGCTCCTCGATTTTCCTCCAGCGGCCGACAAGGCCGAGGAATGGAGGGCCACTATCCGGAGCCTGATAGACTTCGCCAACAACGACTCTCCGCAGCAGCCGTCGGCCTCGCGGCCGCGGCAGGCCGAGAAGACGAAGGCTATCGGCGACAAGACTGCCGGGGGTGCGACAAGCGTGCACTCCCCGCCGCAGAAGCAGAAGACGCCGCCCCGCCGGAACAACCCCGACGACGGCTCCACAGCCTCGTCGGACCCGCGGGCCCGTCGGGACCAGCGTCAGGTCCTCGACGACCGGCGAGATGAAGACGCTCGGACCACGATCGAGCGCCGCCGAGAAGCTCGGCGACAATCCGACAAGAGGGCTGGGAACACTGTCGACGCACCCGCGCCCGGTGAACCAGGCGACTTGCCGTACGCGGCAGGCTGCCCTGCGTTCACCCGCGAGCTGCGGCGCGTCCAGTGGCCCAGCATGAAGAACTTTAAGCCCGACGTACCGGAGAAGTACGACGGCAAGACGCACCCCTCGGAGTTTCTCAGCGTCTACACCATAGCAGTGCAAGCTGCCGGGGGGCGCGACGAGAAGATCCTAGCCAACTACTTCCCGCTCGTGCTGAAGCCGAACGCCCGTTCGTGGCTCATGCACTTGCCGGAAGGCTCTATCTCTTCTTGGGCCGACCTCTGCCATCAGTTTGTTGGCGCCTTCACCGGCGGCCACAAACCCCATGGCCAGGAGAGCGATCTCCACATTTTGGCCCAGAAGGAAGGCGAACCCCTGCGCAAGTATATCCAACGTTTCAGCCGGGTACAGCACAACATCCCCGACGTTCACCCTGCTGCGGTTATCAGCGCGTTCCATCAGAACGTGCGTAACCGCCGCATGCGTGAGGAGATGGCGATGACCAAGATCAGGGACGTCAGCGAGCTCTACGCTCTTGCCGACAAGTGCGCCCGTGCAGAAGAGGGGAGGAGACTCCCCGGGGAGGATGCTGGCGCAGGGGGAAGCGACAGCGACGACGCCGCCCCGGCAAAGAAGAGCCGGCGGCGGAACAACAGGAAGAAGGGCAAGAAGGAAGTGCTTGCCGTCGAGAAGTCCGGCAAGGAGGCCCCCGCCAAGCAAGCGCAGGCCGGCGGCTCCGGCAAGGAGCCTGCCCCTGCGGCGGCGGCCGACAAGCCGGGTAGCTCCGACAAGCAATACTGTAAGATTCACCGCACCAAGGGTCACGACCTCTCCAACTGCAAGCGCGTCGAGTACCTCGTCGAACAGCAAAAAGCTGAGTACGAGAGGCGCGACAAGGAGAAGGCCCAAGGTGGCGGGGAAGAGCCCAGCAAGAAGCGGCCATTCAATGGCCGGGGAGGACGCCGCGGCAAGGCCAAGCAGCGGCAAGGAGATCGACCTCCCCGGGGCCGCGACAACGACGAAGATGACGATGAAGACATGGAGGACGACGAGAACAGCGAGCAGGAGTTCCAGAAGGCCACGGAGGTCCTGTGCGTCGACGGTGGCGCCTCCCTGCACACCTCCCACCGCCAGCTGAAACAGTGGGTGCGTGAGGTGAATGCAGCGGAGCCGCCCGTGGAGTCGCGCAGGCTCCTCAAATGGTCCAGCACGCCCATCATTTTTGACCTTGAGGATCACCCTGACCGCACCACTGCGGTCGGGTGCTTGCCGATGCTGGTCTCCCCCACCATCCGCAACCTCAAGGTCACCAAAATGTTGGTTGACGGCGGGGCCGGGCTAAACTTGATCTCCTCTGCTGTGATCAAGAAACTCCAGATTCAAGACGGCGAGCTCGAAGAGACCGGTTCATTCCAAGGAATCAACCCGGGAAGGAGCAAGCCCAAGGGAAAGATTACTCTGCCGGTGACCTTTGGCGGGGAGCTCAACTTCAGGACTGAGCGCATCACCTTTGACGTTGCTGATATTCCATTGCCCTACAATGGGATACTCGGCCGTCCCGCCCTCGCCAAGTTCATGGCAGCTTCCCACTATGCCTACAACGTGCTGAAGATGCCGGGGCCGATAAGCGTCATCACTGTCCACAGCGACAAGAAAGATGCGCTTATTTGCGCCGACAAGATTTACCGGGATGCGGCAGCTGCGGCCGAGAAGGATACTCTTGCCGCTGAAGCTCCCGGGGGGAAGAAGACGAAGACCAAGTCCGGCAAGTGCTCTGGGACCCACTCCGGCAACCGCACCTCTTCGGAGTGCTGCGCCGCCGTCGAGGACGTTCCATCGAGCTCCATCGGCAAGAGCAAGAAAGGAATGGCTGCTCCTCCGGCGACCAAGAAGGTGTCCGCAAAGGAGGATGGCACTGGTGGTACCTTCACCATCAGTGCCACCCTTGACAGCAAATAGGAAAGCGCGCTCGTCGCCTTCCTGCGGGCGAATGTCGATGTGTTTGCTTGGCAACCATCTGACATCCCCGGTGTTCCCAGGAAGGTGATTGAGCACAAGCTTGCTGTCTGCCCTCATGCGCGGCCCATCAAGCAAAAAGTAAGGAAGCAAGCCGTGGAGCGCCAAGAGTTCATCAATGAGGAGATCAAGAAACTAGAGGCAGCAGGCCTAGTTAGAGGTGTGATCCATCCGACGTGGTTGGCAAACCCAGTCGTCGTGCGCAAAGCCAACGGGAAGTGGAGACTGTGTATAGACTTCACTGATGTCAATAAAGCATGTCCCAAGGATCCCTTCCCTTTGCCGCGCATTGACCAGATCGTTGACTCCACTGCCGGATGTGAGCTACTCTGTTTTCTTGATGCATACTCAGGCTATCACCAGATTTTCATGGCCAAGGAAGATGAGGAGAAGACTGCATTTATCACTCCATGTGGCACTTACTGCTTTATCCGCATGCCATTTGGACTGAAGAATGCAGGCTCAACTTTTGCAAGGGTAGTGTACACTGCTTTTGAGCCACAGATCCACAGGAATGTAGAAGCCTACATGGATGATATCGTGGTGAAGAGCAAGAGCAAAGAAACACTGATTCAGGACTTGGAAGAAACGTTTCAGAACCTGCGCAAGATACAACTCAAGCTGAACCCCGAGAAGTGCGTCTTTGGAGTTCCCTCCGGCAAGCTTCTCGGGTTCTTTGTTTCGCAGAGAGGGATTGAAGCCAACCCCGACAAGATCAAAGCCATCGAGCAGATAGAAGCCCCGAAGCGCGTCAAGGATGTCAGAAGGCTTGCAGGTTGCGTTGCTGCCCTCAGTAGGTTCATTTCAAAATCCGCAGAACGCGCCCTACCTTTCTTCAAAATCTTGAAGAAGGCAGGTCCCATGAAGTGGACTCCGGAAGCGGAGGCGGCGTTGCAGGATTTGAAACGGTACCTGTCCTCCACTCCTATACTTGTCGCACCTAAACCACAGGAAAAGTTGTTGCTATACTTAGCGGCAACCAACCAGGTGGTTAGTGCTGCGTTAGTAGCGGAGAGGGAGTCCGACGAGGAGTCAGCATCGCCGGCAAGCGAATCCAGCGACAAGCAGGGGGCTGTCCCGACAAGCTCTGGCCCCGACAAGGAAGACTCTGCGCAGGAACAAGGAGAGGTGCGGAAGAAGATGGTGCAGCGCCCAGTGTATTTTGTAAGTTCCCTTCTCCAGGGAGCTAGGTCAAGGTACTCTGGTGTGCAAAAATTGCTTTTCGGCCTCCTCATGGCCTCGAGAAAGCTGCGCCACTACTTCCAAGCCCATGAGATAACAGTGGTCACTCGCTTTCCATTGAAGAGGATATTGCACAATCCAGAGGCAACAGGCAGGATCGTCGAGTGGGCACTGGAACTGTCAAGCTTCGGACTCAAGTTTGAAAGTACTTCAACCATACAGAGCCGAGCTTTGGCAGAATTTATAGCAGAATGGACCCCAACGCCCGATGAAGAAGTTCAAGAAACAAGCGCACCCGTGCAAGAAGCAACAAGTGAATGGGTAATGTACTTTGATGGTGCCTTTTCGCTGCAAGGCGCCGGTGCTGGCGTAGTACTCATTGCGCCCACCGGAGAACACCTCAAGTATATTATCCAGATGCACTTCCCAAGAGAGCAAGCGACAAACAATACTGCAGAGTATGAAGGCTTGCTCGCCGGCCTCAGAATTGCGGCTGAACTTGGGATCAGAAAGCTGATTGTACGTGGAGATTCTCAGTTGGTGGTCCGGCAAGTTAACAAGAGCTACCAGAGCCCTTTGATGGAAGCTTATGTAGATGAAGTGAGGAAGCTTGAAGAGCACTTTGAAGGTCTGCAGATGGAGCATGTCCCGAGAGCTCAAAATGAAATTGCAGATGGCCTTTCAAAGTGTGCTGCGATGAAGCTACCTGTGGAACCAGGGACCTTTTTGCTCAAGCTGACTCAACCATCAGTTACACCATCAATTGGGCAGTCCAAGAAGAGAAAGTTGGTCTCCGGCGACTACTTGCCGGCGGATCTTCCTGAACCCGCCGCCAAAGTTCCCAAGATCAACGACAAGAACGCTGAGGAACAGTTTGCTCCTGCAAGCCCTCGGGCTTGTGCAGTTGAAGCAAGTGTTCCCGACAAGCCTCGCCCCGGCGAGCTTGCCGGGGGACCGTCAGCTCCGACAGGACCAGAGGTCTTTGCCGTAGAAGCTGGGGTTCCCGCAGCGGCCCTCGAGCCTTTAGTCCTTGTCGTCGAGCCCCGAGCTCCGGCATGGGCACAGCAGATCGTCCGTTTTCTGCAAACTGGAGAACTTCCCGACGACCCTCAAGAGATAGAGAAGATAACCAGGCAGTCAAGTATGTATCAGTTTGTGGATAACGAGCTGTACAGAAGAAGGCTTAATGGTGTCAGGTTGAAGTGCATCTCCAGGGAAGATGGACAGAAGCTGTTGGCAGAAATACACGGAGGCATATGCGGCCACCACATTGGCGCAAGGGCACTTGCCGGGAAAGCTTTCCGGCAAGGGTTCTTTTGGCAAGAAGCCCTCCAAGATGCAACTGCACTAGTAACCAAGTGTGAAGCGTGCCAGTTTCATGCAAAGCAAATACATCAGCCAGCTCAAGCTCTCCAAACAATCCCTTTGTCCTGGCCCTTCTCGGTCTGGGGGCTCGATATCCTCGGCCCTTTCCCTCGTGCTGTCGGGGGCTTTGAGTACTTGTACGTTGCAATCGACAAGTTCACAAAGTGGCCGGAAGTGGAGCCAGTGAGAAAGGTGACAGCACAGTCAGCAGTCAGGTTCTTCAGGTCGATTGTTTGCCGTTTCGGGATCCCTAACAGGATCATCACCGACAATGGTACGCAATTCACTAGTCGCACCTTCATGCAGTACGTCCAAGACCTTGGAGCCAAGGTCTGTTTCGCTTCTGTTGCTCACCCGAGGAGCAACGGCCAAGCGGAGAGGGCAAATGCTGAAGTGCTGCGCGGACTCAAGACAAGGACTTTTGACAGGCTGCGCAAGTGCGGAAAGAATTGGATAGAAGAGCTCCCGGCGGCTCTTTGGTCAATCAGAACGACACCGAATCGAGCCACCGGACAGACACCCTTTGCCCTAGTCTACGGGGCAGAAGCAGTTATCCCCACGGAACTCGTATACGGATCTCCTCGAGTGCTCGCTTATGATGAGCTCGAGCAAGAGCAACTGCGGCAAGACGACGCATTGCTCCTTGAGGAGGGACGTCTCCAGGCTGCTGTACGAGCTGCTCGATACCAGCAAGCTTTGCGCCGCTACCATAGCCGCAAAGTCAAGGCCAGGAGTCTCGAGGAAGGCGACCTTGTTCTTCGGCGTGTTCAGTCCGCCAAGAATTCCAACAAGTTGACGCCGAAGTGGGAAGGCCCTTATCGGGTGAGACAAGTTACGAGGCCCGGCGCTGTCCGCCTCGAGACCGAAGAAGGCTTACCGGTGAGCAACTCCTGGAACATAGAGCATCTTCGCAAGTTTCACCCCTAAGGCGCGGTTGCCGTGATCCGCTCCGGCAACCACCTTTTGTACAAGCTTTGCCGCTGTTGCATGTAACCCTTTGTACAAAGCCGGGCGCAGACCCCGTGCATCAGTAAAGATTTCGTGTTTTCGCATCGATTGCCTTTCGCATGCTTCTCTTTGCTATTTGCGTGTTTTATTTGGCATTTGATGCAACACTTAGATACTCGGTAAGCACTATTACGCCGAAAGGCGATATGCTTGTTTCCCTCTCTTTTTCCTTTTTCTCTTAAGCAGAAGGAACGTTCCTCGCGCACAAGTTTGCCGGGGGGGGAAGGAGGTGGAGGAGGAACTAAGTGCCGTTCAAGTAAGAAGAGCCTTACCGGAAAGCAAACAACATGAGCAAGCAGCTTATGAAAGATAAGTTGTTAGAATTTGACCAGTTCAAATTTTAAATTTTGGTTGTCTTCCTTGAACGATCACACTTTGTATGGAAAACCTGTGCGCGGAGGAACCTACCCGTGGCTTGCCGCACCCTTATCTTGTTTTCGAGTTCACTCAACGATTTAAGTGAGCTGCGACAAGTGTCGCGCCCTTACCTCGTTTCCGAGTACACTCAGCAAGCTAAGTGCGTTGCGACCTGCTGCGGCAAGGTTGCTTGCCGGCGAGGACCTTGGCCAGCAGGCTGCTCAGAGTCCAGCACTCAGCGCTCGCGGCAAGGGCCCCTTGCCGGCAAGCTCCCCGGGAGCGTAGGGTGAAAAACATACAAAGTCAAAGATTGGGACAAGGAAGATAACATTGCACTGATTGATTAAAGTAAAGCAAATATCTTACAAAGATAACTTGTCGCAATGGACTAATGAGTTCATAACATAACATGCAGCAACAAAAAGATAAAGATAGATGGGGCCCTAGTCTACGCGGTCGCCCTCCTTCCTGCCGAGCTTTGCCACCTTGGCGATGATGTGGCTGACCTGCTCCTTCAGGGCCTCCGTGTTCGCATCCTCCGGCAAGCTGCGAAGAACGTTCGTGAGGTTGATCCCCGGGTTGCGGAACACGATCTTCGTCAAGACCCGCTCCAGAGTTCCCGCGCAGAGACGGCGCGACTCTTCGGCCAGCTGCGCGGGGATGCGGTTCCGGAGACCTGCAAGGGCCGGAGCGACGCCTCTGAATAAGAGGCTGAGCTTGGCGCTGTGCGGGAGATCTGGATCCGGCGAGTAGATAAGATGCTCGGCCTTCAAAGCAAGCAACTCCTGGTCAATGTTGGACGCAGAAGAAGCCAGCTCTTCGGTCCACGCCTCGATGGTCTGCCGGAATAGCTCAGACGCCTTGTTGACGCTATCCACCAAAGTCCGCTCCTTCCGGAGCTCCTCCTTCAGCTTGTCTTCTCGGAGCTTGGCGGCGTCAATTGAATCCCTCAGAGTTGAGACCTTCAGCTCCAAGTCTTCGATGGAATCCTTGGCGGCCTTCAACTCGTCGCCCTTCTTTGATAAGCTTACTTGGAGCTCCGCGTTGGTGTGGGCGTCCTTCTCGCGCTCAGTAATGAGCGCGGCAACCTTCTCGGCGCTCACCTTCATCGCCTTCTCCAACTGGATGACCTTGGCGGCGAGCTCTTTCTTGGCGTCTTCCGCGGCAGCAGCAGCGGCTTTCGCCTCCTTCAGCTCCCCGCCAAGAGCAGCCTCGCGAGCGGCAAGGTCCTCCTCGTGGGAGTCGAGATCCACCTTCCGCTGCGCGAGCTCTCCCTCTCGCCGGGACATCTCCACCCCGGCGAGCCGTTGCTGTTCCTCAGCCTCGGCCTTCTCCAGCACCCATTCTTCATATTCGCCGGCAAGGCGCTCGCGCGCCTCCGCCACCTCGCGGAGGCCCGCCTTGTGGGCGGCGCTAAGCTCCGCCGCACGCTTCTCCATTTCAGCGGCGGCCTGGGCAGCAAGGGCTTCCCGGGAGGCAAGCTTCGCCTGCCTGGCCCGGTAAAGGGCCAGGAGTCGGTGGAGAAGCTTCTCCTCCTCGGGCCCATCTCCTTCGCCGGGCGCTTCGACGACTGTCAGGCCCGCGGAGGCGAGGACTTCCCCGTCAAACGCCTCGCCCTCCGCGGGAGCTCTTGATGAAGACCCCCAAGGCACTTGGATAAAGATGCCATTGGGGGCACGAAGATAGTAACCGGCTGGCTCCTCGCCGGCGGAGGGACCGGCGGCCGGTGCAGCATCTGATGCTCCCGCCACCTCCGGGTTGGCGGTGCGGTCGCCGTCCCCCTCCCCGGCCGCTGCATCGGCAGCCGGAGCGGTCTCCTGCACGGCCGGCTCGGTGGTTTCGGCCGTCTCCGCGGTGGCCTCGGCCATCTCCACGACGACGGGAGCGTCATCGCCGCCGCCCTGCGCGCCCTCCTCATCCTCGATATTGATGACCTCGGTCTCCATCGGTGCGGGAGGAGGAGGAGGAAGATCTAAGAGAAGAAGAAAAAGAAGTTCAAAATCAAGCAAAGATCTAAAAAGAAGCAAAGTCAAGAAAACCAAGTACAGAACGTACCTTGGCGGACGTCCTCTGCGGCGGGCTCCCTTGCCGGGGAGCTCGGCCCTGGCGGAGTGGCCGTCCTCGCCGGGCTGCTCGCCCTTGGCGGGGTACTCTGCCTTGGCGGAGTACCCGCCCTTGGCGGAGCGCTCTCCCTCGCCGGAGAGTTTTGCCTTGCCGGGGACGGCGGGGCCTGCGGCTCCTCGGTGGCGGCCTCCGGGCGCTCTTCCCGCTGCGGCTCCACCTCTGCACAAGAGAAGATAGAAGAACCAAGACATTCAGAGATCAAAGCCCTAAGCGCGCCCCGACGAACAAAAACAGTAAACCTCTAACTTACGCTGGGGGCTGCGCTGGGGGCTGCTCCCCGGAGCGGCACTCGGGTCCGGCAAGATCGGCTCCGCCGCGATCCCTGCTTCCGCGACGGATGGGTCTTCCACGACCTCAACTGTGGGCACCTTGACCCTCTTCGCGCGCTGCTCCAAGGTCCTGCAATCACAAGCAACAAACAAAATCAAGCGTCAGCAACAATCGAGATATAAAAATCAAGAAGGAGTAAGGTCTCGGGTCCTTACTCTTGGTCCTCCTCGTCGTCCTCGCTCAGCGCGGAGAAGTCGAACTCCACGGTGGGCGCGTCGGCGCGAGGAGCGGAGGATGAAGGTTCCCTCGCGCGTTTCGGAGCCACCGGGGCTGGGGGCTGCGTAGGCCCAGCCCCTGTGGTGGCCGGCGCCCGAGAAGGGGGCGGAGCAGCTGCTCCGCTCCGAGAAGATCCTTGCCGGCTCGGTGCCGGCCTGCGGGACGCCTCTGCCGTGGCCGGCACGCCGGCCGCCCTTGGCACGGCTTGGCTCGGCCGGGGAGCTGCCCGGCGAGCTGGCTGTTGCCGGGGCGCTCGCGTCTGCTCTCCCGTCGCCGCCTTGCGGAGACGCTTCAACGGGGACTGCTTCGGGCTTGCCGGGGGCGGGGAGCTCTCCGACGAGGAGAGGTCGTCGGCGTACAACTCTGTCGATCCGCCGGAGACCTTCCTGCTCCTTATCTAACCATTCAAAGACAAAGTATACAAGACAGAAGACCAAGACCCCGGCAAGAGGAGCTTGCCGGGAAGGCCGTTCCAGGCTCAAGATTGCTTAACTAGCACGAGGCCCTGGCAAGAGGAGCTTGTCAGGACGAACAGAAGATTTTATCTTAGAAGACCCAGCAAGGGCTCGGGGAGCGGCAAGCTTCCGGGCCCGGCAAGGTCGAGATCCCCGGCAAGGTGCTTGCCGGGGGAGGTGCCCGGCAAGGTGCTTGCCGGGGGAGGTGCGCTGTGTGCCCGCGCTCCAGCTCATCAGCCCACGCGTCGCCCTGGGGCCACTCCAGGGACGCGTGGCGGATGGCTGTGCAGCCTGGGGGACACGGTGGCACTCCACGGCAGTGGATCCATCGCCGTGGCAGACGGAGACGCAACGGCGGGAGCTTTTGGGGTCGACGGCGACGGGCATTAAATGCCCTTGTCCCCCACTGTTAGAGTAGGTATAGGCCACTGTTCTGCACTGTAGCTCCACTGTTCCCGCACTGTTCCAACTACCACATCTTTTACATTTTTACCCCTTTCTCCTACGTTGACACCTGTCGGTGACCCCTTGCACTATAAAAGGAGGCCCATGCACAACGTGGAGGGGGTTCGAAACCTAGATCATTCTCACGCTCGTGTAGCTGCTTCTTCAAGCTCCGAGCGCCCAACTCAATATACAACCAAGCAGGAGTAGGGTTTTACGCATCCGTGCGGCCCGAACCTGGGTAAAACTGCCCGTGCGTCTGCCTCGATCTGCTCTTCGTGCTCCCTCCGCCCTCGTACCGCACAGACAAGGGACTCCGGTCCCATAGGTGCTCGTGGCGGACAGTTTCCCCCGACATCTTTGGCGCGCCAGGTAGGGGGCGTCGAGGTTGTGCGAACCTGATCCGGCGTTCGCGCGGGCGCAATCTTCATCAACCTCTCCAGCTTCATCAGCAACTTCATCAGCGACAACTCCATGGCCCCGAAGAAGAAGCCTTCGGAGGTCGGAGGCCCGTCCGCGTCTCACCCGCCGCCACCAGAGCCAACGGTGGGCGGGGGAGACGCCGTCGGAAGGGTGGTTGCCGGCGAGGACACTCACGGTGCCACCAGATCCAAGAACAGGACGGACGACCGGACCTCGGTCTCCGTGGACGCGCCACGTCCATCGCAACATACGACGACCCCGCAGCGCCATACCACGGGAGGTGGTATCCGCTTGCTGGGACAAGGCCATACCGGAGGTTCGCGGGACGCCCCGGCCCCCCGTCCGGGCACAAGCAAAGCGAAGGCGCCGGCGCGGGACCCCGCTCCTTCTAACGTCGTTAGAAGTCCGAGCGTATCCCGCTCCTCGCACCGCTCGCCCGCGTTCCCCACTACTCCGGCAGAAGCGCTCGCAAGGGCGCAGCTGCTCCTCGATTTTCCTCCAGCGGCCGACAAGGCCGAGGAATGGAGGGCCACTATCCGGAGCCTGATAGACTTCGCCAACAACGACTCTCCGCAACAGCCGTCGGCCTCACGGCCGCGGCAGGCCGAGAAGACGAAGGCTATCGGCGACAAGACTGCCGGGGGTGCGACAAGCGTGCACTCCCCGCCGCAGAAGCAGAAGACGCCGCCCCGCCGGAACAATCCCGACGACGGCTCCACAGCCTCGTCGGACCCGCGGGCCCGTCGGGACCAGCGCCAGGTCCTTGACGACCGGCGAGATGAAGACGCTCGGACCACGATCGAGCGCCGCCGAGAAGCTCGGCGACAATCCGACAAGAGAGCTGGGAACGCTGTCGACGCACCCGCGCCCGGTGAACCAGGCGACTTGCCGTACGCGGCAGGCTGCCCTGCGTTCACCCGCGAGCTGCGGCGCGTCCAGTGGCCCAGCATGAAGAACTTTAAGCCCGACGTACCGGAGAAGTACGACGGCAAGACGCACCCCTCGGAGTTTCTCAGCGTCTACACCATAGCAGTGCAAGCTGCCGGGGGGCGCGACGAGAAGATCCTAGCCAACTACTTCCCGCTCGTGCTGAAGCCGAACGTCCGTTCGTGGCTCATGCACTTGCCGGAAGGCTCTATCTCTTCTTGGGCCGACCTCTGCCATCAGTTTGTTGGCGCCTTCACCGGCGGCCACAAACCCCATGGTCAGGAGAGCGATCTCCACATTCTGGCCCAGAAGGAGGGCGAACCCCTGCGCAAGTATATCCAACGTTTCAGCCGGGTACAGCACAACATCCCCGACGTTCACCCTGCTGCGGTTATCAGCGCGTTCCATCAGAACGTGCGTAACCGCCGCATGCGTGAGGAGATGGCGATGACCAAGATCAGGGACGTCAGCGAGCTCTACGCTCTTGCCGACAAGTGCGCCCGTGCAGAAGAGGGGAGGAAACTCCCCGGGGAGGATGCTGGCGCAGGGGGAAGCGACAGCCACGACGCCGCCCCGGCAAAGAAGAGCCGGCGGCGGAACAACAGGAAGAAGACGAAGACCAAGTCCGGCAAGTGCTCTGGGACCCACTCCGGCAACCGCACCTCTTCGGAGTGCTGCGCTGCCGTCGAGGACGTTCCATCGAGCTCCACCGGCAAGAGCAAGAAAGGAATGGCCGCTCCTCCGGCAACCATGAAGGTGTCCGCAAAGGAGGATGGCACTGGTGGTACCTTCACCATCAGCGCCACCCTTGACAGCAAATAGGAAAGCGCGCTCGTCGCCTTCCTGCGGGCGAATGTCGATGTGTTTGCTTGGCAACCATCTGACATCCCCGGTGTTCCCAGGAAGGTGATTGAGCACAAGCTTGCTGTCTGTCCTCATGCGCGGCCCATCAAGCAAAAAGTAAGGAAGCAAGCCGTGGAGCGCCAAGAGTTCATCAACGAGGAGATCAAGAAGCTAGAGGCAGCAGGCCTAGTTAGAGGTGTGATCCATCCGACGTGGTTGGCAAACCCAGTCGTCGTGCGCAAGGCCAACGGGAAGTGGAGACTGTGTATAGACTTCACTGATGTCAATAAAGCATGTCCCAAGGATCCCTTCCCTTTGCCGCGCATTGACCAGATCGTTGACTCCACTGCCGGATGTGAGCTACTCTGTTTTCTTGATGCATACTCAGGCTATCACCAGATTTTCATGGCCAAGGAAGATGAGGAGAAGACTGCATTTATCACTCCATGTGGCACTTACTGCTTTATCCGCATGCCATTTGGACTGAAGAATGCAGGCTCAACTTTTGCAAGGGTAGTGTACACTGCTTTTGAGCCACAGATCCACAAGAATGTAGAAGCCTACATGGATGACATCGTGGTGAAGAGCAAGAGCAAAGAAACACTGATTCAAGACTTAGAAGAAACGTTTCAGAACCTGCGCAGGATACAGCTCAAGTTGAACCCCGAGAAGTGCGTCTTTGGAGTCCCCTCCGGCAAGCTTCTCGGGTTCTTTGTATCACAGAGAGGGATTGAAGCCAACCCCGACAAGATCAAAGCCATCGAGCAGATAGAAGCCCCGAAGCGCGTCAAGGATGTCAGAAGACTTGCAGGTTGCGTTGCTGCCCTCAGTAGGTTCATTTCAAAATCCGCAGAACGCGCCCTACCTTTCTTCAAAATCTTGAAGAAGGCAGGTCCCATGAAGTGGACTCCGGAAGCGGAGGCGGCGTTGCAGGACTTGAAACGGTACCTGTCCTCCACTCCTATACTTGTCGCACCTAAACCACAGGAAAAGTTGTTGCTATACTTAGCGGCAACCAACCAGGTGGTTAGTGCTGCGTTAGTAGCGGAGAGGGAGTCCGACGAGGAGTCAGCATCGCCGGCAAGCGAATCTAGCGACAAGCAGGGGGCTGTCCCGACAAGCTCTGGCCCCGACAAGGAAGACTCTGCGCAGGAACAAGGAGAGGTGCGGAAGAAGATGGTGCAGCGCCCAGTGTATTTTGTAAGTTCCCTTCTCCAGGGGGCTAGATCAAGGTACTCTGGTGTGCAAAAATTGCTTTTCGGCCTCCTCATGGCCTCGAGGAAGCTGCGCCACTACTTCCAAGCCCATGAGATAACAGTGGTCACTCGCTTTCCATTGAAGAGGATATTGCACAATCCAGAGGCAACAGGCAGGATCGTCGAGTGGGCACTGGAACTGTCAAGCTTTGGACTCAAGTTTGAAAGTACTTCAACCATACAGAGCCGAGCTTTGGCAGAATTTATAGCAGAATGGACCCCAACGCCCGATGAAGAAGTTCAAGAAACAAGCGCACCCGTGCAAGAAGCAACAAGTGAATGGGTAATGTACTTTGATGGTGCCTTTTCGCTGCAAGGCGCCGGTGCTGGCGTAGTACTCATTGCGCCCACCGGAGAACACCTCAAGTATATTATCCAGATGCACTTCCCAAGAGAGCAAGCGACAAACAATACTGCAGAGTATGAAGGCTTGCTCGCCGGCCTCAGAATTGCGGCTGAACTTGGGATCAGAAAGCTGATTGTACGTGGAGATTCTCAGTTGGTGGTCCGGCAAGTCAACAAGAGCTACCAGAGCCCTTTGATGGAAGCTTATGTAGATGAAGTGAGGAAGCTTGAAGAGCACTTTGAAGGTCTACAGATGGAGCACGTCCCGAGAGCTCAGAATGAAATTGCAGATGGCCTTTCAAAGTGTGCTGCGATGAAGTTACCTGTGGAACCAGGGACCTTCCTGCTCAAGCTAACTCAACCATCAGTTACACCATCAATTGGGCAGTCCAAGAAGAGAAAGTTGGTCTCCGGTGGCTACTTGCCGGCGGATCTTCCTGAACCCGCCGCCAAAGTTCCCAAGATCAACGACAACGCTGAGGAACAGTTTGCTCCTGCAAGCCCTCGGGCTTGTGCAGTTGAAGCAAGTGTTCCCGACAAGCCTCGCCCCGGCGAGCTTGCCGGGGGACCGTCAGCTCCGACAGGACCAGAGGTCTCTGCCGTAGAAGCTGGGGTTCCCGCAGCGGCCCTCGAGCCTTTAGTCCTTGCCGTCGAGCCCCGAGCTCCGGCATGGGCGCAGCAGATCGTCCGCTTTCTACAAACTGGAGAACTTCCCGACGACCCTCAAGAGATAGAGAAGATAACCAGGCAGTCAAGTATGTATCAGTTTGTGGATAACGAGCTGTACAGAAGAAGACTCAATGGTGTCAGGTTGAAGTGCATCTCCAGGGAAGATGGACAGAAGCTGTTGGCAGAAATACACGGAGGCATATGCGGCCACCACATTGGCGCAAGGGCGCTTGCCGGGAAAGCTTTCCGGCAAGGGTTCTTTTGGCAAGAAGCCCTCCAAGATGCAACTGCACTAGTAACCAAGTGTGAAGCGTGCCAGTTCCATGCAAAGCAAATACATCAGCCAGCTCAAGCTCTCCAAACAATCCCTTTGTCGGGGCTCGATTCGGTGTCGTTCTGATTGACCAAAGAGCCGCCGGGAGCTCCTCTATCCAATTCTTTCCGCACTTGCGCAGCCTGTCAAAGGTCCTTGTCTTGAGTCCGCGCAGCACTTCAGCATTTGCCCTCTCCGCTTGACCGTTGCTCCTCGGGTGAGCAACAGAAGCGAAACAGACCTTGGCTCCAAGGTCTTGGACGTACTGCATGAAGGTGCGACTAGTGAATTGCGTACCATTGTCGGTGATGATCCTGTTAGGAATCCCGAAACGGCAAACAATCGACCTGAAGAACCTGACTGCTGACTGTGCCGTCACCTTTCTCACTGGCTCCACTTCTGGCCACTTTGTGAACTTGTCGATTGCAACGTACAAGTACTCAAAGCCCCCGACAGCACGAGGGAAAGGGCCGAGGATATCGAGCCCCCAGACCGAGAAGGGCCAGGACAAAGGGATTGTTTGGAGAGCTTGAGCTGGCTGATGTATTTGCTTTGCATGAAACTGGCACGCTTCACACTTGGTTACTAGTGCAGTTGCATCTTGGAGGGCTTCTTGCCAAAAGAACCCTTGCCGGAAAGCTTTCCCGGCAAGTGCCCTTGCGCCAATGTGGTGGCCGCATATGCCTCCGTGTATTTCTGCCAACAGCTTCTGTCCATCTTCCCTGGAGATGCACTTCAACCTGACACCATTGAGTCTTCTTCTGTACAGCTCGTTATCCACAAACTGATACATACTTGACTGCCTGGTTATCTTCTCTATCTCTTGAGGGTCGTCGGGAAGTTCTCCAGTTTGTAGAAAACGGACGATCTGCTGTGCCCATGCCGGAGCTCGGGGCTCGACGGCAAGGACTAAAGGCTCGAGGTCTGCTGCGGGAACCTCAGCTTCTACGGCAAAGACCTCTGGTCCTGTCGGAGCTGTCGGTCCCCCGGCAAGCTCGCCGGGGCGAGGCTTGTCGGGAACACTTGCTTCGACTGCACAAGCCCGAGGGCTCGCAGGAGCAAACTGTTCCTCAGCGTTATCGTTGATCTTGGGAACTTTGGCGGCGGGTTCAGGAAGATCCGCCGGCAAGTAGTTGCCGGAGACCAACTTTCTCTTCTTGGATTGCCCAATTGATGGTGTAACTGATGGTTGAGTCAGCTTGAGCAAAAAGGTCCCTGGTTCCACAGGTAACTTCATCGCAGCACACTTTGAAAGGCCATCTGCAATTTCATTTTGAGCTCTCGGGATGTGCTCCATTTGCAGACCTTCAAAGTGTTCTTCAAGCTTCCTCACTTCATCTACATATGCTTCCATCAAAGGGCTCTGGTAGCTCTTGTTGACTTGTCGGACCACCAACTGAGAATCGCCCCGCACAATCAGCTTCCTGATCCCAAGTTCGGCCGCAATCCTGAGGCCGGCAAGCAAGCCTTCATATTCTGCGGTGTTGTTTGTCGCCTGCTCCCTGGGAAAGTGCATCTGGATAACATACTTGAGGTGTTCTCCGGTGGGCGCGATGAGTACCACGCCAGCACCGGCGCCTTGCAATGAGAAGGCACCATCAAAATACATTACCCATTCACTTGTAGCTTCTTGTACGGGTACACTTGTTTC
This sequence comes from Secale cereale, assembly GCA_902687465.1. Taxonomy (NCBI): domain Eukaryota; kingdom Viridiplantae; phylum Streptophyta; class Magnoliopsida; order Poales; family Poaceae; genus Secale; species Secale cereale. Next base: position 860,854,496 of record LR738714.1, on the reverse strand, counting down.
TGGAACTTCCTCGTCGGGCGTTGGGGTCCATTCAGCAATGAATTCTGCCAAAGCTCGGCTCTGTATGGTTGAAGTACTTTCAAACTTGAGTCCGAAGCTTGACAGTTCCAGTGCCCACTCGACGATCCTGCTTGTTGCCTCTGGATTGTGCAATATCCTCTTCAATGGAAAGCGAGTGACCACCGTTATCTCATGGGCTTGGAAGTAGTGGCGCAGCTTTCTTGAAGCCATGAGGAGGCCGAAAAGCAATTTTTGCACACCAGAGTACCTTGATCTAGCTCCCTGGAGAAGGGAACTTACAAAATACACTGGGCGCTGCACCATCTTCTTCCGCACTTCTCCTTGTTCCTGCGCAGAGTCTTCCTTGTCGGGGCCAGAGCTTGTCGGGTCAGCCCCCTGCTTGTCGCTAGATTCGCTTGCCGGCGATGCTGACTCCTCGTCGGACTCCCTCTCCGCTACTAACGCAGCACTAACCACCTGGTTGGTTGCCGCTAAGTATAGCAACAACTTTTCCTGTGGTTTAGGTGCGACAAGTATAGGAGTGGAGGACAGGTACCGTTTCAAATCCTGCAACGCCGCCTCCGCTTCCGGAGTCCACTTCATGGGACCTGCCTTCTTCAAGATTTTGAAGAAAGGTAGGGCGCGTTCTGCGGATTTTGAAATGAACCTACTGAGGGCAGCAACGCAACCTGCAAGCCTTCTGACATCCTTGACGCGCTTCGGGGCTTCTATCTGCTCGATGGCTTTGATCTTGTCGGGGTTGGCTTCAATCCCTCTCTGCGAAACAAAGAACCCGAGAAGCTTGCCGGAGGGAACTCCAAAGACGCACTTCTCGGGGTTCAGCTTGAGTTGTATCTTGCGCAGGTTCTGAAACGTTTCTTCCAAGTCCTGAATCAGTGTTTCTTTGCTCTTGCTCTTCACCACGATATCATCCATGTAGGCTTCTACATTCCTGTGGATCTGTGGCTCAAAAGCAGTGTACACTACCCTTGCAAAAGTTGAGCCTGCATTCTTCAGTCCAAATGGCATGCGGATAAAGCAGTAAGTGCCACATGGAGTGATAAATGCAGTCTTCTCCTCATCTTCCTTGGCCATGAAAATCTGGTGATAGCCTGAGTATGCATCAAGAAAACAGAGTAGCTCACATCCGGCAGTGGAGTCAACGATCTGGTCAATGCGCGGCAAAGGGAAGGGATCCTTGGGACATGCTTTATTGACATCAGTGAAGTCTATACACAGTCTCCACTTCCCGTTGGCTTTGCGCACGACGACTGGGTTTGCCAACCACGTCGGATGGATCACACCTCTAACTAGGCCTGCTGCCTCTAGTTTCTTGATCTCCTCATTGATGAACTCTTGGCGCTCCACGGCTTGCTTCCTTACTTTTTGCTTGATGGGCCGCGCATGAGGGCAGACAGCAAGCTTGTGCTCAATCACCTTCCTGGGAACACCGGGGATGTCAGATGGTTGCCAAGCAAACACATCGACATTCGCCCGCAGGAAGGCGACGAGCGCGCTTTCCTATTTGCTGTCAAGGGTGGCACTGATGGTGAAGGTACCACCAGTGCCATCCTCCTTTGCGGACACCTTCTTGGTCGCCGGAGGAGCAGCCATTCCTTTCTTGCTCTTGCCGATGGAGCTCGATGGAACGTCCTCGACGGCGGCGCAGCACTCCGAAGAGGTGCGGTTGCCGGAGTGGGTCCCAGAGCACTTGCCGGACTTGGTCTTCGTCTTCTTCCCCCCGGGAGCTTCAGCGGCAAGAGTATCCTTCTCGGCCGCAGCTGCCGCATCCCGGTAAATCTTGTCGGCGCAAATAAGCGCATCTTTCTTGTCGCTGTGGACAGTGATGACGCTTATCGGCCCCGGCATCTTCAGCACGTTGTAGGCATAGTGGGAAGCTGCCATGAACTTGGCGAGGGCGGGACGGCCGAGTATCCCATTGTAGGGCAATGGAATATCAGCAACGTCAAAGGTGATGCGCTCAGTCCTGAAGTTGAGCTCCCCGCCAAAGGTCACCGGCAGAGTAATCTTTCCCTTGGGCTTGCTCCTTCCCGGGTTGATTCCTTGGAATGAACCGGTCTCTTCGAGCTCGCCGTCTTGAATCTGGAGTTTCTTGATCACAGCTGAGGAGATCAAGTTCAGCCCGGCCCCGCCGTCAACCAACATCTTGGTGACCTTGAGGTTGCGGATGGTGGGGGAAACCAGCATCGGCAGGCACCCGACCGCCGTGGTGCGGTCAGGGTGATCCTCAAGGTCAAAAATGATGGGCGTGCTGGACCATTTGAGGAGCCTGCGCGAATCCACGGGCGGCTCCGCTGCATTCACCTCACGCACCCACTGTTTCAGCTGGCGGTGGGAGGTGTGCAGGGAGGCGCCACCGTCGACGCACAGGACCTCCGTGGCCTTCTGGAACTCCTGCTCGCTGTTCTCGTCGTCCTCCATGTCTTCATCGTCGTCTTCGTCGTTGTCGCGGCCCCGGGGAGGTCGATCTCCTTGCCGCTGCTTGGCCTTGCCGTGGCGTCCTCCCCGGCCATTGAATGGCCGCTTCTTGCTGGGCTCTTCCCCGCCACCTTGGGCCTTCTCCTTGTCGCGCCTCTCGTACTCAGCCTTTTGCTGCTCGACGAGGTACTCGACGCGCTTGCAGTTGGAGAGGTCGTGACCCTTGGTGCGGTGAATCTTACAGTATTGCTTGTCGGAGCTACCCGGCTTGTCGGCCGCCGCCGCAGGGGCAGGCTCCTTGCCGGAGCCGCCAGCCTGCGCTTGCTTGGCGGGGGCCTCCTTGCCGGACTTCTCGACGGCAAGCACTTCCTTCTTGCCCTTCTTCCTGTTGTTCCGCCGCCGGCTCTTCTTTGCCGGGGCGGCGTCGTCGCTGTCGCTTCCCCCTGCGCCAGCGTCCTCCCCGGGGAGTTTCCTCCCCTCTTCTGCACGGGCGCACTTGTCGGCAAGAGCGTAGAGCTCGCTGACGTCCCTGATCTTGGTCATCGCCATCTCCTCACGCATGCGGCGGTTACGCACGTTCTGATGGAACGCGCTGATAACCGCAGCAGGGTGAACGTCGGGGATGTTGTGCTGTACCCGGCTGAAACGTTGGATGTACTTGCGCAGGGGTTCGCCTTCCTTCTGGGCCAAAATGTGGAGATCGCTCTCCTGGCCATGGGGTTTGTGGCCGCCGGTGAAGGCGCCAACAAACTGATGGCAGAGGTCGGCCCAAGAAGAGATAGAGCCTTCCGGCAAGTGCATGAGCCACGAACGGACGTTCGGCTTCAGCACGAGCGGGAAGTAGTTGGCTAGGATCTTCTCGTCGCGCCCCCCGGCAGCTTGCACTGCTATGGTGTAGACGCTGAGAAACTCCGAGGGGTGCGTCTTGCCGTCGTACTTCTCCGGTACGTCGGGCTTAAAGTTCTTCATGCTGGGCCACTGGACGCGCCGCAGCTCGCGGGTGAACGCAGGGCAGCCTGCCGCGTACGGCAAGTCGCCTGGTTCACCGGGCGCGGGTGTGTCGACAGTGTTCCCAGCTCTCTTGTCGGATTGTCGCCGAGCTTCTCGGCGGCGCTCGATCGTGGTCCGAGCGTCTTCATCTCGCCGGTCGTCGAGGACCTGGCGCTGGTCCCGACGGGCCCGCGGGTCCGACGAGGCTGTGGAGCCGTCGTCGGGGTTGTTCCGGCGGGGCGGCGTCTTCTGCTTCTGCGGCGGGGGGTGCACGCTTGTCGCACCCCCGGCAGTCTTGTCGCCGATAGCCTTCGTCTTCTCGGCCTGCCGCGGCCGCGAGGCCGACGGCTGCTGCGGAGAGTCGTTGTTGGCGAAGTCTATCAGGCTCCGGATAGTGGCCCTCCATTCCTCGGCCTTGTCGGCCGCTGGAGGAAAATCGAGGAGCAGCTGCGCCCTTGCGAGCGCTTCTGCCGGAGTAGTGGGGAACGCGGGCGAGCGGGGCGAGGAGCGGGATACGCTCGGACTTCTAACGACGTTAGAAGGAGCGGGGTCCCGCGCCGGCGCCTTCGCTTTGCTTGTGCCCGGACGGGGGTCCGGGGCGTCCCGCGAACCTCCGGTATGGCCTTGTCCCAGCAAGCGGATACCACCTCCCGTGGTATGGCGCTGCGGGGTCGTCGTATGTTGCGATGGACGTGGCGCGTCCACGGAGACCGAGGTCCGGTCGTCCGTCCTGTTCTTGGATCTGGTGGCACCGTGAGTGTCCTCGCCGGCAACCACCCTTCCGACGGCGTCTCCCCCGCCCACCGTTGGCTCTGGTGGCGGCGGGTGAGACGCGGACGGGCCTCCGACCTCCGAAGGCTTCTTCTTCGGGGCCATGGAGTTGTCGCTGATGAAGTTCCTGATGAAGCTGGAGAGGTTGATGAAGATTGCGCCCGCGCGAACGCCGGATCAGGTTCGCACAACCTCGACGCCCCCTACCTGGCGCGCCAAAGATGTCGGGGGAAACTGTCCGCCACGAACACCTATGGGACCGGAGCCCCTTGTCTGTGCGGTACGAGGGCGGAGGGAGCACGAAGAGCAGATCGAGGCAGACGCGCGGGCAGTTTTTACCCAGGTTCGGGCCGCACGGATGCGTAAAACCCTACTCCTGCTTGGTTGTGTATTGAGTTTGTGCGCCCGGAGCTTGAAGGAGCAGCTACACGAGCGTGAGAATGATCTAGGTCGCGAACCCCCTCCACGTTGTGCATGGGCCTCCTTTTATAGTGCAAGGGGTCACCGACAGGTGTCAACGTAGGAGAAAGGGGTAAAAATGTAAAAGAGGTGGTAGTTGTAACAGTGCGGGAACAGTGGAGCTACAGTGCAGAACAGTGGTCTATACCTACTTTAACAGTGGGGGACAAGGGCATTTAATGCCCGTCGCCGTCGACCCCAAAAGCTCCCGCCATTGCGTCTCCGTCTGCCACGGCGATGGATCCTCTGCCGTGGAGTGCCACCGTGTCCCCCAGGCTGCACAGCCATCCGCCACGCGTCCCTGGAGTGGCCCCAGGGCGACGCGTGGGCCGATGAGCTGGAGCGCGGGCACACAGCGCACCTCCCCCGGCAAGCACCTTGCCGGGGATCTCGACCTTGCCGGGCCCGGAAGCTTGCCGCTCCCCGAGCCCTTGCCGGGTCTTCTAAGATGAAATCTTCTATTCGTCCTGACAAGCTCCTCTTGCCAGGGCCTCGTGCTAGTTAAGCAATCTCGAGCCTGGGACGGCCTTCCCGGCAAGCTCCTCTTGCCGGGGTCTTGGTCTTCTGTCTTGTATACTTTGTTTTTGAATGGCTAGATAAGGGTCAGGAAGGTCTCCGGCAAGCGCGTGGTGAACCCTGCCGCGGGGAGCTGCCGCTGCCCGTGCACAAGTTGGGGTACTAGGGTACCCCTACCTTAGTACACCGACAGGAGCCCCCGGGCCTGGGCCACACACGGTGCCGATCGCTGTTGGGCCAGGCCCAAAACAGTGCACGGGCACCCGCGGCCCGCGGCGCGCCGAATCCACTTCCATATCCGCCGCACCCCACGGCAACGGCACGCGTCGATTGCGGCGCCGTGGGATGGGACGTGCCCACGATTTCTTTAATGGGAAGGGCGAAACGCCCCCCCACTCTCCCATAAAAGCAGAGAGAGCGGCGCGGTTCCCCTCCCTGCGCACTCATTACCATCGTCTTCTTCCTCAGATTCCTCTGCTCTTTGCCTCTACTCCTCCGCCATCACCGAGCTCTTCGTCCCCTTCCTTCCACCGCGTCCGCCATGGCCCCAAAGACCGACAAGGCGAAGTCGGAGAAGTCCAAGCGGGAGAAGTCAGATCAGGCGGCGAAGCTCGTCGCGTTCCGGAAGGAGCACATCGTCTTTGCGCCGAAGCTCGGCGTGCGGGAGCTTTGGAACAAATATTATTTGTTCTGGGCCAAGGAGACCCCAGCGCACCCCCGCACGCGCGTCTACCCGGCCGTCGCCAAGGATCACTACCCCGGCGGGTATTACTTTTTCGCAGCCTTCTTCCACTGCGGTCTGTGCCCTCCCTTCTCAAACTTTTTCTGCGATATCATGAATACTTATGGCCTCCACCTCCTCGATTTCACTCCCAACGCCATCCTCACCATGTCCGTTTTCGCACACATGTGCGAAAACTTCGTAGGAATCCAGCCCAACGTAGCTCTCTTTAGGCACTTCTTCATCCCTAGAGTAGAGGCCGACGCCCCCCTCTCCGGAGGAATCTCTTGGGTGTTTAGGCTGAATAAGAAATTAGGCTACTTGCCGGGGGAGCTCCGCGGCAAGTGGGAAGAGTGGCGCGCGGAGTGGTGCTGGGTCGTCGAGGAGCGGCCGCAACACTTCACCGCGCCGCGCACATCGCCAATCGTGCGCGGCAGGGATTGGAGTAACTTCGATTCCGACGATTCCAAGCTGGATATCGCTCTCGTCAGGATCCTTCGTCTTCGGATGGCGCCGCTGTCTGTCGCTGAAGTGGGCGCGGACTTTCTTCGTCGCCGGATCGCCCCCCTCCAAGACCGGAAAAGGCCGGCGTGGCAATACGGGGGCCCGGCAGACATCATGAGGCTGCGCCCCGGCCTCAATTTTAACTTCACAACACTCGAGCTGCGGGGTATGGTCAGGGAACTTTTCAAGTTCGACCCGGCACACCCCGAGTACTTCCGCGCTCCCCGGGGAGTGGTGCCGCTCTGCGCCAGCAGCGCCCGGGATCGCCTTGTCGCCATGATGCCCGCGTGTGACTCTCATGGATTGGAGCGCACGTGGATTGCGCCCAAGCCTATCGACGTCCTCGAGTTCTACGACAACCTTGCGGAGGTGTTGGAGAAGACGGACGATCTCAAGCTGCACACGCGGGCCACCACCGACCAAGAGATTGCTTACATGGCTTCTCGCGCTGAAGAAGTCGCCGCAGCCGCGGCGGCGGGAAACTTTGGATACACACCCGCGGAGGCGGAAGCCGCGGATGCCTCCAGCCAGGCGGATAGGGAGGAGATTCGCAAGCTGCTAAAGCTCCCTCCCGACGCGCTCGCCGGGGTCCCCTCGCTGAGGCACTCCGGGATCAGTGGGATCGCGACGGAGGCCGCGGCAATGGAGGGAACCGCCGGAGGAAGCAGAGGCGCCGCGAGGGGCGGAGGCGCCAAGGGGAAGAGGGCCGCATCGTCGGATGCTGGGCCCAGCGAGCCGGCCGAGGCAGAGGAGGGGGAGGAGGAGGAGGCCGAAGACTCCGGCGGATCGACAGAGTTGTACGCCGACGACCTCTCCTCGTCGGAGAGCTCCCCGCCCCCGGCAAGCCCGAAGCAGTCCCCGTTGAAGCGTCTCCGCAAGGCGGCGACAGGGGAGCAAGCACGAGCGCCCCGGCAACAGCCAGCTCGCCGGGCAGCTCCCCGGCCGAGCCAAGCCGCGCCAAGGGCGACCGGCGTGCCGGCCACGGCAGAGGCCCCGCGCGCGCGGACCACGACGGAGGCGTCCCGCAGGCCGGCACCGAGCCGGCAAGGATCTTCTCGGAGCGGAGCAGCTGCTCCGCCCACTCCTCGGGCGCCGGCCACCACAGGGGCTGGGCCTACGCAGCCCCCAGCCCCGGTGGCTCCGAAACGCGCGAGGGAATCTTCATCCTCCGCTCCTCGCGCCGACGCGCCCACCGTGGAGTTCGACTTCTCCGCGCTGAGCGAGGACGACGAGGAGGACCAAGAGTAAGGACCCGAGACCTTACTCCTTCTTGATTTTTATATCTCGATTGTTGCTGACGCTTGACTTTGCTTGTTGCTTGTGATTGCAGGACCTTGGAGCAGCGCGCGAAGAGGGTCAAGGTGCCCACGGTTGAGGTCGGGGAAGACCCATCTGTCGCGGAAGCAGAGATCGCGCCGGAGCCGAGCTTGCTGGACCCGAGTGCCGCTCCGGGGAGCAGCCCCCAGCGCAGCCCCCAGCGTAAGTTAGAGGTTTACTGTTTTTGCTCGTCGGGGCGCGCTTAGGGCTTTGATCTCTGAATGTCTTGGTTCTTCTATCTTCTCTTGTGCAGAGGTGGAGCCGCAGCGGGAAGAGCGCCCGGAGGCCGTCACCGAGGAGCCGCAGGCCCCGCCGTCCCCGGCAAGGCAAAACTCTCCGGCAAGGGAGAGCGCTCCGCCAAGGGCGGGTACTCCGCCAAGGCAGAGTACCCCGCCGAGGGCGAGCAGCCCGGCGAGGACGGCCACTCCGCCAAAGCCGAGCTCCCCGGCAAGGGAGCCCGCCGCAGAGGACGTCCGCCAAGGTACGTTCTGTACTTGGTTTTCTTGACTTTGCTTCTTTTTGGATCTTTGCTTGATTTTGAACTTCTTTTTCTTCTTCTCTTAGATCTTCCTCCTCCTCCTCCCGCACCGATGGAGACCGAGGTCATCAATATCGAGGATGAGGAGGGCGCGCAGGGCGGCGGCGATGACGCTCCCGTCGTCGTGGAGATGGCCGAGGCCACCGCGGAGACGGCCGAAACCACCGAGCCGGCCGTGCAGGAGACCGCTCCGGCTGCCGATGCAGCGGCCGGGGAGGGGGACGGCGACCGCACCGCCAACCCGGAGGTGGCGGGAGCATCAGATGCTGCACCGGCCGCCGGTCCCTCCGCCGGCGAGGAGCCAGCCGGTTACTATCTTCGTGCCCCCAATGGCATCTTTATCCAAGTGCCTTGGGGGTCTTCATCAAGAGCTCCCGCGGAGGGCGAGGCGTTTGACGGGGAAGTCCTCGCCTCCGCGGGCCTGACAGTCGTCGAAGCGCCCGGCGAAGGAGATGGGCCCGAGGAGGAGAAGCTTCTCCACCGACTCCTGGCCCTTTACCGGGCCAGGCAGGCGAAGCTTGCCTCCCGGGAAGCCCTTGCTGCCCAGGCCGCCGCTGAAATGGAGAAGCGTGCGGCGGAGCTTAGCGCCGCCCACAAGGCGGGCCTCCGCGAGGTGGCGGAGGCGCGCGAGCGCCTTGCCGGCGAATATGAAGAATGGGTGCTGGAGAAGGCCGAGGCTGAGGAACAGCAACGGCTCGCCGGGGTGGAGATGTCCCGGCGAGAGGGAGAGCTCGCGCAGCGGAAGGTGGATCTCGACTCCCACGAGGAGGACCTTGCCGCTCGCGAGGCTGCTCTTGGCGGGGAGCTGAAGGAGGCGAAAGCCGCTGCTGCTGCCGCGGAAGACGCCAAGAAAGAGCTCGCCGCCAAGGTCATCCAGTTGGAGAAGGCGATGAAGGTGAGCGCCGAGAAGGTTGCCGCGCTCATTACTGAGCGCGAGAAGGACGCCCACACCAACGCGGAGCTCCAAGTAAGCTTATCAAAGAAGGGCGACGAGTTGAAGGCCGCCAAGGATTCCATCGAAGACTTGGAGCTGAAGGTCTCAACTCTGAGGGATTCAATTGACGCCGCCAAGCTCCGAGAAGACAAGCTGAAGGAGGAGCTCCGGAAGGAGCGGACTTTGGTGGATAGCGTCAACAAGGCGTCTGAGCTATTCCGGCAGACCATCGAGGCGTGGACCGAAGAGCTGGCTTCTTCTGCGTCCAACATTGACCAGGAGTTGCTTGCTTTGAAGGCCGAGCATCTTATCTACTCGCCGGATCCAGATCTCCCGCACAGCGCCAAGCTCAGCCTCTTATTCAGAGGCGTCGCTCCGGCCCTTGCAGGTCTCCGGAACCGCATCCCCGCGCAGCTGGCCGAAGAGTCGCGCCGTCTCTGCGCGGGAACTCTGGAGCGGGTCTTGACGAAGATCGTGTTCCGCAACCCGGGGATCAACCTCACGAACGTTCTTCGCAGCTTGCCGGAGGATGCGAACACGGAGGCCCTGAAGGAGCAGGTCAGCCACATCATCGCCAAGGTGGCAAAGCTCGGCAGGAAGGAGGGCGACCGCGTAGACTAGGGCCCCATCTATCTTTATCTTTTTGTTGCTGCATGTTATGTTATGAACTCATTAGTCCATTGCGACAAGTTATCTTTGTAAGATATTTGCTTTACTTTAATCAATCAGTGCAATGTTATCTTCCTTGTCCCAATCTTTGACTTTGTATGTTTTTCACCCTACGCTCCCGGGGAGCTTGCCGGCAAGGGGCCCTTGCCGCGAGCGCTGAGTGCTGGACTCTGAGCAGCCTGCTGGCCAAGGTCCTCGCCGGCAAGCAACCTTGCCGCAGCAGGTCGCAACGCACTTAGCTTGCTGAGTGTACTCGGAAACGAGGTAAGGGCGCGACACTTGTCGCAGCTCACTTAAATCGTTGAGTGAACTCGAAAACAAGATAAGGGTGCGGCAAGCCACGGGTAGGTTCCTCCGCGCACAGGTTTTCCATACAAAGTGTGATCGTTCAAGGAAGACAACCAAAATTTAAAATTTGAACTGGTCAAATTCTAACAACTTATCTTTCATAAGCTGCTTGCTCATGTTGTTTGCTTTCCGGTAAGGCTCTTCTTACTTGAACGGCACTTAGTTCCTCCTCCACCTCCTTCCCCCCCCGGCAAACTTGTGCGCGAGGAACGTTCCTTCTGCTTAAGAGAAAAAGGAAAAAGAGAGGGAAACAAGCATATCGCCTTTCGGCGTAATAGTGCTTACCGAGTATCTAAGTGTTGCATCAAATGCCAAATAAAACACGCAAATAGCAAAGAGAAGCATGCGAAAGGCAATCGATGCGAAAACACGAAATCTTTACTGATGCACGGGGTCTGCGCCCGGCTTTGTACAAAGGGTTACATGCAACAGCGGCAAAGCTTGTACAAAAGGTGGTTGCCGGAGCGGATCACGGCAACCGCGCCTTAGGGGTGAAACTTGCGAAGATGCTCTATGTTCCAGGAGTTGCTCACCGGTAAGCCTTCTTCGGTCTCGAGGCGGACAGCGCCGGGCCTCGTAACTTGTCTCACCCGATAAGGGCCTTCCCACTTCGGCGTCAACTTGTTGGAATTCTTGGCGGACTGAACACGCCGAAGAACAAGGTCGCCTTCCTCGAGACTCCTGGCCTTGACTTTGCGGCTATGGTAGCGGCGCAAAGCTTGCTGGTATCGAGCAGCTCGTACAGCAGCCTGGAGACGTCCCTCCTCAAGGAGCAATGCGTCGTCTTGCCGCAGTTGCTCTTGCTCGAGCTCATCATAAGCGAGCACTCGAGGAGATCCGTATACGAGTTCCGTGGGGATAACTGCTTCTGCCCCGTAGACTAGGGCAAAGGGTGTCTGTCCGGTGGCTCGATTCGGTGTCGTTCTGATTGACCAAAGAGCCGCCGGGAGCTCTTCTATCCAATTCTTTCCGCACTTGCGCAGCCTGTCAAAAGTCCTTGTCTTGAGTCCGCGCAGCACTTCAGCATTTGCCCTCTCCGCTTGGCCGTTGCTCCTCGGGTGAGCAACAGAAGCGAAACAGACCTTGGCTCCAAGGTCTTGGACGTACTGCATGAAGGTGCGACTAGTGAATTGCGTACCATTGTCGGTGATGATCCTGTTAGGGATCCCGAAACGGCAAACAATCGACCTGAAGAACCTGACTGCTGACTGTGCTGTCACCTTTCTCACTGGCTCCACTTCCGGCCACTTTGTGAACTTGTCGATTGCAACGTACAAGTACTCAAAGCCCCCGACAGCACGAGGGAAAGGGCCGAGGATATCGAGCCCCCAGACCGAGAAGGGCCAGGACAAAGGGATTGTTTGGAGAGCTTGAGCTGGCTGATGTATTTGCTTTGCATGAAACTGGCACGCTTCACACTTGGTTACTAGTGCAGTTGCATCTTGGAGGGCTTCTTGCCAAAAGAACCCTTGCCGGAAAGCTTTCCCGGCAAGTGCCCTTGCGCCAATGTGGTGGCCGCATATGCCTCCGTGTATTTCTGCCAACAGCTTCTGTCCATCTTCCCTGGAGATGCACTTCAACCTGACACCATTAAGCCTTCTTCTGTACAGCTCGTTATCCACAAACTGATACATACTTGACTGCCTGGTTATCTTCTCTATCTCTTGAGGGTCGTCGGGAAGTTCTCCAGTTTGCAGAAAACGGACGATCTGCTGTGCCCATGCCGGAGCTCGGGGCTCGACGACAAGGACTAAAGGCTCGAGGGCCGCTGCGGGAACCCCAGCTTCTACGGCAAAGACCTCTGGTCCTGTCGGAGCTGACGGTCCCCCGGCAAGCTCGCCGGGGCGAGGCTTGTCGGGAACACTTGCTTCAACTGCACAAGCCCGAGGGCTTGCAGGAGCAAACTGTTCCTCAGCGTTCTTGTCGTTGATCTTGGGAACTTTGGCGGCGGGTTCAGGAAGATCCGCCGGCAAGTAGTCGCCGGAGACCAACTTTCTCTTCTTGGACTGCCCAATTGATGGTGTAACTGATGGTTGAGTCAGCTTGAGCAAAAAGGTCCCTGGTTCCACAGGTAGCTTCATCGCAGCACACTTTGAAAGGCCATCTGCAATTTCATTTTGAGCTCTCGGGACATGCTCCATCTGCAGACCTTCAAAGTGCTCTTCAAGCTTCCTCACTTCATCTACATAAGCTTCCATCAAAGGGCTCTGGTAGCTCTTGTTAACTTGCCGGACCACCAACTGAGAATCTCCACGTACAATCAGCTTTCTGATCCCAAGTTCAGCCGCAATTCTGAGGCCGGCGAGCAAGCCTTCATACTCTGCAGTATTGTTTGTCGCTTGCTCTCTTGGGAAGTGCATCTGGATAATATACTTGAGGTGTTCTCCGGTGGGCGCAATGAGTACTACGCCAGCACCGGCGCCTTGCAGCGAAAAGGCACCATCAAAGTACATTACCCATTCACTTGTTGCTTCTTGCACGGGTGCGCTTGTTTCTTGAACTTCTTCATCGGGCGTTGGGGTCCATTCTGCTATAAATTCTGCCAAAGCTCGGCTCTGTATGGTTGAAGTACTTTCAAACTTGAGTCCGAAGCTTGACAGTTCCAGTGCCCACTCGACGATCCTGCCTGTTGCCTCTGGATTGTGCAATATCCTCTTCAATGGAAAGCGAGTGACCACTGTTATCTCATGGGCTTGGAAGTAGTGGCGCAGCTTTCTCGAGGCCATGAGGAGGCCGAAAAGCAATTTTTGCACACCAGAGTACCTTGACCTAGCTCCCTGGAGAAGGGAACTTACAAAATACACTGGGCGCTGCACCATCTTCTTCCGCACCTCTCCTTGTTCCTGCGCAGAGTCTTCCTTGTCGGGGCCAGAGCTTGTCGGGACAGCCCCCTGCTTGTCGCTGGATTCGCTTGCCGGCGATGCTGACTCCTCGTCGGACTCCCTCTCCGCTACTAACGCAGCACTAACCACCTGGTTGGTTGCCGCTAAGTATAGCAACAACTTTTCCTGTGGTTTAGGTGCGACAAGTATAGGAGTGGAGGACAGGTACCGTTTCAAATCCTGCAACGCCGCCTCCGCTTCCGGAGTCCACTTCATGGGACCTGCCTTCTTCAAGATTTTGAAGAAAGGTAGGGCGCGTTCTGCGGATTTTGAAATGAACCTACTGAGGGCAGCAACGCAACCTGCAAGCCTTCTGACATCCTTGACGCGCTTCGGGGCTTCTATCTGCTCGATGGCTTTGATCTTGTCGGGGTTGGCTTCAATCCCTCTCTGCGAAACAAAGAACCCGAGAAGCTTGCCGGAGGGGACTCCAAAGACGCACTTCTCGGGGTTCAACTTGAGCTGTATCCTGCGCAGGTTCTGAAACGTTTCTTCTAAGTCTTGAATCAGTGTTTCTTTGCTCTTGCTCTTCACCACGATATCATCCATGTAGGCTTCTACATTCCTTTGCCTTGTGGAGGTGGAGGAGGAACTAAGTGCCGTTCAAGTAAGAAGAGCCTTACCGGGAAGCAAACAACATGAGCAAGCAGCTTATGAAAGATAAGTTGTTAGAATTTGACCAGTTCAAATTTTAAATTTTGGTTGTCTTCCTTGAACGATCACACTTTGTATGGAAAACCTGTGCGCGGAGGAACCTACCCGTGGCTTGCCGCACCCTTATCTTGTTTTCGAGTTCACTCAACGATTTAAGTGAGCTGCGACAAGTGTCGCGCCCTTGCCTCGTTTCCGAGTACACTCAGCAAGCTAAGTGCGTTGCGACCTGCTGCGGCAAGGTTGCTTGCCGGCGAGGACCTTGGCCAGCAGGCTGCTCAGAGTCCAGCACTCAGCGCTCGCGGCAAGGGCCCCTTGCCGGCAAGCTTCCCGGGAGCGTAGGGTGAAAAACATACAAAGTCAAAGATTGGAACAAGGAAGATAACATTGCACTGATTGATTAAAGTAAAGCAAATATCTTACAAAGATAACTTGTCGCAATGGACTAATGAGTTCATAACATAACATGCAGCAACAAAAAGATAAAGATAGATGGGGCCCTAGTCTACGCGGTCGCCCTCCTTCCTGCCAAGCTTTGCCACCTTGGCGATGATGTGGCTGACCTGCTCCTTCAGGGCCTCCGTGTTCGCATCCTCCGGCAAGCTGCGAAGAACGTTCGTCAGGTTGATCCCCGGGTTGCGGAACACAATCTTCGTCAAGACCCGCTCCAGAGTTCCCGCGCAGAGACGGCGCGACTCCTCGGCCAGCTGCGCGGGGATGCGGTTCCGGAGACCTGCAAGGGCCGGAGCGACGCCTCTGAAGAAGAGGCTGAGCTTGGCGCTGTGCGGGAGATCTGGATCCGGCGAGTAGATAAGACGCTCGGCCTTCAAAGCAAGCAACTCCTGGTCAATGTTGGACGCAGAAGAAGCCAGCTCTTCGGTCCACGCCTCGATGGTCTGCCGGAATAGCTCAGACGCCTTGTTGACGCTATCCACCAAAGTCCGCTCCTTGCGGAGCTCCTCCTTCAGCTTGTCTTCTCGAAGCTTGGCGGCGTCAATTGAATCCCTCAAAGTTGAGACCTTCAGCTCCAAGTCTTCGATGGAATCCTTGGCGGCCTTCAACTCGTCGCCCTTCTTGGATAAGCTTACTTGGAGCTCCGCGTTGGTGTGGGCGTCCTTCTCGCGCTCAGTAATGAGCGCGGCAACCTTCTCGGCGCTCACCTTCATCGCCTTCTCCAGCTGGATGACCTTGGCGGCGAGCTCCTTCTTGGCGTCTTCCGCGGCAGCAGCAGCGGCTTTCGCCTCCTTCAGCTCCCCGCCAAGAGCAGCCTCGCGAGCGGCAAGGTCCTCCTCGTGGGAGTCGAGATCCACCTTCCGCTGCGCGAGCTCTCCCTCTCGCCGGGACATCTCCACCCCGGCGAGCCGTTGCTGTTCTTCAGCCTCGGCCTTCTCCAGCACCCATTCTTCATATTCGCCGGCAAGGCGCTCGCGCGCCTCCGCCACCTCGCGGAGGCCCGCCTTGTGGGCGGCGCTAAGCTCCGCCGCACGCTTCTCCATTTCAGCGGCGGCCTGGGCAGCAAGGGCTTCCCGGGAGGCAAGCTTCGCCTGCCTGGCCCGGTAAAGGGCCAGGAGTCGGTGGAGAAGCTTCTCCTCCTCGGGCCCATCTCCTTCGCCGGGCGCCTCGACGACTGTCAGACCCGCGGAGGCGAGGACTTCCCCGTCAAACGCCTCGCCCTCCGCGGGAGCTCTTGATGAAGACCCCCAAGGCACTTGGATAAAGATGCCATTGGGGGCACGAAGATAGTAACCGGCTGGCTCCTCGCCGGCGGAGGGACCGGCGGCCGGTGCAGCATCCGATGCTCCCGCCACCTCCGGGTTGGCGGTGCGGTCGCCGTCCCCCTCCCCGGCCGCTGCATCGGCAGCCGGAGCGGTCTCCTGCACGGCCGGCTCGGTGGTTTCGGCCGTCTCCGCGGTGGCCTCGGCCATCTCCACGACGACGGGAGCGTCATCGCCGCCGCCCTGCGCGCCCTCCTCATCCTCGATATTGATGACCTCGGTCTCCATCGGTGCGGGAGGAGGAGGAGGAAGATCTAAGAGAAGAAGAAAAAGAAGTTCAAAATCAAGCAAAGATCCAAAAAGAAGCAAAGTCAAGAAAACCAAGTACAGAACGTACCTTGGCGGACGTCCTCTGCGGCGGGCTCCCTTGCCGGGGAGCTCGGCCCTGGCGGAGTGGCCGTCCTCGCCGGGCTGCTCGCCCTTGGCGGGGTACTCTGCCTTGGCGGAGTACCCGCCCTTGGCGGAGCGCTCTCCCTCGCCGGAGAGTTTTGCCTTGCCGGGGACGGCGGGGCCTGCGGCTCTTCGGTAACAGCCTCCGGGCGCTCTTCCCGCTGCGGCTCCACCTCTGCACAAGAGAAGATAGAAGAACCAAGACATTCAGAGATCAAAGCCCTAAGCGCGCCCCGACGAGCAAAAACAGTAAACCTCTAACTTACGCTGGGGGCTGCGCTGGGGGCTGCTCCCCGGAGCGGCGCTCGGGTCCAGCAAGCTCGGCTCCGGCGCGATCTCTGCTTCCGCGACAGATGGGTCTTCCCCGACCTCAACCGTGGGCACCTTGACCCTCTTCGCGCGCTGCTCCAAGGTCCTGCAATCACAAGCAACAAGCAAAGTCAAGCGTCAGCAACAATCGAGATATAAAAATCAAGAAGGAGTAAGGTCTCGGGTCCTTACTCTTGGTCCTCCTCGTCGTCCTCGCTCAGCGCGGAGAAGTCGAACTCCACGGTGGGCGCGTCGGCGCGAGGAGCGGAGGATGAAGGTTCCCTCGCGCGTTTCGGAGCCACCGGGGCTGGGGGCTGCATAGGCCCAGCCCCTGTGGTGGCCGGCGCCCGAGAAGGGGGCGGAGCAGCTGCTCCGCTCCGAGAAGATCCTTGCCGGCTCGGTGCCGGCCTGCGGGGCGCCTCTGCCGTGGCCGGCACGCCGGCCGCCCTTGGCACGGCTTGGCTCGGCCGGGGAGCTGCCCGGCGAGCTGGCTGTTGCCGGGGCGCTCGCGTCTGCTCTCCCGTCGCCGCCTTGCGGAGACGCTTCAACGGGGACTGCTTCGGGCTTGCCGGGGGCGGGGAGCTCTCCGACGAGGAGAGGTCGTCAGCGTACAACTCTGTCGATCCGCCGGAGCCTTCGGCCTCCTCCTCCTCCTCCTCCTCTGCCTCGGCCGGCTCGCTGGGCCCAGCATCCGACGATGCGGCCCTCTTCCCCTTGGCGCCTCCGCCCCTCGCGGCGCCTCTGCTTCCTCCGGCGGTGCCCTCCATTGCCGCGGCTTCCGTTGCGATCCCACTGATCCCAGAGTGCCTCAGCGAGGGGATCACGGCGAGCGCGTCGGGAGGGAGCTCTAGCAGCTTGCGAATCTCCTCATTGTCCGCCTGGCTGGCGGCATCCGCGGCTTCCGCCTCCGCGGGTGTGTATCCAAAGTTTCCCGCCGCCGAGGCTGCGGCGACTTCTTCAGCGCGAGAAGCTATGTAAGCAATCTCTTGGTCGGTGGTGGCCCGCGTGTGCAGCTTGAGATCGTCCTTCTTCTCCAACACCTCCACAAGGCGGTCGTAGAACTCGAGGACGTCGATGGGCTTGGGCGCAATCCACGTGCGCTCCACTCCATGAGAGTCGCACGCGGGCATCATAGCGACAAGGCGATCCCGGGCGCTACTGGCGCAGAGCGGCACCACTCCCCGGGGAGCGCGGAAGTACTCGGGGTGGGCCGGGTCGAACTTGAAAAGTTCCCTGACCATACCCCGCAGCTCGAGTGTTGTGAAGTTAAAATTGAGGCCGGGGCGCAGCCTCATGATGTCTGCCGGGCCGCCATATTGCCACGCCGGCCTCTTCCGGTCTTGGAGGGGGGCGATCCGGCGACGAAGAAAGTCCTTGCCCACTTCAGCGACAGACAGCGGCGCCAAACGAAGACGCATGATCCTGACGAGAGCAATATCCAGCTTGGAGTCGTCGGAATCGAAGTTACTCCAATCCCTGCCGCGCACGATGGGCGATGTGCGCGGCGCGGTGAAGTGTTGCGGTCGCTCCTCGACGACCCAGCACCACTCCGCACGCCACTCTTCCCACTTGCCGCGGAGCTCCCCCGGCAAGTAGGCGGGTTTCTTATTCAGCCTGAACACCCAAGAGATTCCTCCGGAGAGGGGGGCGTCGGCCTCTACTCTGGGGATGAAAAAGTGCCTAAAGAGAGCTACGTTGGGCTGGATTCCTACGAAGTTTTCGCACATGTGTGCGAAAACGGACATGGTGAGGATGGCGTTGGGAGTGAAGTCGAGGAGGTGGAGGCCATAAGTATTCATGATATCGCAGAAAAAGTTTGAGAAGGGAGGGCACAGACCGCAGTGGAAGAAGGCTGCGAAAAAGTAATACCCGCCGGGGTAGTGATCCTTGGCGACGGCCGGGTAGACGCGCGTGCGGGGGTGCGCTGGGGTCTCCTTGGCCCAGAACCAATAATATTTGCTCCAAAGCTCCCGCACGCCGAGCTTCGGCGCGAAGACGATGTGCTCCTTCCGGAACGCGACGAGCTTCGCCGCCTGATCTGACTTCTCCCGCTTGGACTTCTCCGCCTTCGCCTTGTCGGTCTTTGGGGCCATGGCGGACGCGGTGGAAGGAAGGGGGCGAAGAGCTTGATGGTGGCGGAGGAGTAGAGGCAAAGAGCAGAGGAATCTGAGGAAGAAGACGATGGTAATGAGTGCGCAGGGAGGGGAACCGCGCCGCTCTCTCTGCTTTTATGGGGGAGTGGGGGGCGTTTCGCCCTCCCCATTAAAGAAATCGTGGGCACGTCCCATCCCACGGCGCCGCAATCGACGCGTGCCGTTGCCGTGGGGTGCGGCGGATATGGAAGTGGATTCGGCGCGCCGCGGGCCGCGGGTGCCCGTGCACTGTTTTGGGCCTGGCCCAACAGCGCTCGGCACCGTGTGTGGCCCAGGCCCGGGGGCTCCTGTCGGTGTACTAAGGTAGGGGTACCCTAGTACCCCAACTTGTGCACGGGCAGCGGCAGCTCCCCGCGGCAGGGTTCACCACGCGCTTGCCGGAGACCTTCCTGACCCTTATCTAGCCATTCAAAAGCAAAGTATACAAGACAGAAGACCAAGACCCCGGCAAGAGGAGCTTGCCGGGAAGGCCGTTCCAGGCTCAAGATTGCTTAACTAGCACGAGGCCCTGGCAAGAGGAGCTTGTCAGGACGAACAGAAGATTTTATCTTAGAAGACCCAGCAAGGGCTCGGGGAGCGGCAAGCTTCCGGGCCCGGCAAGGTCGAGATCCCCGGCAAGGTGCTTGCCGGGGGAGGTGCCCGGCAAGGTGCTTGCCGGGGGAGGTGCGCTGTGTGCCCGCGCTCCAGCTCATCAGCCCACGCGTCGCCCTGGGGCCACTCCAGGGACGCGTGGCGGATGGCTGTGCAGCCTGGGGGACACGGTGGCACTCCACGGCAGTGGATCCATCGCCGTGGCAGACGGAGACGCAACGGCGGGAGCTTTTGGGGTCGACGGCGACGGGCATTGAATGCCCTTGTCCCCCACTGTCAAAGTAGGTATAGACCACTGTTCTGCACTGTAGCTCCACTGTTCCCGCACTGTTCCAACTACCACATCTTTTACATTTTTACCCCTTTCTCCTACGTTGACACCTGTCGGTGACCCCTTGCACTATAAAAGGAGGCCCATGCACAACGTGGAGGGGGTTCGAAACCTAGATCATTCTCACGCTCGTGTAGCTGCTTCTTCAAGCTCCGAGCGCCCAACTCAATACACAACCAAGCAGGAGTAGGGATTTACGCACCCGTGCGGCCCGAACCTGGGTAAAACTGCCCGTGCGTCTGCCTCGATCTGCTCTTCGTGCTCCCTCCGCCCTCGTACCGCACAGACAAGGGGCTCCGGTCCCATAGGTGTTCGTGGTGGACAGTTTCCCCCGACACCCGCCCCGCCCCGTCGCCGTCGCGCCGCCCGGCCCCGCCGCGCGATGTGAGGGTTTTTTTTTGTTTATATATAGTTGATGTATATATATAGTTGCTGTTTATATATATATATATGTATATGTGTGTGTATATGTGTTATGTGTATATAGTTGCTGTATATATATTTTGTATGTGTATATATTATTTTTTTATTTTTCTTAGGAATTTGCTAAATATATATGTTAAAAATGTTTTTTTCATAGAATGTTTTTTGTTTATATATAGATAGTTACAATTGTGATGTATAGTTGCTGTATGTGATGTGTATGTGATGTATATATATGTGTATGTGGCTATATAGTTTTTTGTTTATATATGCTAAATATGTATAGAAAGTTTTATATATGCAAAAGTTACAAATTTAGAAAAAGAAGGATAGGAAAGAAGAAAATAAGAAAGAGGAAAGAAAGAAGAAGAGGAGAGGAAGAAGAAGAGAAATAAATAAGAAGAAGAAAAAAGAAGAAAAAAAAGAGGAGAAGAAGAAAGGAATAGAGGAGAAGAAGAGAAATTTTCTCTTCTTCTCCTCTATTCCTTTCTTCTTCTCTTTTTTTTTCTTCGATCTTCTCCTCTAGCGGTTCCTTTTTTCTTCTTCTTCCTCTTTTTTTTATCGGATATGTCGTTGTCGATATACACCCTCCCCGATAACTTCAACATTAGGGGGGGGGGTCGAGGGTCGTCGAGGGACCGAGGGTCGTCAAGGGTCGAGAGATCGCCGAGGGGCCGAGGGTCGTCGAGGGGCCG
>LR738714.1:860817887-860830070 GCA_902687465.1 Secale cereale | reverse complement strand
TTTGGAACGGAGTTCCTGATAGGATAATCCGTCTTTTGTTACGAATTATCCTTTCTGGGACTCCGTTCCAAAACCACTTTGGAGAGCTTCGTACCATCATGCGACTGTTACTTTCGCCTAATGATGAAGTATTGGTTTTGTTGAATCCTTTGACACTAGACAAAATGTGACATGAGGGGGTCTAGGGTTGTGGATCGCCGAGCAGTCGAGGGTCGTCCAGGGGTCAAGGGTCGAAGCTAGTTCTACGTTTGCCATTAATAAATCCATCTCTCATGTTTGAATAATAATTGGCATGTTGTAAATATTTGTAGAAACTATGGACGACAACACCCGAGACCTAGCTCAAGAAGCCATGTTGATGGACATAATCGCAGACGGACAAAATGCTGTCTTGTCGTTTCTCAACGACACCGATGAGCAGGTGGAAAGAGAGCTGCAGCTGGAAGATCTAGGCTATGATATTGATGGCTCCGGTGACCCAATGCACATGGAAGAAGTAGACCGTGAGGACGGCTCCGGTGACCCAATGCCGGTGCAAGAAGGAGACCGTGATGCTGGCTCCGGTGACCGAACCGAGTCCGGCCAGGAGGTATATATGTTAGTTAAGCCTGTGCTGACTAGTTAATTGATGCATTCATTAACTCTCGTCTTTGTTCCTTTTTCTAGCCCTCCGGATCGAGCAAATCTTCGGTAAAGAGACGAGGCGCGAAGAAAAAGTTGAGGCCAGATGAAAAGTTTGAGATCTCAGAAATCTCGCGCTCCGGCGAGCCGATTGACCCCATCCTTACAAAGAACGCATTTGTTAATCAGTGCGGGGTTCTGGTTAGGGACAAGATCCCGATCAGCATCCATCAATGGTTAAAGCCGGCTGCAAATGACGCTCAGATGTCTTATGTCACTGATATGCAGAAAGAAGATCTTTGGACTAAGCTGAAGTCAAATTTCATCCTACCGCCAGAGGATGATCCGGCGAAGCCAGTTAAAGAGGACTTAATCAAGTCTGCTGCTCTTTCCAAGATGGCAGACCAATTCAGGGCATGGAAGAAAAAACTGAATAAGTTTGTCAAAGATAAAAAGACTCCAGAATTCGTGGGCATATATGAGAAGATCAAAGATGACTGGCCCGCATTTGTGGCCTATAAGACATTGGAAAAGAGTCAGAAGATGTCGGAGACAAACCGGATAAATGCTGCGAAGAAGAAGCATCACCATCGCACGGGGTCAGGTAGCTACCTCAGAGCCCGGCCTAAGTGGGCCAAGGCTGACAATGATCTGCTTGAGAAAGGGATCGAACCAGAGACAATGCAATGGCCAGACCGTTGCCGGACTTGGTTCTTCGGGGCTGGCGGAACCTTGGACCCTGTATCAGGGAGGTGCATTTGGACGGACAAGCAATTGGAAACACCACTCAGGAAGATGCGGCAGTATATCAAAGCAGCGCATGAAGGGACGTTCTTCCGCGACAGAGAGAACGACGAGCTGACACTGGCCCTCGGGAATCCTGAGCACCCTGGACGGACACGAGGCACGCCAGGCTCCCTTCCGTGGCGTGCTGGGTTTCCGGACGCAGGCGGCTACAAAAGCCACGAGAGGAGAAAGAAAATGGAGCAGACCGAACTGCAGGCGCTGCGGGCCAGAATACAAGCGATAGAGGAACGGGAAGCAAATTGGGACAAAAGAAATGCCGAAGCTTCCCCCGAAGCTACACCGCCATCTCAGCGGAGAAGCGGCGTGGCTTCCACCGAGCTGCTTCAGCCGGAGCCTGTCTTGACGGCTACTGCCAGGTATCCCGTGGATGCTATCACGGAGGCACAAAATTGCCACCTTATGGCGCAGTGGATGAATCTGAAGGTCAAGGCGGCTGCTGGCTCTGTTTATCCTACTGGACCCGGCGAGACTTTTCACTGCCGGCCGATTCCAGAAGGATATGCTAGGGTGATGGTGGATGAAATTACAGAGTGATTTGAGGAGCTCCAGCTTGACCACCCTACCGGTGAAGGGGAGACTCGGCTGGGTTCTTCACTGAAGACTCCATGCCTATGGCGGAAGGACCTCATCAACATTCTCAACTGGACGCCTCCGCCTCCTCCTCCTCCTCCTCCTCCGGTGAGTTAGGGCACTCCGCCTCCTCCACCGCCTCCTCCACCGCCTCCTCCTCCGGCGACTGACGATCAGGGCACTCCGGCTCCTTCTTCGGCGCGTGGCGGCACTCCGCCTCCTTCGCCGCCGGTGCGTGGCGGCACTCCGCCTCCTTCGCCGCCGGCGCGCCCGAGCAGCCAGCCTGCTCCTCCTTCTCCGCCTAGTCAGCAAGGGCGGAAGAGACCTGCCGCCGCTCCGGCTGCTCCTGCTCCGGCGCGTAAGCAAGGAAAAAAGACAGCCGCTTCGTCTGGTCTGGCGACGTCTAGCAGTACAGCCAGAGGCGGGAGGTGATGCAGATTCGGTCCTTCTCTCACGCCTCTAGAGAAGTTACCATATGAGAGGTCCGACGAGGAAAACATGAAGATAGCTCAAGGCGAAGTGAAGGACTGGCTTGAAGGGTTGAAAGCACAGAGACATCCACCTCCGGAGGAGAAGATAGATGCGGTGAAAGCAAAGCGCACTCTTGCTGCCCTGAAGCAACCAGCGAAAAGTAAGCCGAAGGACAACTATGACCGCATGATTCAAAAGTCATTTCAAGAAGCGAAGCGGTCGGGAAGTACTAAAAGTGATCAAAGGTTAGCAGAAGGACGAGCTGGGAAACAAATTGCCCAGCTCGGCGAACAAGCGGACCAATCGTGCCCCCGCTCAAGGTGTCTAGCGACATGGTCGCTAATGATCCGAGGATGGTGCTTGGTTATACCAATCTTGGAGATTACGTGTCCGACGATGTACAATATGATTTCTTGGACGTGCAGATAGAAAGATACGAGTACAAAAAGCCTCTCGTCAAAAATGAAAGATCTCTATCAACGAATATGCGAAGATTGCATGATTGGTACTTGAAAATCTCCAGAGAGTCTGGGGGGGGGGGATAGCTTGTATTTGAGAGTTAAACCAGAGCATGACCTCGTTGGAATTGAACTGTTGCCTGTTCCATTTGAGGAGTTCTATCAGTTTTTCAATCAATTGGCCCTCGATAAAACAATGGTCACCTGCTATTGTCTGTATGTAGTACTACTTCTGTCATTAAGTCTCCATATATAGCTGATCTTCATTGCATGTATTTATAATTATCCTCACTATATTATGCAGATTGAAGATCGTCGAATTGAAGAAAAGACAAGTAGGTGATATTGGGTTCATTAACACATACCTCATAGATGCAACCGAGGTTAAATTGCGTCCCTCAGATACCGAGACCAACTTGCTACGATCATTGGTGGTAAATGAAAACAAAGATATAATACTCTTTCCTTACAACTTCAAGTGAGTGTTACTGTCTTGTGCATATTTGGTTTCCCTTATATATCAGTCAAGGTTATAGTAATGTAATTGATGAGTTCATGCATGCGTGCGCAGCTTCCACTATATTCTCTTAGAGATTAATCTTGAGAAGGGAGTAGTAACTGTCTTGGACTCTAAACGTAAAGATCCCGAGGAGTATGCGAACATGACTCAAATGCTCGACATGTAAGTTAAATCGATCAATATAATCCACCATGCATATCAGCAACTTCATTTCTGATATCAACTAATTGTTTTCTTTGTCTGGCAGGGTTTGGAGAAAATTCACCAAAAAAGCTCCGGGACTGCCGAAGAAGCTAGAATTTAGATACCCGAAAGTAAGTACTATATAGTAGCATGTTCCACGCGCGCATCTCCTATATCTTGATTCAAGCGCTAGTTTCATCAATACCATTTGGCATTCTTGCTTATCAGTTTGATTGACCTCTATTTCTTGTAAGTGGTTGTGGCAGGAACCGGGGAATGATTACTGTGGATACTACATTTGCGAGTCCATCCGCCACACGACCTGTGAGCGGGGCTACTCTGAAGCACAATTTAAAGTGCGTAAGCAATTAATAATATTCACAAATTTATAGCATCATTTCATGTATTGACCCCCTACTTCAAATTAGATATTTCGGATGCGGGATGAACTCCTAACACCAGATCGTCTGCGAGCAATTCAAGAGGAATTGGTGGCATTCTTTCTTGAACACGTGATCGCGCCAGACGGAGAATACTATGTGGACCATGCGTCCATCCTATTGGAGATTATATTTGTAAGAGATAATTATTGTATATATGTACCCGGTAGTGTCGGATAGATATACGAGAACTTGTTGTTTGACCAATCTCTCGGAGAAGGAGAGGTGGTCGATATTACTTCTCTCTGTATGCATATATATATATATATATATATATATATATATATATATATATATATATATATATATATATATATATATATATATATATGTTGATTATACGATCTTCTGTTTCCTTCGTTTGCTTTACTAGCTAGCTACCTAGCTAGCGTGTCTAGTCCTCTCTATACGTATGTGGAGTACGTAGCGTCGACCAAGCACGGACATAAGAGAGGACACTTCTCTCTATTAATTAGCTAGCTAACACAATATGAAACACCTAAATTAACCCCCCAAAACCTCCAACCCCCCTCTGTTGGGGAACGTTGCATGGGAAACAAAAAATTTTCCTACGTTCACCAAGATCAATCTAGGAGATGCATCTACGAGGGGAGAGTTGGATCCACATACCCTTGTAGATCGCTAAGCGGAAGCGTTCAAGAACGCGGTTGATGGAGTCGTACTCGCCGCGATTCAGATCGCCGAAGATCCTAGCACCGAAGCAACGGTGCCTCCGCGTTCTTCACACGTACAGCTCGGGGACGTCTCCTCCTTCTTGATCCAGCAAGGGGGAAGGAGAGGTTGATGGAGACACCGGCAGCACGACGGCGTGGTGGAGATGGTGGTGGAGGATTCCTGCAGGGCTTCGCCAAGCACCGCGGGAAAACGAAGATTGTTGTGGGAGAGGGAGGGCAGCACCGAGGCACGAACGTGTGTGGCTGCCCTCCCTCTGCCTCTCTTTATATATAGGGGGAGTAGAGGGGAGGGGGCGCCCTAGGGTTTACCCCTAGGGGCGGCGGCCAAGTGGAGATGGGGGGGGGCGGCGGCCAGGGCTGCGCCAGGGTTAGGGCTCCCCCCCCCCAGGTGCCTTGCCCCCCAAGCTAGGGGGTGCGGCAGCCCTAGGAGGGGCCAGCCCCCTTGCGCATGAGGAGAGGGCCCAGGGGGGGGGCGCACAGCCCTATGAGGGCTGTTGTGTCCCCCCTATGTGGCCCATTAGGCCCGAAACTCCTTCCGGGACCCCGAAACCCCTTTCGGTCATCCGCCGTCTTCCCGATACTCCCCGGAACACTTCCGGACTCCGAAACCTTTCATCCTATATATCAATCTTCGTCCCCGGACCATTCCGGAGACCCTCGTCACGTCCGGGATCTCATCCGGGACTCCGAACAACCTTCGGTAACCATGCACTGTTCTCACTAACAACCCTAGCGTCACCGAACCTTAAGTGTGTAGACCCTGCGGGTTCGGAAACTATGCAGACATGACCGAGACACTCCCAGGTCAATAACCAATAGCGGGATCTGGATACCCATATTGGTTCCCACATGTTCCTCGATGATCTCATCGAATGAACCACGATGTCAAGGATTCAGGCAATCCCGTATACAGTTCCCTTTGTCTCGTCGGTATGTTACTTGCCCGAGATTCGATCGTCGGTATCTCTATACCTAGTTCAATCTCGTTACCGGCAAGTCTCTTTACTCGTTACCGTAATACATAATCCCGTGACTAACTACTTAATCACTTTGAGCTCATTGAGATGATGTATTACCGAGTGGGCCCGGAGATACCTCTCCGTCACACGGAGTGACAAATCCCAGTCTCGATCCATGTCAACTCAACAGACACCTTCGGAAATACCTGTAGAGTACCTTTATAGTCACCCAGTTACGTTGCGACGTTTGGCACACACAAAGCACTCCTACGGTGTCAGTGAGTTACATGATCTCATGGTCATAGGAACTTATACTTGACATGCAGAAAACTATAGCGATAACTGATACGATCAAAAGCTATGTTTAACGTTTGGGTCTCGTCCATCACATCATTCTCCTAATGATGTGATCCCGTTATCAAATGACAACTCATGTCTATGACCTAGAAACCACGGTCATCTTTGATCAACGAGCTAGTCCTGAAGAGGCTTACTAGGGACACAAAGTTTGTCTATTCATCCACACATGCATTTGAGTTTCCAATCAATACAGTTATAGCATGGATAATAAACGATTATCATGAACAAGGAAATATAATAATAACTCTTTTATTATTGCCTCTAGGGCATATTTCCAACAGTCTCCCACTTGCACTAGAGTCAATAATCTAGCATTACAAGGTAATGAACCTAACACCCATAGAGTCTTGGTGTTGATCATGCTTAGCCCGTGGAAGAGGCTTAGTCAACGGATCTGCAACATTCAAATCCGTGTGTACTTTGCAAATGCTTATGTCCTCCTCCTTGACTGAATCGCGGATGGAATTGAAGCGTCGCTTTATGTGTCTGGTCCTCTTGTGAAACCTTGGTTCCTTGGCTAGAGCAATGCCACCAGTGTTGTCACAGAACAGAGTCATTGGGTTTAGTGCACTAGGCACAACTCCAAGATCTGTCATGAACTCCTTCATCCAGACACCTTCCTTTGCCGCCTCCGAGGCAGCTATGTACTCCGCTTCGCATGTAGAATCGGCTACCACGCTCTGCTTGGAACTGCACCAGCTTACCGCTCCCCCGTTGAGAATATATACGTATCCGGTTTGAGACTTAGAGTCATCCGGATCAGTGTCAAAGCTTGCATCGACGTAACCCTTTACGACGAGCTCTTGATCACCTCCATAAACGAGAAACATTTCCTTAGTCCTTTTCAGGTACTTTAGGATATTCTTGACCGCTGTCCAGTGATCCATACCAGGATTACTTTGAAACCTTCCGGCCATACTTATGGCAAGGCTGACATCTGGTCTTGTGCACAGCATTGCATACATGATAGAGCCTATGGATGAAGCATAGGGGACGACACTCATCTTTTCTCTATCTTCCGCAGTCACCGGGCATTGAGTCTTACTCAACTTTGTACCTTGCAATACCGGCAAGAACCCCTTCTTGGATTGATCCATTTTGAACTTCTTCAAAACTTTATCAAGGTATGTACTTTGTGAAAGTCCTATCAAGCGTCTTGATCTATCTCTATAGATCTTGATGCCCAATATGAAAGCAGCTTCACCGAGATCCTTCATCGAAAAACTCTTGTTCAAATACCCCTTCACGCTATCCAAAAATTCTATATTGTTTCCAATCAGCAATATGTCATCCACATATAATATTAGAAACGCTATAGAGCTCCCACTCACTTTCTTGTAAATACAAGCTTCATTATAAACTTGTACAAACCCAAACACTTTGATCACCTCATCAAAGCGAAGATTCCAACTCCGAGATGCTTGCACCAGCCCATAAATGGAACGCTGGAGCTTGCATACTTTGTCAGCATTCTCTGGATCGACAAAACCTTCCGGTTGCATCATATACAACTCTTCCTTAAGAAAACCGTTAAGGAACGCTGTTTTGACATCCATCTGCCAAATTTCATAATCGAAATATGCAGCTATCGCTAACATGATTCGGACGGATTTAAGCATCGCTACGGGTGAGAAAGTCTCATCGTAGTCAATTCCTTGAACTTGTGAAAAACCCTTTGCCACAAGTCGAGCTTTATACACGGTGACATTACCGTCAGCGTCCGTCTTCCTCTTAAAAATCCATTTATTCTGAATGGCCTCCCGCCCTTCAGGTAATACTTCCAAAGTCCATACTTTGTTTTCATACATGGATCCCATCTCGGATTTCATGGCCTCTAACCATTTGTCGGAATCCGGGCCCACCATCGCTTCTCCATAGCTCGTAGGTTCACCGTTGTCTAACAACATGACCTCCAAGACAGGGTTACCATACCACTCAGGTGCAGTGCGTACCCTTGTCGACCTACGAGGTTCGGTAGTAACTTGATCAGAAGCTTCTTGATCATCATCATTGGCTTCCTCTTCAACCGCTGCAGGCTCCACAAAAACATCTTTCTGTGCTGCGCAACTCTCTGGTTGAAGCAGAGGTTCAATAACCTCATCAAGTTCTACCTTCCTCCCACTCAATTCTTTCGAGAGAAACTCTTTCTCGAGAAAGGACCCGTTCTTAGCGACAAACACTTTGCCTTCGGATCTGAGATAGAAGGCGTACCCAACCGTTTCTTTTGGGTATCCTATGAAGACACATTTGTCCGCTTTGGGTTCGAGCTTTTCTGGCTGAAGCCTTTTGACATAAGCATCGCAACCCCAAACCTTGAGAAAAGACAACTTAGGTTTCTTACCAAACCATAGTTCATACGGTGTTGTCTCAACGGACTTGGATGGAGCCCTATTTAAAGTGAATGCAGCTGTCTCTAACGCATATCCCCAGAACGATAGTGGCAAATCGGCAAGAGACATCATAGAACGCACCATATCTAATAGGGTTCGATTACGACGTTCGGACACACCATTACGCTGTGGTGTTCCAGGTGGCGTCAACTGTGAAACAATTCCACATTTTCTTAAGTGATTGCCAAACTCATAACTCAGATACTCTCCCCCTCGATCAGATCGTAGGAACTTGATCTTCTTGTTACGATGATTCTCAACTTCACTCTGAAATTGCTTGAACTTTTCAAACGTTTCAGACTTATGCTTCATCAAGTAAATATACCCATATCTACTTAAGTCGTCAGTGAAGGTGAGAAAATAACGATATCCACCGCGCGCCGTGACACTCATCGGGCCACACACATCAGTATGTATGATTTCTAATAAGTCACTTGCCCGTTCCATTGTTCCTGAAAACGGGGTCTTAATCATCTTGCCCATGAGGCACGGCTCGCATGTGTCAAGTGATTCAAAATCAAGAGACTCCAAAAGTCCATCAGCATGGAGCTTCCTCATGCGTTTCACGCCGATATGACCCAGACGGCAGTGCCACAAGAAAGTGGTACTATTGTTATCAACTCTACATCTTTTGGCATCAATGTTATGAACATGTGTATCATCACTATCGAGATTCAATAAGAATAAACCCCCTACTTCGGGTGCATGACCATAAAAGATATTACCCATATAAATAGAACAACCTTTATTCTCTGATTTAAATGAGTAACCGTCTCGCATTAAACAAGATCCAGATATAATGTTCATGCTCAACGCAGGCACTAAATAACAATTATTCAGGTTCATAACTAATCCCGATGGTAATCGAAGAGCGAGCGTGCTGACGGCGATCACATCAACCTTGGAACCATTCCCCACGCGCATCGTCACTTCGTCCTTCGCCAGCCTCCGTTTATTCCGTAGTTCCTGTTTAGAGTTGCAAATGTGAGCAACCGAACCGGTATCAAATACCCAGGCACTACAACGAGAGTTGGTAAGGTACACATCAATAACATGTATATCACATATACCTTGCTTGTTGTTGTTGGCCCCCTTCTTGTCTGCCAGATACTTGGGGCAGTTCCGCTTCCAGTGGCCGTTCCCCTTGCAATAGAAACACTCAGTCTCTGGCTTAGGCCCAGCCTTGGGTTTCTTCACTGGATGAGCAACTGCCTTGCCACCCTTCTTAGAGTTACCCTTCTTGCCCTTGCCATTTTTCTTGAAACTGGTAGTTTTATTGACCATCAACACTTGATACTCCTTCTGGATGTCTGCCTCAGCGACTTTCAGCATTGAAAACAGCTCGGCGATGGACTTGTTCATCCCTTTCATGTTATACTGCTGCACGAAGCTCTTGTAGCTAGGTGGGAGTGACTGGAGAATTCTGTCAATGATAGCCTCCTCCGGGAACACAAGTCCCAGATCAGCTATGCGGGTATAGTACCCAGACATCTTCAGCAAGTGCTCACTGACAGACGAATTCTCCTCCATCTTGCAAGCAAAGAATTTATCGGTGGTCTCATACCTCTCGATTTTAGCATTCTTCTCAAAGATGAACTTCAACTCCTGGAACATCTCATATGCTCCATGACGTTCAAAACGCCTTTGAAGTCCTCCTTCCAAGCTATACAACATGGCACACTGTACTACTGAGTAGTCATCCGAACGCGTCTGCCAGGCGTTCATAACGTCCACAGAGGCCGGAGCGGGGGGTTCACCTAGCGGTGCACTTAGGACATAAACCTTTTGGGCAGCTGTGAGGATGATCCTCAGATTGCGGAGCCAGTCCACAAAGTTGCTCCCATCATCTTTCAGTTTAGCTTTCTCTAGGAACGCATTAAAATTCAGGGGAGCTACTGCGCGAGCCATCTACAAAAGAATTGCAAAGACATTTTAGACTATTGTTCATGATAAGTGAGTTATTACCTAATCAAATTATTTATAACTCCCACTCAAATTGACATCCCTCTGGTCATTCGAGCGTGACATGATCCAGATCCACCAACCCAAGTCCGATCATCACGTGAGATGAGGTGGTGTCAATGGTGAACATCTACATGTTGATCATATCTACTATATGACTCATGCTCGACCTTTCGGTCTTCCGTGTTCCGAGGCCATGTCTGTACATGCTAGGCTCGTCAAGTCTAACCCGAGTGTTCTGCATGTGCAAAAACTGGCTTGCACCCGTTGTATGCGAACGTAGAGTCTATCACACCCGATCATCACGTGGTGCTTCGAAACGACGAACCTTCGCAACGGCGCACACTCGGGGGGAACACAATTTTATCTTGAAATTTTAGTGAAGGATCATCTTATAATGCTACCGTCGTCCTAAGCAAAATAAGATGCATAAAAGGATTAACATCACATGCAAATCATAAGTGACATGATATGGCCTTCAACTCGTGCTTTTGATCTCCATCTCCAAAGCACCGGCATGATCTCCATCGTCACCGGCGCCACACCATGATCCCCATCATCATGATCTCCATCATCGTGTCGCCATCGGGGTTGTCGCGCGCCCACCATGCTCTTACTACTATTGCTACCGTTTAGCGATAAAGTAAAGCATTACAAAGCGCTTTAATGATTGACACGCAGGTCATACAAAAAATAAAGACAACCCTATGGCTCCTGCCGGTTGCCGTATACATCGACATGCAAGTCGATATTAACTATTACAACATGATCATCTCATACATCAAATATATCTCATCATGTCATTGGCCATATCATATCACATACATACCCTGCAAAAACAAGTTAGACGTCCTCTAATTTGTTGTTGCATGTTTTACGTGGCTGCTATGGGTATCTAGCAAGAACGCTTCTTACCTACGCAAAGCCACAACGGTGATATTTAAGTTGCTATTTAACCTTCTACAAGGACCGCCTTGTTCTATTCCGATTCAACTAAGATAGGAGAGACAGACACCCGCCAGCCATCTTATGCAACAAAAGTCACATGTCTGTCGATGGAACCGGTCTCATGTACGTGGACATGTAAAGTTGGTCCGGGCCACTTCATCCCATAATACCGCTGAATCAAGAAAGACTAAGGAGGGAAGCAATCTAAAAATCAACGTCCACAAACCCTTTTGTGTTCTACTCGTGAAAGCATCTACGCAAGAACCTAGCTCATGATGCCACTGTTGGGGAACGTTGCATGGGAAACAAAAATTTTTCCTACGTTCACCAAGATCAATCTAGGAGATGCATCTACGAGGGGAGAGTTGGATCCACATACCCTTGTAGATCGCTAAGCGGAAGCGTTCAAGAACGCGGTTGATGGAGTCGTACTCGCCGCGATTCAGATCGCCGAAGATCCTAGCACCGAAGCAACGGTGCCTCCGCGTTCTTCACACGTACAGCTCGGGGACGTCTCCTCCTTCTTGATCCAGCAAGGTTGAAGGAGAGGTTGATGGAGACACCGGCAGCACGACGGCGTGGTGGAGATGGTGGTGGAGGATTCCTGCAGGGCTTCGCCAAGCACCGCGGGAAAACGAAGATTGTTGTGGGAGAGGGAGGGCAGTACCGAGGCACGAACGTGTGTGGCTGCCCTCCCTCTGCCTCTCTTTATATATAGGGGGAGTAGAGGGGAGGGGGCGCCCTAGGGTTTACCCCTAGGGGCGGCGGCCAAGTGGAGATGGGGGGGGGGGGGGCGGCC
>LR738714.1:860800393-860817828 GCA_902687465.1 Secale cereale | reverse complement strand
CCCCCCCCCAGGTGCCTTGCCCCCCAAGCTAGGGGGTGCGGCAGCCCTAGGAGGGGCCAGCCCCCTTGCGCATGAGGAGAGGGCCCAGGGGGGGCGCACAGCCCTATGAGGGCTGTTGTGTCCCCCCTATGTGGCCCATTAGGCCCGAAACTCCTTCCGGGACCCCGAAACCCCTTTCGGTCATCCGCCGTCTTCCCGATACTCCCCGGAACACTTCCGGACTCCGAAACCTTTCATCCTATTTATCAATCTTTGTCCCCGGACCATTCCGGAGACCCTCGTCACGTCCGGGATCTCATCCGGGACTCCGAACAACCTTCGGTAACCATGCACTGTTCTCACTAACAACCCTAGCGTCACCGAACCTTAAGTGTGTAGACCCTGCGGGTTCGGAAACTATGCAGACATGACCGAGACACTCCCAGGTCAATAACCAATAGCGGGATCTGGATACCCATATTGGTTCCCACATGTTCCTCGATGATCTCATCGAATGAACCACGATGTCAAGGATTCAGGCAATCCCGTATACAGTTCCCTTTGTCTCGTCGGTATGTTACTTGCCCGAGATTCGATCGTCGGTATCTCTATACCTAGTTCAATCTCGTTACCGGCAAGTCTCTTTACTCGTTACCGTAATACATAATCCCGTGACTAACTACTTAATCACTTTGAGCTCATTGAGATGATGTATTACCGAGTGGGCCCGGAGATACCTCTCCGTCACACGGAGTGACAAATCCCAGTCTCGATCCATGTCAACTCAACAGACACCTTCGGAAATACCTGTAGAGTACCTTTATAGTCACCCAGTTACGTTGCGACGTTTGGCACACACAAAGCACTCCTACGGTGTCAGTGAGTTACATGATCTCATGGTCATAGGAACTTATACTTGACATGCAGAAAACTATAGCGATAACTGATACGATCAAAAGCTATGTTTAACGTTTGGGTCTCGTCCATCACATCATTCTCCTAATGATGTGATCCCGTTATCAAATGACAACTCATGTCTATGACCTGGAAACCGCGGTCATCTTTGATCAACGAGCTAGTCCTGAAGAGGCTTACTAGGGACACAAAGTTTGTCTATTCATCCACACATGCATTTGAGTTTCCAATCAATACAGTTATAGCATGGATAATAAACGATTATCATGAACAAGGAAATATAATAATAACTCTTTTATTATTGCCTCTAGGGCATATTTCCAACACCCTCCCCTTTCAAAAACAAAAAACAAAAACCACAGCCACAGAAATGCTGACGCGTGGATGCCTTTTGGTCCCGGTTGGTGCCACCAACCGGGACCAAAGCCCCTCCTGCCTGGGCTCGGCGCACAGGCCACGTGGACACCCATCTGCCCCGGTTCTGGATTGAACCGGGACTAAAGGGTCAGAGCATTAGTACCGACACTTTTGTCCCGGTTCAGGAACCGGGGCTAAAGGCCCAAACGAACCGGGTCTGATGACCCTTTATCTACTAGGGTACTCTGCCGGGTGTAGCTTGCTTTTGCAGATTCTGGCACAGTTCCTTGGCAGTTTGTGCTACTGTTTATGAGAGGTGCAGTGTGAGCGAGAGAAAGATGTGGACAGAGAAAAAAGTGGTTTTTTCTAGTAAGTTTTTTCCTGTGATTTAAGTGAGAGAGAGAGAGAGAGAGAGAAAAGTGAGAACAGAGAAAGAGAGTGAGTTTTCTAATAATAAGTCCCATGACGGTCTTGTCACTTGTGAGAGAGAAAAGTGAGGAGACAAAGAGAGACCAGGTTTAAAATGTTTTCCCCTCGGATTTAAGAGAGACACAGGGTGAACAGAGAGAAATAATTTTCTGTACGTTGATAGCATGCAGAACATTTCAAAACTTGCAAGCAAAATGTCAAGAGATATAGAGCTAGCTGCCCCGTGCAAAGTTTCCCGACATATTTTTTAGAGAGGTTTTCTCACAAGCTGAATGCATGTTAAATGAGTGAAAAGAGAGACCATGCAAAGTTTTAGAGAAGAGAGAGACGTTGAGCTATTATATTGAATTCTAGAGTTGACAGGTGAGTGGATAGCCTGAGGCACATGTCGGCAACAGTAGCCTGCTACTTATGCACTGTAGATAGCAGAAAGTTTTCTCTAGCACGTGAGGGTCAAATCACTTTGCTAAATAACACCGCTAACCTATGCTGCGGCACTGCCTGTGGCACACATCCCAAAGAATATGAACGGCAGAGATAGTGGGTATCATGTAGCTCGTCCTTCACAACAACTTTCCGGTAAATATGGGTAGGGAAACTGCCGGGAGAAGAAGTTTCTGGGGCATACAAACTGCCACGGATGATCGTTGGGGACTTGCGCCACATACACAGAGCAGCAACCACCACCAATCCTTCATCCTTCGCTGCTGCCCTAACCTCTCCTCCGTTTCTGTTTCTGCAGATCTTGTCCTGCTTTCCCCAGCGGGACGCCGGATGTGGATATTTTGAGCTTACGCACCCGGGCCTTGTTATCTCGGCAGTCCGTTCTTTTTCCTGTACCTCGAGATACGTGGCATTAAGTTCCATTAGCTAGCGTCATGACCTGACTCGTACAGTGGGTTGGCAGGCCCCCTAGCTAGGTTCTGTGACGTCTTGTTTCTTTCTGCCGCCTCAAGATTCATGAGATGCTCACGAGACGGTGGCTCACGGGCTCACTTGTCTAAAAAATGTAGTAGCATTGTTTCCTATTTCCCTGTGTCAATGCAAGGAAAAAAAATCATCCAGCCAGCTACCTTAGAAAAATGCATGTGGCGCAGTGGCGACATTAATTCGCACTAGGTCCAATTTTTGTTTCATTCATCCAATAGCCAAAAACGCATGGTTGAGATCGATGTGCATGGCTATTTCTCTGCACTAGCACGACGGATTATTTTATGTACATGGCACTAGTTGTTTGTTTCGTACACCCCGATCACTCGTACAACCATCAAGAAGTGTTGGACATGTACAAAGCACATCCGGATGTCCCCGGCAAATATGAGTGCTTAGATAATATATACGGACACAGACACGTCTAGATATGTCTTCTTCATAGAAATTGCGGTCGAAGACCAAAACGGATCCAGACCCTTCTCTGCATCACCGTGTCTCATAGTATTCCGTCCTTGAACTTTCATTTCTTCCAAACCACCTTACCACAGAGGCAGTGAAGATGGATGACACTAGCTGTGGAGGATGCTTGCACAACCGAGCATATGTTCCTGTCACGCTTGTCCATATGCATATGTCTTCGTGTCAGGCGAGTAGCTATGTGGTCTACAGTAGCCTACTCGAATGTAGACTCTTCACAGAGATTCCCCTGATAATTCTACACGGTTAACGTTACAGTAGACTCGTGACCTGGTTTAGCTCCACCAGTCTACGCGGATCCCCATGGCTGTGGGCGGCCGTGATAACGCGTCCGGGAAGCCTAAGCTTCCTCGAATGTTTTCGGCGGGACGCCGACTGAAAGGCTCACCGACGACCTCCTGATGCAGATTCTCTCGTGCGTCCCTTCCAAGGTGTTGTGCCGCTGCAAGTGCATCTCCAGGAACTGGCTCGGCCGAATCAACCACCCAGTCCACCGCAAAAGGCTCCCTCAAACCCTAGCCGGCTTCTTCTACAGCAGCAGCACCACCGGTGAGCAGCTTCTCAAAGAGACTTCTCAAATCACCCTTCCACTTCACCAGCCTCTCGGCGAGCCGCCGCCCACCATTCTATATCTCCTTCGCCTTCCTGCCCAAGCCCAACCACAACCTCGGCGTTGATCTGCTGGACTCCTGCAACGGCCTCCTACTCTACCGCTGGTACGACCCTTCCGCCGAGGTTGGCGCATTCCATTATGTCGTGTGCAATCCCGCCACGGAGAAGTGGGTCGTGTTTCCGAACTCGGGCATGGCCATTGAGGATGTGGTCACCAATATTTGGGCTTCAACCCGGCCATATTGTCGCATTTCCATGTGTTTGAGTTGGTAGATGAGAACGCCGACCTTCCCGACTGGCAGTGTATTCGTATGAAAGCGGAGGCTGGGTTTATAAGGAGAAGAGATGGAATGGACTTACCTGGCTCGCTAGTTGGCACTCCTTCGAAACTGTCTTTCTCGATGGCTACCTTTTTTTTTCATACCTTTAACTTCGAGTTAGGCAATTGTGTGGCTGTGGTGGACACAAAGGGAGAACATGGATGAAATTTAGGTTCCCTAGTGGTCAGAGAGATTTCCTATCTTGCAGATGTCAAGCCTCTATTTTAAGGATAATCGGCAAGTCAAAGAGATTTCCTATCTTGCAGATGTCAAGCCGCTATTTTTTCTGCCTTATGTGCCTTTGCACACAGAGTCACAATCATTGCACATTTGACATCAATACGAAACTGTCCGTTCCTTTATTAATAGTGGATCTCTGATCGGAGTCATTTCTTGGTGCTATGGAGCAGCAATCTTGGTCTGTCTGCTTGAATTTGGCTTGCATTTTATATGACTGATGTATATGCATGTTTTTCAGTTTGGAGCAAGGGTGGTTCAGTATGGAGAGAACTTGACTAGTTTCTCCGTGATCAGTAATGCAAACTTGTACTGAACTGTCTGTCATTTGTACTGGTTTATGGTTTGGGTTACTTCTACCTTAACCTCATGTACTGTTTCCGATAAGCTAATGGATTGAAAAATAAATCTTGGTTGTTATCTGTTAGTGTAACATGTCACTTCTTTCGATGCTACTTCTGTATGTCTTACATAGGACATGTTAGTAGAACATCATGATGCGCACTGTGCTTGAATCATAATTTTTAATATTTTGTTGGAGATTTTCTTTTTAGAACATCATGATGTACACAAGAGTCACAATCATTGCGCTTCCGGTACTGTTGCACATATTGCAACCTTGCAGAGTTGTTTCTGCATTTTGAACTTTTTATGTGTTGTAACCTGAAACAATAAGGTTCATGGCTCTGTGTGGTGCTCCGGTTATCAGCTTCAAGTCTCTGAAACAAACTGAAATCCGCCTTCTGTACTACACTCAAGTCGTTAGATTCCCTCCTGGTATACGGGATGGCACTGGTGTTCAGGAACTAGATCAGTTAGTTTTTGGCGATTTCGAGGGAGATCGATCGTAAGGACATTTTCAGAAAAGTCGCAAGTCTTTTTCCTGGACGAAGATCAATTAGGTAGCAGCAGCCAGGCGCATTCTTGTGTGTCCTGTTAGCCCTGGGCCATTTGGTCAGATAACTTCTGAGTTAATCGCTGGAGTGCACCTTTTCCTCAATGGCAGTGCTGTGGTTAAGTGGAAGCATGTTATCCATCGATATGATCTTTGCTGCTAACTAATCTTTGTGATGATTAATTTATTAGTCAAATATAGATGCCAATGGTCTCCCAAGAAATTTTGCGGAAACCAACAAGCGGTGTAGCTGCAATTGCACCATAAGAAGAAGACACTTCATTTTATGGAAAATCAGGATGAAAACGTACTGTGCTCAGTTCATTATTGGGAAACTGGTCTAAAACGTTGACAGCGTAGGAACAATACACACCTAAATTAGGCTTGGAGTAGAAGACGGTAGAGCTTTTTTCGAAAAGGGGCGCTTTATTACTTAAAAGATTTAAGCATTACACCCGGCCTCTGCATAGCTAAGATGCACACAGCCAAGAACATCCTCTCATTAAAATAAAAAATGCGAAATATAAGGAAAACATGTTGTATCCGTAAGACGACCCTGTGACAAAGACCTTTGTGTCATCGTCACCACCATTGCTTCGTTGACCAGGCAACTTCAACTCTACCACAACAGACTAGTAGCCATCAAGGCCCTGATGGCACGTCAAAAAACTGCTAGCACAGAAACTAAGTGAATGGGCTCTAGCCAAGTAAGTTCATTTTGGAGCCACTATCCCATAACACTATAGACCTTCCTGGGTCTGTCCCTCGCTATTGTGTTGTTGTTCTCAATTGCTGAAGAATT
Source organism: Secale cereale (assembly GCA_902687465.1). NCBI lineage: Eukaryota > Viridiplantae > Streptophyta > Magnoliopsida > Poales > Poaceae > Secale > Secale cereale. Next base: position 860,811,872 of record LR738714.1, on the reverse strand, counting down.
TTATGGTTGATTTCTTTTGTATATTGTACAAAGGTGCATTCTATTGTGCAAAAGAATGATGATACCTGCTTACTAAGAACTATCCAGATGTTTATTGCCGTCATCCAGACCTTATTTCGTGTTATTGTTCATTGTAGGTAAAGAGTTATTATCATGTGCAACATATATAGTAGCCTTAGTTCGCAGTTGACGAACTATGTCACATTGTGCTCATTTATAAGTAACTAAAAAGTAGATATAGTAGCGAAAGAGGATTCAAACGAACAACACGAAATAAAAAAGCCGGTGTGACAAGCAGGATTATGATAATCAACCATAATGCCAGACACAACCTTATTATGCATACATGGCATGTACATATCATAATTTCAAACCAGTTGTTTTCTGTACTTATTTCTACAGATTTCATCGAGCTTATTATGCATAAATATATTTGGATAGCGGAGGTTTTCGATCAAGCTTATTATGGATGATGATATTTGGATAGTGTGGAAGTGGTTTAACATAAAACATCTATGGTTATGTGTTTTCGGTGCAAAAATACCTAACTACAAATCGATCCTTCATTTCACATGCAAAAATCTGTCAGTTGTTTCTTTTCGTAGATGACCATTCTTAGAAAATGCATGTCTCCATGTAACATAACATCATTCTAAGGAGTAAATCGATGTTTAAAAGAAAGTTAAAAAAAAGAATGGTGACAAATGAGTTCATAAAATGGTGTGACAAAGAAAAACTAATTCCATGAATATAATTCATTTTCCCCCTAGATAACCAGGAGATAATACCTCATGTTATAAATGTTGGTGTGCCTATATTTAAGTCCATTCAGATTTTTTTTATCCAAGTTAATTTAGCAAAGTTCAAATCTGCCTAAATGAAAATTTAAGAATTCAATTTGAACTTCCAATAAATAAAAACTGAAGTTTTGTACTTTTCATAATTGATACAGATGTAAGAATATCTTAGTCACCTTTGGATAAACAGGACAGTTTTAATATATAACGACAGTATGTTAGAGATGTATTTTAAATATGTTTCAAACTTTTACAAATTTGTACATTTGTTTTCACAAACTTGATATTTGCATGCCTATTCTTACCCATATGACGGGGGGAGGCGGCAAGGTAACATGGAGAAGGGGAGCTGAGGAGGAAAAGAAGTGGTGGCTGCACCGGCAAAGAGGGATGGGCTAACGGCAGAGGGGATCAGTGGTGGCTGCACCAGCAGAGCGGGCTGGGTAGGGCGGAGGATGTCTTAGATAGAGGAGGATAACATGGGGCGGTTGTGCTGTGAGCGCAAGTGGAAGGGGTTGGATACGCGATAGAAGGGGATGGGAATGCCAGAGAAAGAAGAGGGGGAAGAGAGTGGGGGGAGGAGGATACTTGCGCCATGGTGGAGCTTTGCTGGGCACCACCTCTCCCTTATCTCCTTGGCTTCCTTTCATGGCCGCGGGGGAAAGGTGAGAGGAAACAGTAACTTTTGTGGGATAGGAGGAAATATGGTGGAATTAGAGTGGGAGTGCTCAGTATTGTAGGAGGGAAGGGTGCGTGCGGGGGAAAATGCTTCTGTATTCAAACCCATTTTCTGCGGATGTATTTAATTCCTTTTCCTTCTGATATTTCTATGTCCAACCAAACAATTGAATGAAGGCATGGCAACCAAACCCCAAATCAGTACTACAATAGAAAAATTGAAATACCACCCGCAAAAAAAAAATTGAAATACGGGCGAATACTTATCCATTTGTATACGTTCACAACCATACATATAAGAAGCTGATATCTAAGTTTTTTCAACATGCTAGACCCACAGTCCTAATAGAGTATCTTAGTTATATCTTTCTCCATGTCAAAATAAAATAGCATGATTCTTCTATATCTCTTTTTCTAAGAGACACCCGGGTGCGCACAAACGAAGAAGGAACACACCCAGAATGTGCATTACATGAAGTGTCTCAGAACAATGCCTATAAAGATATCGGACTGACCTACCTCAAGAAAACGGTATGGTATAATGAGAGGACAGATAAATTATTACAATTTATAACGAAATTCAGAATCACTCAAACTCAGGAGAATATATCACATATTGTTATAGGGAATCAATCAATCATTTCTCGTGGGCCACCTGCTTGAAGCTGATGGGTGCAGTGATTTGGGTCGGGCCATCATCGAAGAGTGCCTGGGCACCCAACTCGGAGGCCCGCTGGCTGGGGTGCACGTAGTCCCAGAAAGCATAGGCATCGCGGTCGCTGCACAACATAGCATTTCTGTTGCAGTCACCCTCTGCGTCCACCCTACCACTGCCGCAATAGACGCTATCACCGTTCTGAAGCCCGCTCGCTTGGGGGTTGTCAAAGATGGCCCGTGAGCGAGCGAAGGAGTCGGCGAGGGAGTACGTGAGGCCGGGGAGCCTGGATGGGGCGAGGGCGGCGGCGAGACCTGACTTGAACGCGGCGGCAAGCCCTGAAGTGAGGCGGTTCAGGCCATCGTGGCATGCCCATGTCGCATTCAGCAAGCGCACCCCCGGAAAACAACCCACCGGACCCGCGTTGATGATCCCGAACTTTCTCGCACCCATCCCGTAGAGGTCAGTCATGGCGGCTGAGTAGTTCGAGACGAGGGTGGTGTAGAGTGCGACAACATCAGCATGAGACTTTGGTGTCGACTGAAGGAGGTCATTGTTGCCGATGCTGAGCAGAAAGAAGGACCTAGCAAGGAGCTTGGAGATTTCGTGTCTGCCCCACGCGGCCTCCATCTCAGCCTTCGTCGACGTGAAGTAGCGCACCTGCTTCGACAATGGGATGTTCTTTCCTACGTTCTGCATGTAAAACATATGAATGTTTAGCAGATTAAACTAAGTATTTGAGTTACAATAACCGCATGGGTAATTAGTAAAGATATAGTTGCTCTATTTTCAAACTCAATGCATATTTAGCTTAGTTACAACAAAGAATTTGACCAACAGTTACTGCTCATTATAACATGTAGTTTATGCAACATGGAGTTAATGTAGTTAAAATTGTTTTAAAGCACTTGCTTTTCTCGCGAAAAGTATTAAAGCACTTGCTGATGAATGGGTGCTAACTTTTTTATATGGAAATTGGTGCTAAGTTTGACAAATCCAATGATAGCGTGCAGTTTGGGATATCACCATCCTAAGGGCTCTTTGATTCACAGCATTAAAACGTAGGAACAGAAAAAACGTAAAATTGCAATTTTATGGTTATATAAGTCCTACAGGATTTTGGTTTGTTTGATTGTTTTATAGAAAAAAAACAAAGAAATCTTTTCAAGATATTTGAGTGCGTGTTAAAATATCTATGCTAGTACTAGAGAATTCTTGAGAATAATTCCAGTAGGATTTGAGCCTACGAATCAAACGGGCAACATAGGAAACATTGGTGCAGGTTTTATTTGATCATTCTTTGAATTGAAGAGGCCTCAAGTGAAATTTAGCCGAGAATATGGAGTACTCCATGTCACTAGATATTTAGACTGCCAACTTCGAAAATCGCATGCATGGATTTGTCTTGGAAATTATTTTTCATCAACCATTGTAAGATTTGTTAAATTTACTTTTGGAGGAGAGGAGAAACAGAAACCTATATTGCCAAAGGCAGAGCTGGGCCCCAGGCTGCCAAGGCAATGACATGGGCCGTGCAATATTTTACGAGACTATATTCAAGGAAAAAAACACATTTGACATTCACGCCGTTCACTCATTTATGAACCCAGAGACTAGTTTTGAAAATCGTTGACCTTCTATGCAGATATGCACAATTAATCTCTCTCTACAATATACTTATTTACCCCCATTTATCAACAGACAACCAATAACTCATAAAAAAAGTGATTTACAGTAAAGATTGTAATCTTGTAGTATATATTTGTAGGCACCTTAATTTGTTGAAATAATCCATCACGTGTTGACGGTTCAGTGAGGAACAAGCAATCACATGAGGCATGCCACTGAGATTTGTTAATGAGGTTCATCAAACATCCGTTGCGTACATCCTTGAGGCTAGACTATGGGCGCTCTTTCCCATGATACCACTGCAATGCCGCGCACCGGCCACCCAAGGGCCGAAATGTCTGTGATACTATGTTGGCATGAGTTACATCATGTGCCTACCCTCACATTATATAAGGGGCCTAGGAACACAACGCACCTTCTTCACCATCAGTCCCACTCACCGCCCGTGTTCGTACAGGGCAGACACCCAAAGAGGATGGGAGAGGTGAGCTGGCGTAGCAGCGGCGGCAGGGGGAGGTGCTGGCCGGACTAGCAGGCTTTGGTGGAGCGGGGACACAACGACGATGAGAAGGACAGTGAGCCGACGGCGGTACAGCAGTGGTTGGGCCTGCGACGCAGCTTACAAGTTTGCTGCCAGTTCTGTGGAGCTGCAGCGGATGGGGGAGCGACACAACTTCACTAAAAACAAGTGCCGCCGTGCGCCGTCGTGCAAGTCAGACCTGATAAAAGATTTGGCAACGAGTGGGGGCTGGCTGTCTCTCAGTAATTGCACAACACGGGGTAATTTGGACATTTCACAGTGGGGCCATCTTGTCAGGGGCAAATCATCAAGTTTCAAGCAAACTTATGGCAAATGATCAATTACAAGAAAAAGGATGGCAAATCATTAGAGTGCAAGCAAACATGGGACAAATCCTCAAATTCTGCCCCAAAAAAGCGGCTTACAGTGGAGTCGAGGATCCCAGCACCGGCGGAAGCGTAGCTCACTCCTCTCTCAAGAGCGCTGGGGATGAGATAGTTGTGTGATTTCAGCACCAGATATGCAACAGGGCTCCTCTCGAACCCCAGCTGCCTCGCTGCATATATACATATATACATCGTTCAAGCTAACACACGATCTCTTAGGCGACGCTGTGATCGATACGTACCAACACTACCGGACTGCGACACAATGCCGACGGCCTCAGGCCGTCGGCATAGCCGTTTTGCCGTCGGCTTAGATCTATGCCGACGGCACCCGTCGGCATAGAGCCGTCGGCGTAGATCACGTCAGCGTAGTTGTGTCAGACCGTCGGCATAGAAAAGCCGTCGGCATAGGCGCATATGCCGACGGCTTCTGGTTGGCCGTCGGCATATATTGGCCGTCGGCAACGATTCTCACATGACGGCAACGGACGGCGCCGTCAAAAGCGACAACAAACCAGCGTCTGCCACGTGACACAGGTATGCCGACGGCTTGGCCGTCGGCATAGATTTAAATCTATGCCGACGGCCAAGCCGTCGGCATACATTGCCACGTGTCAGCTCCTGAGGCGTCTCTGCAGCTGTGTAAGCCGACGGCCTGGCCGTCGGCATAGTTTGAAATCTATGCCGACGGCTAGGCCGTCGGCATACCCTTGCCACGTGGCAGCTCCTGAGGCGGTTCTGAAACTGTGTAAGCCGACGGCATGGCCGTCGGCATAGTTTGAAATATATGCCGTCGGCATAGTTTTGTTCTGTTTTTTTTTAAATTTTCTCTGTTTTCTTATTTCCATTCAAATTAACAGCATATAATTCCACAAAATATGACAGAGAGCATATATATACAGAAATAGACTCAAGTTCATCATCATCATGTAAACATACTCAAGTTCATCATACAAACATACTCAAGACCATCATCATCATCATCATCGAAACTTTATGAATATAAGTTTTGAAAGAACGCTAACAAGTATGGAACATGGATAGTACTAGCTACAAGACATGGATAATAACTAGCTATCATCATTGGCCGAGACCGCCACCGCCGAGACCGCCACCGCCGAGACCGCCACCGCCGAGACCGCCACCGCCAAGACCAGCACCACCTTGCCAGATCGGTGTGACTGGGCTTTCTGAACCAGGAGTGGAGCTACCGGTCCCCTACATGTTTGAGAAGAGATTGTAAGGTTAAACATGATATGATAGTGCTGAGTGAGAACTAATTTGGCAATACTTATGCAAATGTACTAACCGGAGCCGGACTGCCTAGTGCCACCCATTCATCGAACGTGGGCACGTGCGGGGGATCTCGAGGTAGTGGTGGTGCGGGTCCCACTGATGGTGGCGCATCGCGGTTGGACCAATTCGACAGCATAGCCTGCATGTTAGGTAACCAAGCAAACATGAAGGTAAGAAGAAATGAAAGTGCACAATTTAGCTTGGTTCAAAGTTGGCAAAACTAACCACCATCAACGCACGGGTGTACTCATCGTGGGCCTTTACTCTTTTCAAGTACTCCCGCACCTCGATGTTCTTGTGCTCGACAAAGTCCTTATAGGCCTACAAAATTTAGGTTGTTTGTAAGTGGGCAATGCTGAAAATAAAGTCAGAAAGTGAAAAAGAGAGAAGATAAGAGAGAAATACTTACAGCATGCTGGCGGGCAATGAGAGGCTGCGAACGCCCCGTACTCTGACACGGGCTCGGATTGGTAGCCCGAAGCCGTGTGTACGAGACGGAAGGAGTGATCAAGGAATCGAAACACGGGTAGCGGCCATGTAACTTCGGCTGGATGGCCACCACCGCCGTGTCGTCGATTTGAGACAGGGCGACTTCAGGAGCAGGAACATCCGGATGCAACCTCTGAAACTTGTGAGTATAAGACTCCAGGTGCTCCTCGGTGTTGCCGTAATACTGGCTCTCGCCTTCCTTGCGATCACTCCGCTCGCGGGCCATCTTCCAGGACTCAATGTCAGATAGCGGCCTCTTCAACTTGTCCTCCTGCAATGTTAAACAGAAGTTAGCCATACATAAGAACATGAAGGTAAGATGAAGGAAAAAATCCATCATGCATATAGATATACCTTCATGGCCTTGAAGCCCCAGTGGTTCCTGTTTCCTTGGGCATGTGTCCCGTCTTTTCCACGGTTTGCCCGGGCCTTGTTGCTCTTGGCAGCAAACTCTTCATCCTCGCCGAGCCACCTATCCACCAACCTCGCCCATCCATCATCCTTTCCAAAACACCAAGGAGGGATAACCTAAATAATGGAAGCATGACATGTGAGCAAGAAACGATGATATTGACTGCTTATACGTTGGAATGAAAAGTCTCTAATACTTACCTTCATGAACTGCTCCCTGCTCAAGGTAAGCCCTTGCTTCTGCGCTTCACTTTTGGTCATCTTTTGATGAAGGTAAGTGTGGTAGTAGTGCGAGACAGCAACCCAGCGCACCTCGTACTGCAACTGACGAGCTTTCTTCTTCATCGCAGCCGTCAAGACCACGTCAGCTCTGGCCTTGTGCTCGTCAAGAACTCTATAGTACGCCTGCAATCATGCATAAAACCACGAGCAAACAAAGTATGCGTTGAGTGATTCTATGATAAACTATGAATGAAGCTGAAGACAAGTGATTCTGAAGAGAACTTACCCAAAATTTGAAGCACACGGCCTGAGCGGCCGTCCCATACTCCGCGTGGTTGGCAGCCTCGTAGTGGGCCCAGCTCGTGGCAAGAACCCGCAGCTCCGGGTCCCTGTCTGGCCTCGGGCAGAATAGGCCCGGCCAAAACTCCTTCAACAGGACAGTGATAAGGCCGTTTGGTTTACGGCCCTTTCCGTGAAGGATCCAGTTCCTGCAAAAGAATCAAAGAATTAGCATGTGTACACTTGTTGGCCTCAATAGAATATGATTGAGAGGCACTTACTCTGTCCCCCTGGGTTCAATGAGCCACTTGTTGGCCTCAATAGAAGGTGGTGTAGGAAGTTCTGCAATACCACGCAACCAACCCTTCGGAGCACCCGACGGCAATTCACCCCACAACTCGGGGTCAACCTCCCCTACACCCTCCTCACCCTCCCCTCCACCACCCTCCTCCCCCTCCTCACCGTCCTCCTCCTCGCACTCCTCCTCCTCGCACTCCTCCTCCTCGCCCTCCTCCTCCTCGCCCTCCTCCTGCTGAGGAACATAATCCTCCTCCTCAGACTCAGAAGGTGCCTCAGTATAGGAGGTCATCAAAGAAGACCCCCCTATTTCGGACACGGCCCGAAGTTTTTTGACCATCTTCCTCCCCCCACCACCTCCTCCTCTAGGGGCTCTCCCCCCACCCCCTCCTCCTCTAGGGTCTCCTCCCCCGACCCCTCCACCTCCCTGTGAGGTGTCATCCTCGCGTAGTCGGGGGGGAACCTTGTGGGCTCGTCCACTCCGAGTAAGCCCTTTGATTTTACCGAGGAAACTTGCGCCGCTGGACTTGCCCATGATTAGCAAACCTGTATTGAGAAGAGAATAAACAATTAGTAAGGATAACAAATAAACAAGCGTACATAAAAGAATATTAATAACAAAATAGCACATTAAGCATACATAAAAAACATTAATAACAAAAGAGCACATTAAGCATAGTATTGTAATCTATTTGAATCATCATTGAAATAACTTACATTTTCTAGAACCCATACGAATCATCACTATTGTAATCTCGATGTCGACCGGTCTCATCATCACTATCACACATATCTTCTTCATTGTCTGACGGAGGTGGAGGCTCTTCCTCATTGTCACCTTCTTCATTTAACTTCTCTAGCCATAAAATGTCAGTTTGATTTACAATTGTCTCACCATCATTCCGTGCATCGTCATCATTTGGTTCGAGGTCAACATAACCCAAGTCATCATCGTCCTTGTTTCCGACGACGTCATCATGTTCCTCTTGAAAGAACACCCCCTCGTATGTCATGGGGTCTATCATGTTGTAGTAATCATCATCGTTCGGGTCCGGGAGCTTACCATGTGGCGACACCTTGAACACAACTTCCCAACCCTTTAGGTACTCTTTTTGGCATGGGTAAGGCAGATAATATACTTGTGTGGCCTGGGTAGCCGCGATAAAGACATCAGCTCCGGCATAGACGGTTGATGGTTTAACTTCAACTAAACCAACAGAAGGCGTATGTCTCAGACCCTTTTTCGGGTCGAACCATCGGCATTTGAACACAGTGAGACTTAGGGGTTCGCGGCCACGTTTGAAGGTAAGCTCGTATATTTTTTGTACTCTTCCATAGTACTCAACTTTATTATCTCCTTCGGTGAAGACTCCGGTATTTATAGTTTTCGGATCAGGCCGACTGTTCTGGTGATCCTCTGTATGGAAGCGATACCCATTCACATCATACTTTTCGCATGTCATGACCCGACTGTTAAAACCCATGGAAACCCATCTCAATTCTTCATCCATTGATGTATTCGGATCATTTCCCTACAAGTTTAAGTAAAATTATATGGTGCATTAGTTTAATAGAAATTGTAGCGGTGCACTAGGTAATACGGAAGTGTGAAAATTTACTTTCTCCATGAACCACGCAACAAAATTTTTCCTTCCATCGGCACCCTTTCGGAGAAGAGCAAGTGCCTCCGCTTCAGTAGGAGGCAGCATTCCCGTCCACTCTTCATCAACGAATCGACTAAAATAAGAAAACCGGTATTAGAACGAGGCAAAGTGAACATAACGAATTGAGTAATAGAATGGTGCAAAGCTATTACCTCATCCAGTCATCCTCAACTTCCTTAATGTTGTGCAAGATATAGAACATGACATCCTCCCACTCATCTCGTGGCATGACATATGGTGTCGAGCATCCAGCCCTGCCACCTTGTCCGATGAATAGAGGCAGCTTGGGTTTATACTTGGGTTCTTCTGCATTGTATCGAGACACCTTATTGTGCAGTGTGGGAACATGGTCCGGATAGTACGCTGTCCTGAGGTCTGCCACCTCCTCTAAGATAACTGCCTCAGCTATGGAAGCTTCAATCTTAGCTTTGTTTCCACATTTCTGTCTTAGGTGCTTGTTCTGTCTCTCAGGGCCATATTGCCAACGATTCTGCACAGGCGCCCCCAACAATACCTCGTTCGGGAGGTGCAAAATGAGATGTGTCATCGTAGTAAAGAAGCCTGGCGGGAAGATCTTCTCTAGTTTGCATATCAACTCCGGTGCCTTCTTATGCATTTCTTTTATCATCTCGGTATCGACTTCTTTAGCACAAAGCGTTCGGAAGAAATGGCTTAGCTCCGCAAGCACACGCCAGACACGCTCGGGAACATAGCCTCGAACCATCACCGGCATAATCCGCTCAATCCATACATGATAGTCATGACTCTTCAGCCCGGTTACTTTGCCTGTTGAAAGATTGACCCCCTTACTTATATTCGATGCATAACCATCGGTGAACTTCACGACATGTTTCAGCCACTTCAATGCCTCCATCTTATTATCCCTTTTCAGTACGAAATCAGCATCTGGCTTGAACCAAGATTTTCGACTGCCTGTGGGAGGCTGCATGTTTAGACGTGGTCTATCACAAATTTTCTGTTGATCGGCTCTAGCTTTAACATTATCCTTTGTCTTATCAGCAATGTTGAGGATCGTGCAAAAAAGGGCCTCCGCGACATTCTTTTCGGTGTGCATCACGTCGATGTTATATGGAAGTTTCAGGTCCTTGAAATAGGGAAGCTGCGTGAAGGGGGTAATGTGAGTCCAGTTGTGAGTCTCACCGTATCCTTCAAAAGCTTTGGCTTTGCCTTTGCCTTTGCCTTTGCCTTTGGCTTTGCCTTCGACGGCAGGCTTAAGAGCTTTCAGCTGAGCTAGCACATCCGCACCCGAAAACGTTGGAATCTCGTTTACTTCATGGACAACTTGGCCTTTTGTGAAGTTCTTCTTGTCTTCCCTGTCAGGATGGTTTGAAGGGAGAAACTGTCGATGCAGATCAAAGGCGACATACTTCCAACCCTTCTTCATCCAAATGAAATACAAGGCCTGCATGCACACTGGGCATGGCATCTTCCCACTTGTACACCATCCGCAGAATAGGGCATAGCCGGGTAAGTCATGCATGCAATATTGTAGCCAAACTTTCATCAAGAAATTTTTCTGCAGATGTCGATCGTATGTCAACCTCGGGAAGTACCAAGAATGATGCAAATCATCCACCAACGGCTGCATAAACACACCCAAATTCTTCCCAGGATAATCAGGCCCCGGAATTATAAGCGACAGAAACATGGTCTTGCGTTGCATTATGGCGCTGGGAGGGAGATTGAGCGGAATAACAAACACGGGCCAACAGCTGTATGGATTAGACGACATACCATACGGATTGAACCCATCACCTGATATTGCAACTCTGACATTCCCAGCCTCGGCTGCTTCCTTAGGGTATTCTGTATCGAATGACTTCCATGCTTCACCTCCTGATGAATGTATAATTTTATTGGGATGATACCTTTTCCCTTCCTTGTGCCACTTCATCATTTTGGCAGACTCCTTGGTGATGAAAAGGCGTTGCAGTCTTTCTATGAAATGAAGATACCGAAGAACCTTCACAGGGATTGTTAGCTGCTTCTTCTCGCCCTGCTCATCGCCCACCTCAATATACCGAGAGGAACCGCACTTCCTACAGTACTTGTCATTCGCATACTCATGCCTAAACAAAAGGCAATTCTTTGGACAAACATCTATTTTCTCGTAATCCATGGAGAGCGCCTTCATG
>LR738714.1:860771044-860794311 GCA_902687465.1 Secale cereale | reverse complement strand
GAACATGCCACAACACCATACGACATGTATAAGGGCCCGGTGCTACGCTCCGGTGGCATTGCTACCCCCCCTAGGGCTCCCGTCCCGCCTAACCCTAGAGCGGTTGACCACGAGGTCTAGCCCTTTGACTTCCCACCGACGGGCTCTGACCAGTGGACCTCTCGACCCGGCTGTGTCAGGTCATCCCACAGGGACACCTGGGAGCAACTTCCGGGACAAACCCACTGCTACATCCCCTCCGTGTAGACCCGACGCGGCCGTCTCCCCCCTCCAGGTGCCGCCGGCGGCCCCGTCGGCAGGGGGGGGGGCACGCCTCGGAGACGCGTGCCGCCTCTTCGAACATGCCACAACACCATACGACATGTATAAGGGCCCGGTGCTACGCTCCGGTGACATTGCTACCCCCTAGGGCTCCCCAGTCCATGTGCCGACTGGCGGCGGCGCCGTCCACGTGAGGCGGTTCAAACACATGTATAGAACCGATAAAAAATGCATGTATGCTTATATTAACACATGCTATATGTAAGTTATCAAATAATAATGTGTGAGAAAACATAAAAAAGTAGTTACACAAAAAGAAAAAAAAATCTACATCTATGCCGACGGCAAGGCCGTCGGCATAGAAGGGACCAGGACGGTGGACGAAGTGTCGCGGATCGATGACGTGTCAACTATGCCGACGGCAGCCGTCGGCATAGTGCTTGGCCGGTGCGCCGCGGATCGATGACGTGGCACGCGCGTCTATGCCGACGGCCTGCCGTCTTGGCCGTCGGCATATATAGGACGCCGTTACACGCACGTCACGACCGGGTCCGCCGGGCCCACATCTATGCCGACGGCCTAGATATGCCGACGGCTGCCGTAGGCATACGTTGGGGTATGCCGACGGCCAGATTGTGCCGACGGCACCCGTCGGCATATGTAAGCGTAGGCCGACGGCTTATATATGCCGACGGCCGTCTGCAGGCTGTCGGCATACCTTCGTCTAGGCCGACGGTGGCCGTCGGCATAGATTTGGCCGTCGGCAACGAGCCCTGTTCCGGTAGTGCAACGAAGTCGGCAATGTTGTAGCCGTTGCTGAACCTCCCCGTGGCCCGGGGCTGCCGGGGAAGTCGATGCCGTAGAAGGGGTGGTTGGCCCTGGGCACGTCCTTCCCGGGCAGGAGGTTGTTGTTGCCCACGTCCAGCGTCGAGGCCCCCAGCATGAACATCGCCGGCACCACGGGCAGCCCCGCCGCCCTGGCGCCAATGACGACAGCGCCGACGACCACAAGGCCCAGAAGCACGATGACACCACCCTTCATAGCTAGCTAATTTTGTGTATAATAACACTTATAAAACACACAGTAGAGCGTGTATACCAACAAATTATTGGCCGTCTACTAACTGCGATTAAGGTGAAGGCCGACAAGGGGCAGGTATCGATCGATCGATATGATAAGATCAACGGGCTAGCTAGTCAAGAAAGCTACCAAGTCCGGTGTCTCCTGTCATACAAATACAATATACTTGCGTGGAGTACTCTACACATTTTGAAGTGACGCATGGAGTAATATAGACTCGTGTGAATGTGATGCCTCCGAAAGGTAAGTTGTGCATGCTCGATCAATCAACCAAAATGAGACACGATTAAACTTGGAACAATCCACTTTACTTAGCTAAAGTCATCTAGAGATCGATGACGTCTAGAGATTTCTCAGTTTACCGAACAATTATGTACATCATTAGGACGTTACAGGTCTACTAAACATGACTACAGATAAATACTAGCTATAACTTAAACTAAAACCATGGCAAGAATTATGGAATGAAAGGAGTAATATACTGCCGCCGCTCTATGGTTAAAGCTGGAAGGGCTTTGCATGACAAAAGATCTGACCAGCAAGATGTATCTGAAGCAAAAATTATTCCTGCACAGGTTACCCGAGGGAGGTAATGTTTTGAATCATATTTCAGAATTTAAAGAGATCATATCCGATCTAGATGTAATGGAGGTTAAGTATGAAGAGGAAGATACTGCTTTATTGTTACTTTGTTCACTGCCAAGTTCTTATACCAATTTTAGAGACACCATATTATACAGTCGTGATACTCTCACACTTAATGAAGTTTATGAAGCTTTGAACTATAAGGAGAAGATGAAATTATTGGTGCCTCATGATGGGTCAAGTTCATCCCACGCCGAGGGATTATCTGTTCGTGGCAGAACAAAGGAGAAGAACTCCAATAATGGAAACAAAGGCAAAAGTAAGAACGGCCATATGGGCCGGTCGCAATCCAGAGACAAGAAATATTGCAGATATTGCAAGAGAGACGGGCATGACATCTCCGAGTGTTTCAAGTTGCAGAGCAAGGAAAAGAGGAAAGGTAACAAACAAGGTGAAAATTCTGCTAATGTTGCTCGTGATGATAGTTCCGATGATGCTCTTGTCGTTATTGCTGGATGTACTGAGACCAATGATGAGTGGGTACTTGATACTGCATGTACTTTTCATATGTGCCCGCATAGAGATTGGTTTACTACTTTTGATTCCACTACTGCTGATGGTTCCGTTTTGGGTTTTGATAATTCACCTTGCAAGATTGAAGGCATAGGTTTCATTTGAATCAAGATGTTTGATGGGACAATCGGTACTTTGACATATGTTCGGTATATTTCGAAGATGAAGAGAAATATTATCTCTGTGAGTGCCCTTGATGCAAAGGGGTACAAGTATTCAGGTGGAGATAGTGTTTTGAAGGTCACCAGAGGTTCCCTTATTGTGATGAAAGGTGACTTAAGTTCGACCAATGGTCTTTATTACCTTCGAGGTTCTACCGTTTCAGGTAACTCTACTCCAGTTATTTGAAAGAATTCTGATTGTGATGCTGCTAACCTTTGGCATATGCGTCTAGGACATATGAGTGAACTTGGTTTGGCAGAGTTAAATAGGATAGGTCTTCTTAAAGGATACGAAACTGGTAAATTGAAATTTTGTGAGCATTGTATCTTCGACAAGCACAAGAGGGTGAAGTTCAATACTTCGACTCATACAACTGAAAGTATTCTTGATTTTGTGCATTTTGATTTATGAGGACCATCTCGCAAGAAGTCATTAGGTGGTGCTAGTTACATGCTGACTATAATTGATGATTATTCAAGAAAAGTTTGGCCTTATTTCTTGAAGCATAAATGGCAAGCATTCTCAGCATTTAAGGAGTGGAAAATTATGATTGAAAGACAAACTGCAAAGAAGGTAAAAATACTTTGCACTGATAATGTTATTGAATTATGTTCTAAGCAATTTGCAAATTATTGCAAGTCTGAAGGCATTGTCAGACATCACGTCGTTCCTTATACTCCTCAACAAAACGGTGTTGCCGAGCGTATGAACGGGACCATTATTTTCAGAGCCCGTTTCATGCATGTTGTCTAATGCATGTTTGCATAAGCGCTTTTGGGCTGAGGCCGCTTCCACTGCTTGTTATCTCATTAACCGTTCACCATCTATTGCTCTTAATAATAAAAATCTATTCACAGTTGAGAGTTTTTGGTTGCACTGCTTATGCTCATGTTGATAATGGAAAATTTGAGCCTAGGGCTGTGAAGTGCATCTTTCTTGGTTATAAGTCTGGTGTTAAAGGTTTTAAATTGTGGAATCCTGAAACTCAGAAGGTTGTTATTTGCAGAAATGTTATCTTTAATGAATCTGCTATGTTACATGATGTTCCATCTACTAACGTTCTTGTTGAGAGTGAACATCAGACTACTATTCAGCATCCTACTGTTCAGGTGGATCATGTTGTTGATTCAGGTGATACATCCGGTAATGAAAATGTTGATGCACATGATGAACCCGTCGTTGATGCTGAACATGTCACTCCCACTCCAAATCAGCCTATTGTTCCACCCGGTTGGAATATTGCACGTGACAGAGTTAGGCGGGGTATTGATAAACCTAAAAGGTTAATTGAGGAGTACAATATTGTTTCTTTTGCTTTATTTGTTGCAGAGGAAATTGAAGGTAATGCTGAGTCTTCTTCATATTCTGAGGCTATTATTTCTGGTGATAGTAATAAGTGGATGACCGCTATGCATGGTGAGATGGAATCAATTGAAAAGAATGGCACTTGGGATTTTAGTAAAATTACCTAGAGAGAAGAAATCTATATTCGTTGCAAGTGGGTTTTCAAGAGGAAAGAATGTGTTTCTTCTAATGATGAGACAATATATAAAGCAAGGTTAGTTGCTAAAGGTTACAGTCAGATTCCAGGTATTGACTATAACGAAGTATTTTTCTCCTGTTGTGAAGCATAGCTCTATTCGCACTTTACTCGGTATTGTTGCAATGCATGATTTTGAGATTGAACAACTGGATGTTAAAACTGCATTCTTACATGGAGAATTAGAAGAGGATATTTATATGGAACAACCTGAAGGTTTTGTTATTCCTGGAAAAGAAAAGCTTGTCTTCAAGTTAAAGAAATCTCTTTATGGATTGAAGCAATCCCCTAGACAGTGGTACAAGAGATTTGACACATTTATGCTCTCTCAAGGTTTCAAAAGGTCAAAGGTTCAACTATTTATTTGCTCATTTATGTTGATGATATGCTAATTGCTGCAAATAGTATGTCAGCTATTAATGAACTAAAGAAGCAATTGAGTAATGAATATGAGATGAAGGATTTTGGTGCAGCAAAGAAAATTCTTGGCATGAAAATATCCAGAGATAGACCATCTGGAAAAGTATATCTAAGTCGAAGGATATATTGATAAGGTTCTTTGCCGTTTTAATATGCATAATGCCAAGCCAGTAAGTACTCCGTTAGCTGCACACTACAAATTATCATCAGCTTTATGTCCTAAGTCAGATGCAGATATTGAGTACATGTCTAGGGTTCCCTATTCGAGTGCAGTTGGTTCACTTATGTATGCCATGGTTTGTTCTCGTCCGGATTTATCATATGCTTTGAGCGTTGTGGCTCAGCGTCACACGGCTTGTTGTGGTATGCTGTTGCCTGCTCGTGCCCTGTAGGAAGGAAAGCTGCCTACTACATAGACTACCAGTACCAGTGTAGAGTCGTCAACGGGTCATTGATTTCAGTCAGGAACTCAAAGCATCCACCCTGTACGTAGACAATAATGCACATATACATGATGATTCGTCGTTGAGATCGTGAATCATTTGGTGATATGGAATCGTTGGCTTTGGGAGCGGGGTGAGTCACGCCTGACGCCTTGCCGGCCAGAGCAGTCAGCTACAGGATGGCATATCCTCAGACCTGCTCTAAAGAACAGACGTGCGTTTAATACCACCACAATTGGGGTACTTGATAGCCGGGGGTATTTTCTTGGAAGTGACAAATTAACTTTTAAGGCTGTTGACTGGGGCGATGGGGTTACAAGGAGATTAAAATTAGATTATGATGGCAACCTTAGATTATACAGTCTAAATAAGACAGATGGAAGATGGTTGGTCACATGGATGGCATATCCTCAGACCTGCTCGGTGCATGGTGCGTGTAGCATTAATGGGATATGTGTGTACACACCCGAGCCTGCTTGTGCTTGTGCACCTGGACATGAGGTCATCGACGCAAGTGACCGTAGCCAAGGTTGCAGACCAATATTCAATCTTAGTTGTGATGAGCAGGAGATATTTTTGAAGCTACCCACCACTGACTTCCACGGTAATGATCTAAGTGAGCATGTTAGAGTTTCACGTTACCACTGCAAGAAGATATGCTTGAAGGACTGTAATTGCAAAGGTTTTGCATACTGGCAAGGAACCGGGCGTTGCTATCCAAAGTGGTCCCTTGTTGGGGGTGTATCTGGGTCGACTGTTAGTGGTGGTTCTATCTATCTCAAGATTCCTAAGACACTACAGGTCAGAGAGTCATCAATTCCTCACTCGCAACCTTTTGGTCCTAGATATGTTCCAAATTGTAGTGCAAAGAGTGAAGATTTTACTATGGATCAACCTAAGAGCAGTCAAAGTGGATCACACCCACAATACTTGTACTTGGCATATGGGTTCCTGTTAGCGATATTTTGTTGTTGATATGCTGATAGTTGTGTTTATTTGAAAACAGTCAAAGGTTCAACTATTTATTTGCTCCGTTATGTTGTTGATATGCTAATTACTGCAAAGAGTATGTCAGATATTAATGAACTAAAGAAGCAATTGAGTAATGAATTTGAGATGAAGAATTTGGGTGCAGCAAAGAAAATTCTTGGCATGGAAATATTCAGAGATAGATCATCTGGAAAAGTATATTTAAGTTAGAAGGGATATATTGATAAGGTCTTGGTCGTTTTAATATGCATAATGCCAAGCCAGTAAGTACTCCGTTAGCTGCACACTACAAATTATCATCAGCTTTATGTCCTAAGTTAGATGCAGATATTGAGTACATGTCTAGAGTTCCCTATTCAAGTGCAGTTGGTTCACTTATGTATGCCATGGTTTGTTCTTGTCCGGATTTATCATATGCTTTGAGTGTTGTGGCTCAGCGTCACACGGCTTGCTGTGGTATGCTGTTGCCTGCTCGTGCCCTGTCGGAAGGAAAGCTACCTACTACATAGACTACCAGTACCAGTGTAGAGTCGTCAACGGGTCATTGATTTCAGTCAGGAACTCAAAGCATCCACCCTGTAAGTAGACAATAATGCACACATACATGATTATTCGTCGTTGAGATCGTGAATCCTGTGGTGATATGGAATCATTGGCTTTGGGAGCGGGGTGAGTCATGCCTGACGCCTTGCCGGCCAGAGCAGTCAGCTACAGGATGGCATACCCTACCTTGGGCACGGTCAAGGTAGTACTCAACTACACTACCATAGTACGACAGGAAGCAAGTTGCAGCTTTGTACAGCGCCAAAGCCTTGAGCATCCAAAGCCATGAAATGATATGACGAGGAAACTAGCTAGCTGTAGAGGACGCACCAAGTTGTAGTTGTAGCACAAGAGACTATGAAACCGAAACCGGCAAGTCCTTCCCCGTTTAAACTGGACCATGATACACAGTAGCATTCCGGTCGTGGTCCGTGTCACCCATCCTATAATAGCGTCCATCTGTACGTGGTCGTTCTAGAGATCAACTATGAGTGCCTCACAAAACATGGATGCACGCTCCACCCCTCTGCTCCTACTACTAAATTTGGTCCATCTGTTTCTCCGCGTCTCCGCTCGTGAATTCCTCTCGCCGGGCTCCTCTCTCTCTGTAGAGGATAGCTCCGACGTGCTCCACTCGCCCGACGGTACTTTCACCTGCGGCTTCAACCACATTTCCCAAACTGCCTCCGTCTTCTCCATTTGGTACTCCAACACGGCCGAGAAGACGGTCGTCTGGAGCGCGAACCATCTCCGCCCCGTCTACTTCAGGGGATCCCGAGTCACGCTAGATGCGAATGGCCGAATGGCCGTAGAAGACTACGATGGCCGCCCCGTCTGGGAGAACAATGCGTCGTCTTCTTCGAGTGCCCAGCAAGCTCAGCTGCTGGACACCGGGAACCTCGTCGTCAAGGGCCAAGGTGATATCATTCTGTGGCAAAGTTTCCATTCTCCTACCGACACATTGCTGCCCTATCAGAACATTACTAGTGCTGCAAAGTTGGCATCTGCTAGTAGGTTTCTTGTCCCTGGGCGCTACAGCTTCCATTTTGATGATGAATATATACTCACACTGTTTCACGATGAGAAGGATATCTCTTTTAAATATTGGCCCAATCCTAGTAATGATATATGGACAAAGAACAGACGTGCGTTTAATACCACCACAATTGGGGTACTTGATAGCCTGGGGTATTTTCTTGGAAGTGACAAATTAACTTTTAAGGCTGTTGACTGGGGCGATGGGGTTACAAGGAGATTAAAATTAGATTATGATGGCAACCTTAGATTATACAGTCTAAATAAGACAGATGGAAGATGGTTGGTCACATGGATGGCATATCCTCAGACCTGCTCGTTGCATGGTGCGTGTGGCATTAATGGGATATGTGTGTACACACCCGAGCCTGCTTGTGCTTGTGCACCTGGACATGAGGTCATCGACGCAAGTGACCGTAGCCAAGGTTGCAGACCAATATTCAATCTTAGTTGTGATGGGCAGGAGATATTTTTGAAGCTACCCACCACTGACTTCCACAGTAATGATCTAAGTGAGCATGTTGGAGTTTCACGTTACCACTGCAAGAAGATATGCTTGAAGGACTGCAATTGCAAAGGTTTTGCATACTGGCAAGGAACCGGGCGTTGCTATCCAAAGTGGTCCCTTGTTGGGGGTGTATCTGGGTCGACTGTTAGTGGTGGTTCTATCTATCTCAAGATTCCTAAGACACTACAGGTCAGAGAGTCATCAATTCCTCACTCGCAACCTTTTGGTCCTAGATATGTTCCAAATTGTAGTGCAAAGAGTGAAGATTTTACTATGGATCAACCTAAGAGCAGTCAAAGTGGATCACACCCACAATACTTGTACTTGGCATATGGGTTCCTGTTAGCGATATTTTGTGTGGAGGTAATATTTGTGGCACTAGGATGCTGGCTTTTGTTCTCAAGGGGTGGCAAAAAGTTAATAGGAGTATGGCCAGCTGAGGTTGGCTATGAAATGGTAACCAAACATTTCCGCAGATACACATACAAGGAGTTGCAGACAGCAACTCAAAGGTTCAAGGATCGCATTGGATGCGGGGCATCTGGTCATGTATACAAGGGGGTCTTAAAAGACAAGAGGGTTGTAGCGGTGAAAAGGTTGGCAGACATAAACCAAGGGGAAGAAGAATTCCAACATGAACTGAGTGTGATTGGGCGGATTTACCATATGAATCTGGTGAGGGTTTGGGGATTCTGTTCTGATGGTCCACGCAGAATATTGGTTTTAGAGTATGTTGAGAATGGTTCTTTGGATAAAACCTTGTTTAGTAGCGAAAGGTTAATTGGATGGAACGAAAGGTATATGATTGCTCTAGGGGTGGCAAGAGGATTGGCCTATCTTCACCACGAGTGCATGGAGTGGGTTATCTGTTAGATTTGTTTAATCCCGTAGGATAGATTGGATCTTATGCCTAGATATAGATCACCTAATTGAAACAATCACAGAGATAATAATTAGGGTTCTTACCACCAATGGGAGCAGCCATTGGTGTAGGCGATGCGAAGTCCCGTGCCTGCTCGGTGCAGGCGTGATGCAGGCTCGGGGTAGATGTTTGCAGCGGGTAGCGGCGTCCCTCCGGGCGCCACCGGCACTGCCCTGGAACAGGGGCAGAGCTTGGAGATGGTCTTCCCGTCGTGCAGCGCTCCCCCAGATCGGTTAGGGTTTTGGGATGTGGGAGCAGGTGTAGTCCGTACGAGAACTAGTCTAGCGTAGGATGCCGGCTGCTCCCCCACCTTTTAATGTGCGCTGGCGACAGGGGACCAACACCATAGTTGGTTAGGGTGCCCCCGATCAGGGCGCTTAAGATGGGATCGAGGGGCACGATCGTTGGATCGTGACCTCCCTGTTTCCCCTTAACGTAAGTTGTTTTCTGACCCTTTCTTTTATTTTCGTTTTGGCCCATTGGGCCTTTAGATCAATACCAACATTCTCCCCCTTGATCGTTAGGCTCAATAACTTTTGCCCATTCTCCATAGGAATGATATACTAGAGTAAGGTGTTACAACAGCCAATGTAATGCCATTGAACCGCAATACTCATAGCACACATCTTACTTCAAAGTGGAATACATATTACTTTATGGGGAGTGGTTTATATTAGCGGTCCCATAATTCCAGAATCAAGAGGCTTCCAATAATCCCATGCCGGCTACGTGCTCACGAAATGTATTGGGTGGTAAGCCTTTAGTGAGCGGATCCGCAAGCATACGTGTCGTACTGATATGCTTGACATTAATAGTTTGATCCTGGATTCTATGCTGAACAACACGGTACTTTATGTCGATGTGCTTGGCAGCTGCACTTGACTTGTTGTTATTTGCATAGAAAACTGCGGGTTCATTATCGCAGTACAATGTCAGTGGTTTGGAAATGCTGTCAACCACTTTAAGTCCGGGAAGGAAATTCTTTAGCCATACAACCTGCCCAGTGGCCTCAAAACATGCTAGATATTCTGCCATCATCGTAGATGAGGCAACTATAGTTTGCTTGGAGCTTTTCCACGATATGGCTCCTCCAGCGAGTGTGAATATATAACCTGACGTGGATCTCTTACTATCCACACACCCGGCAAAATCAGAGTCTGAGTAACCAATAACTTCCAGGTTATCCGACTTTCTATATGTAAGCATGAAATTTTTAGTACCTTGCATATAACGCAAAACTTTCTTTGCGGCCTTCCAGTGGTCCGGTCCTGGATTAGATTGAAATCTGCCAAGCATCCCGGTTACAAAAGCTAAGTCGGGGCGTGTACAAACTTGAGCATACATGATGCTTCCAACAGCTGAAGCATAAGGAACCGACTTCATCTGATCAGTTTCATTTTGGTTCCTCGGACATTGGAATGTCCCAAACTTATCACCCTTGACTATGGGGGCAGGTGAGGAAGAGCACTTATGCATATTGTATTTCCTTAGTACTCTCTCAAAGTATGCCTCTTGTGATAGTCCTAATGTACCTTTGGACCTATCTCGATGAATCTCAATGCCAAGGACATACGAGGCTTCACCGAGATCCTTCATGTCAAATTTTGAGGACAAAAATCTCTTGGTCTCATGCAACATATCTTTATCGCTGCAAGCCAATAGAATATCGTCAACATATAGGACTAAAATTGTGAACCTATTGCCTTTGAATTTAACATATATGCAATTGTCCACTTCATTTTCTTTAAAACCAAAAGTTCGAATAATCTCGTCGAACTTGAGGTACCACTGCCTTGAAGCTTGCTTCAAGCCATATATGGATTTCTTTAAACGACATGCCATGTGTTCTTTTCCTTCCACGACAAAACCTTCTGGTTGAGTCATGTAAACTTCTTCTTTTAAGTCACCATTTAAAAAGGCCGTCTTGACATCCATTTGATGCAGCTCCAAATCATAATGAGCTACAAGTGCCATGACAATTCTAAAGGAATCTTTAGTCGACACAGGCGAGAAGGTATCCTTATAATCAATCCCTTCTCTCTGTGTATAACCTTTTGCTACAAGTCTCGCTTTGAACCTTTCAATGTTCCCTTTGGAATCATATTTGGTTTTAAAGACCCACTTGCAGCCTACCCTTTTGGCTCCATCAGGAACTTCTACTAAGTCCCAAACATCATTCGAGCTCATAGATTTCAGTTCGTCCTCCATGGCTACCAACCATTTGGACGAGTCTTCACTTTTAGTGGCTTCTTTATATGAGGTCGGATCTTGTGCCTTCCCTATGTCATTTTCATCCTCACACATGAAAGTGACATAATCGTTAGAGATGGCCTTTTTCTTTTCCCGTTGTGATCTTCTCGTAGGCTCATTAGTATGCACATTTTCTCTTGCCCGAGAAGGTTGAGGATCAACATTGGGTTGAGGCTCATTATTTGGCTGAGGATCCTCATCTTGCTGAGGGTTCTCGTCGGATTGATGATCCGCTTCAGGTTCGGGATCACCAGTAGGTGTCTTATGCATATCAGGCATAGGGATAAGGTTCTGTTGGATAGTCGGGGTTGGAACATACACCCGCTTCTCCTCAAGATCAATCGCCCTAACCTTAGTGATTTCATTATCCTCAAAAAACACCGCTTGCCTGGTTTCCACAAACTTGGTGGTATGACCTGGGCAATAAAAGCGATATCCTTTTCCTCTATGAGGGTACCCAATGAAAAAAACAACTGACTGTCTTTGGGTCTAACTTCTTAATATGTGGATTGAATACTTTAGCTTCAGCTGGGCAGCCCCACACACGCAAGTAATTCAAGCTCGGTTTCTTTCCCGCCCACATCTCATAAGGTGTGCTCGGTGCTGACTTAGTTGGAGCAAGATTCAGGATGTGTGCAGCTGTTTTCAATGCCTCCATCCAAAGGCTTACTGGTAAGTTTGCATGACTAAGCATGCTACGTACCATATCCATAAGAGTGCGGTTTCGACGCTCAGCGACGCCATTTTGCTGAGGTTCACCAGGCATTGAATATTGGGCAACAATTCCATTTTCAGCTAGATATTTTGCGAATGGTCCGGGAATTTGCCCATAAGGAGCATGTCTGCCATAATATTCTCCCCCGCGATCAGACCGTACTACTTTGATCTTTTGGTTGAGTTGATTTTCAACCTCGGCTTTATAAATCTTAAATTTTTCCAAAGCTTCGGATCGATCACGTATGGGGTAAATGTAGCCATAGCGAGAGAAATCATCTGTGAAGGTAATGAAGGAATCAAAACCATCCATAGACTTTATGTTAAAAGGTCCGCATATGTCAGTATGAATTAGTTCAAGGACCGTTGTGGCTCTTACTGCTCCTTTCTTAATTGTTTTAACATATTTTCCCTTAATACAGTCAATACAATTGCGTGCATCAGAGAAATCTAATGGATGAAGTATTTCTACTTTAATCAATCGTTCCATTCTCCCCCTGGAAATGTGGCCCAAACGACGATGCCACAATTTCGAAGAAGGATTGATACTTCTCCCATTTTTTTCATGATTGCATTCATTCATATTCATCTCACAGAGATTCACACACATAGGATAAATGGAAATATTTAACATATAAAGTTTGCCTCGTCGGACGGCGAGACCAACATCCTTATTACAATACTTTAAAAAACATTGTTTCTCCCCGAAGGTACAATGAAATCCAAAATCATCTAAACATGAAACTGAAATTAAATTCCTACTCAAAGTAGGCACATAAAGAACGTCCTTGAGCTGAAGTAGGAAACCAGTGTGCAACTTCAAGGTGAGGGAGCCCACGGCTTCAACTTCAGCCTCCTTCCCATTCGCGACATTAAGTCTTCTTGTTCCCTTTAGGGTGTGGCTTATATGGAATCCCTGCAAAGAATTCGCGACATGAACCGTCGCACCTGAGTCAATCCACCATGTAGATTTGGAAAAATCGACATATAGAGATTCATCTACAAGAGTGATCTCATCCTTACCCTTTTTATTCAGCCACTTAAGAAAACCTGGACAGTCCGCCTTAACATGATTTGGCTGCTTGCAAAAATTGCAGAGTCTTTCTCCAGCGGCATTTGTAAGATTAGTTGAAGTAGCCGTTGGAGGAGCGGAACGTGAAGAACTTGCCTCGTTGCATTGCTTAGGCTTTGGAGAATTCTTTTTAGAATACTGCTTTTTGTTGGGAACAAAATTGTTATGACCATTATTATCATGCTTCCTCTTTGCAGAGTTAACATGGAGAGCTAGATCTTTCTGCTCACTCTTCATTCTCTCTTCCTCCTGAACACAATGAGCAATGAGTTAAGATAGTTTCCATTTGGTTTCGAGAGAATTGTAGTTTATCTTGAATGGGTTGAACTGTGAGGGTAGTGACCTAAAAACTAGGAGCACAAGAAGCTCTTCGTTCAAGTCACACTTCATCGTTTTAATCTTTGCCGCAGCATTGCTCATGCCCAAAATATGCTCCCTCACATTTCCATTTCCTTCATATTTTGCAAGCAGCTTGTGCAAAAGCTCATCTGCATACACTTTCTCTGAGCCTTTAAATTGTTTTTCCACTGATTTCAAATATTCGGCAGCACTTTCATTAGGGGGAATAGCCCCTTTAATCTCAGTGGAGATGGAGAAGTTCATAATTAGGAGTGCCATTCTGTTGGACCTCTCCCACTTCTCAACTTTAGTGTCATAAACTTTCTTAAGCTCAGCATACCCAGTGGCAGTCTTTGCAGGCTCCACTGGTTTACTTTCCCTTAGGGCGAGGTCAACCTCATGCCAACCAAGGTGCAATAGCAACGAGTCCTTCCAGGTTTGGAAGTTGTTTCCCGTGAGTGGCTCGATGTTCTCGAAACCACGGGGACCGGGAGCTGTCATCAGTTCAAAATATTATAAGTAGCGGAAAAGAACAACATAATTATAATTAAATTGCACCAAAAATTAATCTACGTTGGTTTGATCAATTTTCATGCAAGAGTTAACTCCAAATTATATCACCGTTGGGCAGAAATAATAAGGAATTAACTGGTGATCCAAAATGTAAAACAACGTTGGTCTGTATTACAAAATGATCACATTAATGTGCCATAAAATGACAAAAACATTAATTTCATAAAAGTTTTCTAAATAAAATTTCTCGTTGGTTCCATTTTATTCAGAAAACTGGAACATAATTTAATAACATTTTTGTGTGTGGCAATTTTCTATTTAGGACAGTACATGAAACATTTTGGAAATAATCATAATGCGAAATGCACTGAATAAATAGAAAACGCACAGAGACATTAATTTTAGCCCATCAGCCAAAAGGAAAAAAAAAAGAAAATACTATACGGGCTAAGACAACTTGGGCCGAAGCCCAGCCGCGAAAATGGCCCGTATAACGCCCGAAGGCCCGCCCTGAGGCGCCAGTCGCTCTCCATCGTCCGATCGATCCGACGGCAGCGATCGATTCGGTCGGAACAAAACTGGCTAGGGTCAAACCCTAGCCTCATTTCCAATTCCTCCTCCCGTTTCTTCCGCTCCCGACGGCCACAGTGACGGCGCCGGCGGCGACCGAGACGAGCGGCTTTGGGGCTCGCCGGCCATGGCGGCGCGGTGGCTGCCCTCGCCGGAGCAGCGTGCAACGGACCGAGTCCCGCGCGCTCCTCCGGCGAGCGCAGCTGCAGCGTCACGCGCATGGCTGCTTCTTGCGGCGGGCGGGGAGGCCATGTCACCGGCGCGTTCATTCGACTTCGACGGCGGCGTGCAAGGGCGCGGGGGCCAGGCGGCGCGCGCGCGTGCGTGAGCGCAGCAGCGGCGCCTGCTGCTTCATACCGCTCGCCGTCCCGAGGGGCGGCGGCGTTCCAGCCATGAGGCGCACGAATCGGCGGCGGCCGAGCCAACCCAGAAGGCCGGCGTCATTAGGTGCGCCCCCATCTTTCTGTTCTTTCAATTCTATTCATCTTATGGGCTGGATCTTGCGACTTGGATTTCACGGGATTTGAACAAATTTGGGGAAACTAGGGTTTCGATTACAGATGAAAACAGGGGAAAAAAACTTTGATTTAGATAAACATATATCCCCTCCTTCTTATTGCCTAACAGGATTAGCCAGTGCTAATTTAAACAAAACTTGATGCGGAAGCGTGAGATGGATAGACTAACCGTAAGGATTAGCTCTTCATTATAGAATCATTAGCACTAATCCCGTAGCAAAATAGATCTTAACAGAAAAAAGGTCTTAAACCCCTAGAGACTTGACTAACAGAGGGCTAACCTTAAACAAGATCATTAATCTTAAACCTTAATCATCAGTATGTAATCATGATTATCAATCTTGAACAGATCATCTTAGGGATCTAATCCACGCATACATGGCTCAAGATACCATTGTTAGATTTGTTTAATCCCGTAGGATAGATTGGATCTTATGCCTAGATAATAGATCACCTAATTGAAACAATCACAGAGATAATAATTAGGGTTCTTACCACCAATGGGAGCAGCCATTGGTGTAGGCGATGCGAAGTCCCGTGCCTGCTCGGTGCAGGCGTGATGCAGGCTCGGGGTAGATGTTCGTAGCGGGTAGCGGCGTCCCTCCGGGCGCCACCGGCACTGCCCTGGAACAGGGGCAGAGCTTGGAGATGGTCTTCCCGTCGTGCAGCGCTCCCCCAGATCGGTTAGGGTTTTGGGATGTAGGAGCAGGTGTAGTCCGTACGAGAACTAGTCTAGCGTAGGATGCCGGCTGCTCCCCCACCTTTTAATGTGCGCTGGCGACAGGGGACCAACACCATAGTTGGTTAGGGTGCCCCCGATCAGGGCGCTTAAGATGGGATCGAGGGGCACGATCGTTGGATCGTGACCTCCCTGTTTCCCCTTAACGTAAGTTGTTTTCTGACCCTTTCTTTTATTTTTGTTTTGGCCCATTGGGCCTTTAGATCAATACCAACATTATCCACTGTGACATCAAACCCGAGAATATATTGTTGGATGAGAACTTGGAGCCAAAGATCAGCGACTTTGGCCTTGCAAAACTCATGAACAGAAGTGGATCCAATAAAAAAATTTCGAGGATCCATGGAACTAGAGGTTATATAGCTCCTGAGTGGGTTTCTAGCCAGCCAATCACAGCAAAGGTTGACGTCTACAGCTTGGGAGTGGTTCTCCTAGAGCTACTTATGGGGGGCTCGTGTTTCAGACTGGGCCTCAAATGCCACCGACGAAGTGGAAATGGTCCTTGGAAGGGTCGTTAGGATGCTTACAGAAAATTTGATGCTGGAGGGCAGCGAACACTTGTGGCTTGCTGACTTCATTGACATGAGGTTAAACATCAAGCAAGATTGATGGTTAAGTTGGCTGTCTCGTGCCTAGAAGAAGACAACAGAAAAAGACCCACCATGGAAAATGCAGCAGTATGTTACCAAATAATAAAAGGAGCTTGATGTTTTTACATGTATGGTTATTGTTGGATGTGTATCACGTATATATTCTTATTGTTGTCTTTGCCGTCCTAGCAGTATATGTTAGAAAGTTTCGCTTTGCTTTTGGTTTGTTTTTAAACTTGGTTAGTACGGTAGTATCCTGTGTGGAGTAGTGTTGGGTGTTCCTCTGAATTCTTCACCGAGTTGAACGCTGACTAGGTTTGTAGTTATATAATGCAATGAAAAGTCACTAGAAAAAGCTGTGTGGTTGGGGCAACACCAAATCCGACCATCGATTCTTCCATTTGTTAGCCAGCTTCTTGCAGAGCTGCAAAATCAACTGTTATAAAAAGATGACTGATGGAGAACTATGAAAGCCTCCGTCCTTTATTATTAGGTAAAGATTGAAACTCCCAATGATCAAGTCATTACTGGGGTGAATTTTTTTTCCGTTCAGGGGTAATGCCAGAAGGAGTCAATGATACAACCATCGTCCTCATTCCAAAGGTGGACAAACCAGGAAGGTTGTCGGAATTCCGACCCATCAGCCTGTGTAACGTCATTTATAAGGTAGTGGCGAAATGTCTGGTAAACCGCTTGCGGCCTATTTTAGATGATATAATTTTATCGGAACAGAGCGCCTTTGTTCCTGGGCGGATGATTATAGATAATGCGTTAATTGCTTTTGAGTGCTTTCACTCTATTCAGCAGGAGAAAGACCCTAACAGAAGCTTCTGTGCTTATAAGTTAGATTTATCCGAGGCATATGACAGGGTGGACTGGAACTTCATGGAGCGGATGATGCAAAAGATGGGCTTCGCTCGCCGGTGGGTGAACTGGATTATGGCTTGCGTCACCTCGGTGAGATACACAGTAAAATTTAATGGAACCCTCTTGGATTCGTTCGCACCGTCGCGTGGGCTTCGGCAAGGTGATCCCCTGTCCCCGTTCTTGTTCTTGTTAGTTGCTGATGGTCTGTCTGCTCTCTTGAAAAATGGTGAGAAAAATGGTGACTACACACCACTGAAAATCTGCCGCAGAGCACCGGGCGTGTCTCATTTGTTGTTTGCAGATGCCACAATGCTGTTTTTTAAAGCAGAAGAGGAACAAGCAATGAAGGTTAAGGAAGTATTAAATACCTATGCACATGCTACAGGACAGCTCATTAACCCGGCTAAGTGCAGTGCACTATTTGGTAGTTCATGCCTCGTGGATATACAGGAGAGGGTACGGGCTGTCCTTCACATTGAGGTGGCTAATTTTGAAGAGAAGTACTTGGGACTTCCAACGCCAGAAGGCCGTATGACGCGAGGTAAATTTCAGAATTTGCAATCACTGTTGTTGAAGAGGATCATTGCCTGGGGTGATACCCTCTCTCTGGCTGGCAAGTAGGTTATGATTAAAGCTGTCGCACAGGCCATCCCAACTTATATTATGGGTGTATTTAAACTGCCGAACTCTGTATGTGATGACCTGGACAGAATGGTTTGGAATTTCTGGTGGGGAGCGTCAGAGGGGAAGAGGAAGACTCACTGGTTGGCATGGCCAAAAAATTTGGCACACAAAACTCAGGGTGGATTGGGCTTCAGGGACTTCAGGGTGTTCAACCAGGCTCTACTAGCAAGACAGGCCTGGCGGTTACTAACCAAACCTAATAGTTTGTGTGCGCAGGTACTGAAGGCTCGCTACTACCCTGACGGTCGTTTGGAGGATACTGTCTTCTCGGGGAATGCCTCCCCTACTTGGCAGGCTATCCAGCATGGCCTTGAGCTCCTGAAGAAGGGCATCATCTGGCGAGTTGGCGATGGACAGCACATCCGCATCTGGCGTGATCGTTGGGCCCCCCGGGAGCCCTCACGCCAACCCATCACACAGCAAGGCAACTGCCGGCTGAGGAGAGTAGCAGAACTTCTGGACAATGACGGGTCCCGGCGCATGGACCTGCTTTGTCGCCACTTCCTCTAGGCGGACATTGACGCCATCACCAGCACCCGCACATCGCCTCGTATCCCCGACGACATCATTGCATGGGCGCCGGAGAAAAACGGTATCTTCACCGTTCGGTCCGCCTACCGCTTTGCCATGGACGAGCGCGAATGTCCATTGGCTACCGCCACGAGCAGGGCACCGGATGGTCGTCGCGCCATCTGGAAGATCATAAGAGGGTGCCCTGCTCCCCCTAAGGTACGTGTGTTTGCATGGAAAGTGGTGACCAACTCGTTGGCTACCTGGGCCAATAAATTTTCTCGTCATCTCGAGCTTACTGACATATGCCCCCTTTGTGGTGTGGAACGAGAGGACGGGTTTCATGCGCTTTGCAGATGCCCTCTTGCTACAGATTTGTGGTGCGCCATGGAGGTGGAGTGACCCATCCCGAAGATTGAAGCGATATGCAACAGTGGACCGGAGTGGCTGTTTACCCTCCTAGACCCCCTGGATGATACAACACGGATGGTAGTGCTCATGATCATGTGGTGTGCCTGGTACGTCCACAATGAGATCACACATGGGAAGGTGCCACCACCCATAGAAGCTTCTCGCCGCTTCCTTCATGGGTATATAAGCTCACTGCTATGCATCCACCATTACCCACATGGCGATTTGGAGAAGGGGAAGATGGTCCTTCATGTGACGCGACCGGCCGCAGCCCCGGGCGTCACTCCGCAGCAGGAGCTGCGTTGGATTCCCCCTGGGCCGGGCTGGACGAAGCTTAACACCGATGGGAGCTATGTCATGTCAACAGGGGCTGCTGGAGGTGGTATGGTTTATCGTGACGAAGAAGGAGAGATCGTGTTTAGTGCGTGCAGGCAAATACGCACATGCGAGCACAGCCTTAAGGCGGAACTGCTAGCATGCAAAGAGGGTTTGGAGTTGGCTGTGCATCGGACTAGCTTGCCCATCTTAGTGGAGCTGGATTGTGTTGAAGCCGTGAGGATGCTCACAACACATGCAACAGATCGGTCACAGCACCGTATCCTCGTGGAAGAGATACGGAATCTAGCCACGTCTATGGAGAGGGAGATCTTGTTCATTCATTGTAGACGCTCGCAGAACAGAGTTAGCCATGAGCTGGCCGTTTATGGCCGTAGTACCCCATGCACCGCAGTGTGGTTGCACTCTGGGATGGACTTCGTTGTAAACTTATCCAGGGCTGAGAAGCCTCCTTGAGTAATGAATTTTTTTTACCCCCGCAAAAAAAAAACTCCCAATGACAAAACTGAGTTGTGAGATACAACTAGTGACATAAATGATTAAAACCCCATCAAATGTCTTGCAGGCACAGTGGGCCGGATCAGCAGGCGCACGCCTGTGCGAAGCTATCTCCTCTTTACGCACATGGGCGTCACACAGGGTTCTCTATTTCCATGGATGTTGCCCTCCATGTCTTGTGAGTTAACAGGACAATAGTGGATCTATAGCATCTGAGAGCAGCGTTTGGAGGAAGAGATAAACGAGTAATCAAATCCGTGCCCACAAACAAGTTATTGGGTTTGATTCATTGACAAATGAGTCTAGATTTTGCATTTATACATTCATTGGCAAGAAAATTACTTTCCATATGTTTGTTTCTCGTACATACTGACGTATATCAATTGAGGACTTTCCAAAAATAGTTAAAGCCTGGAAATGTACTCCCTCTGTACCATAATATTTGTCTTTCTAGTAGTTCAAATTGATCTGCTAGAAAGACAAATATTATGGTACAGAGGGAGTAATACCTTCCAAACAATTTTGCATGGCGTGGGCTAATATGGAAAGAGTAAAATCTGCTTACAATTATATTGGCAACTTTGGAAAAGTTTTGCGATGCTACCAAAACATGATATTACAAATATACTATACATAACAAATTCTCTGGAACAAATAGATGCTAAACGTACACAAACTAGTAGAAGGTTGATCTAGCACATAACTAATCAAGCATTTTTTTAATGTAAACAAATTAAAGTAACTTACAGTGGAGTCGAGGATACCGGCCCCCGCGGAAGCGTAGCTCACCCCTCTCGTCAGAGCGCTAGGGATGAGATAGTTGCGTGATTTCAGCACTAGGTAAGCCAGAGGGCTCCTCTCGAACCCCAGATACCTCGCTGCACCACTCTTCCGGCAGGTTAATAACACATAATCAGGTGGTAAATATAGTTGTGAACTTGTGTAATACATACCGACGAAATCGGCCATGTTGTAGCCGTTGCTGAACCTCCCGGTGGCTTGGGAGCCGCCGGGGAAGTCGATGCCGTAGAAGGGCTCGTTGGCCCTGGGTACGTCCTTCCCCGGAAGGTGGTTGTTGTTGCCCACGTCTAGGGTCGAGTCCCCCAGCACGAACATCGCCGGCACCACCGGCCGCCGCGCATCCGCGCTGCTAGCTCCAATGGCACCGACGATCACAAGGCTCAGAAGCACGACCACGGGACCCTTCATGGCTGGCTGGCCAGGGATCGAGCTAGCCAGAAGCGAACCTCGTGTATAGTACAGTGCACAGTATGTATGGGAGCTAAACAGTCATCTACCAATGGTGATTAAGGGGGATGACAAGGGGTATGTACTTATAGGCCCAATTAGCATGGTTTGATCGATCGATATGATCAGATCAACTAGCTAGCTAGTCAACGAAAGTACCAAGTCTCGGTGCACAATATATGATTATGAAGTCCTCCCTCTGTAAACTAATATAAGAGCGTTTAGATTACTAAAGTAGTGATCTAAACGCTCTTATATTAGTTTATGGAGGGAGTACTACTTTACAGCTGTGCCTATGCTACTAAAATATACACACATGTGAAAGTGATCGGATGCCTCCGAGGAAAAGTTGTGGATGCTCGATCGATCCATCAAAACAAGATGACGACTACCCTTCAATCACTTTAATTAGTTATATAGTAAATGAGCATGTTATATGCTTACCGTGTCTTCCGTCGAGATCTTCTTGTCAACTCATGTCTGCTCGATCTCTACTCTCTAGAGATGACAACACGTTCTTGCGTTTTTTTCGGTTTTGTTTCTGATGACTACTCGACTCTATACATTCTTAGGACGTTACAACGCAACTAACTACACGCCATCATGTGCATAGTGTACATGCTGGCACAGTTAGCAGCCAAGAGCCCGAACTATACAAAAATGATCATACGGTTTCGGCGGCAGCCTCCATCTTCTGAGGCGTAGATATGTACAAAAATGAGGACAATGTAGAGCTGGATCCATCGTCGTGGAGTATATTTGTAACAAGTTCGAATAATATGTTAATCTATATGTCCACATCTCTATCTTATCTTGTTCTCCTTGCTTTATGCACTACTGGAAAACGGTCCTACGCCGACGGCCAAAACTATGCCGACGGCAGCCGTCGGCCTACTTTGAGCTATGCCGACAGCCACGTCACGGCCGTCGGCTTAGACTGGCCGTCGGGCTAGACGGAGCTACGCCGACAGCTGCCGTCGGCATATATAAGCCGTCGGCGTAGCTGCTTACACGCCGACAGCAGCCGTCGGCATATACAAGCCGTCGGCATAGTAGTGGGCCCGTTGACCGCTCCGGTGAGCAGCGTTTCACGCCGTCAAATCTATGCCGACGGCCTGGACGGGCGGCCGTCGGCATATCTCCGCAAGCCACGTCACCGATCCTCGGCAACCGATATGCCGACGGTAGCTGTCGGCGTAGACGCCACGTCATCGATCCACGGCATGCCGCATCTATGCCGACAGCAATGCCGTCGGCATAGTTTTTTTTTTAAATGTAATGCTATATTACGTACTATTATATGTAAGCCGACGGTAATGCCGTCGGCATATTTTTTTCCATGCATTACTACATTAACTGCCTTGTTTTTCATGCATTACTATATTAAGTGGCATATTTTTTTTTTATTATATCTACGCCGACGGCAATGCCGTCGGCATAGCTTAAATTATATCTATGCCGACGGCATTGCCGTTGGCATAGATTTTTTTTTATTTTTTTTTATGTTCTATTACATTAACTAATGCTTTTTATGTATTATTTCATTAATATATATGTAGTTTGTAATTATTTTTCATAGATTACATGAATATATATATATATATATATATATATATATATTGTATTTTTTCGAGCACGTTAATAAGGTGCCGTCATACTCTTTTGAATATAGGTGCTTATATTTTACTAAAATCCAACACAGCTATGCCGCTAGAAGTTTTGTGGCGGTTGCAAAACGCCCGGCAACCGTCTCCGGAGTGTAACCCTCTGACGTTCGTGGTGTGCTCCCGTCCCGAACGGTGCCGCCGCCGGCACCTGGAGGGCGGAAACAGCCGCACATCGGGTATATACGGAGGGGACATTGCTCCCAAGTGTTTCTATCGGATGACCTACCACAACCGGGTGGTTTTCTGGCATGTCCGAAGAGGCGGGACGCGTCTCCGGGACGTGGGCCCCCTCACGGACGGCGCCGCCGCCGGCCTGCGAAGGAAGGAAACGGACGCGTCGGGTCTACACGGAGGGGATGTAGCTGTGGGTTTGGCCCGGATGTTGCTCCCAGGTGTCCCTCTGTGCTGACCTGACACAATCGGGTGGAGAGGTCCACTGTTGAAAGCCCGTCTATGGGAAGTCAAAGGGCTAGATCTCGTGGTCAACCGCTCCAGGATTAGGCGGGACGGGGGCCCTCGGGTAGCAATGCCACCGGAGCATCGCACCGGCCCCTCATACATGCGGGGTGGTGTTGTGGCATTTTTGAAGAGGCGGCACGCGTTTCCGGGATGTGGCCCCCCACACGTACGGCGCCGCCGCCGGCATCTGAATGGGGGAAACGGACGCGTCGGGTCTAC